>SZWC01000856.1:93892-113143 GCA_023375785.1 Penium margaritaceum | reverse complement strand
TGCTCCATCTACCAGTCAAGCAACCTTGCCAATCAGCTCTTCATCTTCAAACGGCTCGTCACCCTCCGAGCCAACGAAGGCGACAACATCATGGAGATCATGCAGCAGATTGAGTCGCTCGCAGCGGAGTGCGTGGCCACTGGTTGGGAGGTCGACTCTCAGTTGCAAGCTATGATCCTCCTTCTGGCCTTGCCAGAAAGTTGGAGTCCCATGATCACAGTCCTTGGTGGCTGGCCTTCCGACGAGCTGAAGTACCCAAAGGTTGCTGAGTACGTGCGCAATGAGTGGATGCGACGTGGCGGTCGAGACAGTGCAGCGGCATCAAGTTCAGCTTACACGGTTCATCCTCGAAGTGGAGGCCGAGGCGACAAGTGGAAGGGTGCCAAACATGGCACCAAGAAGGGTGACAAGAAGGGGGAGTACTTCAACTGTGGCAAGGAGGGCCACTACGTGCGCAACTGTCCCAAGAAGAAAACAGACCGGTCGCAGCAGGGCAGGATGAAAGATGAGCACGCCCTTATGGCGTACAACTCCACCAACTTGAAGGATCCGGGAGTTGCCGTCATCGACTCCGGATCAGGCCGCCACACGCAATGCAACAGGGCGACATTTGTCACCTACGGCGCCTCGGAGAGACGCATGACGGTGGCCAATGGAAAAACAGAGGTGGCCGCCGGTGAGGGTAACGTCCGCATTGAGTCAATTGTGGATGGCAAACCTGTCACGAGCACAATCTACGATGTGCTGCATATGCCCAACTTTGGGGCAAACCTGCTCTCCGTCAGCCGCCTTACCGACAAGGGACTTGAGGTGCTCTTCACAAAGAAGGAGGCCGTCATCCGCAAAGAGGGCAAAGGTGAGGTGATTGCGCGTGCCAAGAGGGAGGACGACTTGTACCTGCTACGCGCAAAGATCCTCAGCAGCCGGGTGGGGTCCAACGCCGCCAATCTTGCAACGAAGGATGGAGGAGACCTGGACCTATGGCACCGCCGACTCTGCCACATTTCTCCATCGACAGTGAAGGAGATGGCTAAGAGGGAAGTGGTGCGGGGTCTCCAAATCAGCGGCCTTGATGGAACCAAGGAGACCGTNAGCACAATCTACGATGTGCTGCATATGCCCAACTTTGGGGCAAACCTGCTCTCCGTCAGCCGCCTTACCGACAAGGGACTTGAGGTGCTCTTCACAAAGAAGGAGGCCGTCATCCGCAAAGAGGGCAAAGGTGAGGTGATTGCGCGTGCCAAGAGGGAGGACGACTTGTACCTGCTACGCGCGAAGATCCTCAGCAGCCGGGTGGGGTCCAACGCCGCCAATCTTGCAACGAAGGATGGAGGAGACCTGGACCTATGGCACCGCCGACTCTGCCACATTTCTCCATCGACAGTGAAGGAGATGGCTAAGAGGGAAGTGGTGCGGGGTCTCCAAATCAGCGGCCTTGATGGAACCAAGGAGACCGTGTGTGAGCCATGCATCATTGGCAAATCAACTCGGCCGCCGTTTGTCGCCAAGGGGACGCGTGCATCGGCAAAACTGGCCGTGGTACACACGGATGTGTGTGGACCGCTTGAGAGCTCCATCGGCGGAGCTCGCTACTTCCTCACCTTCATCGATGACCACAGCCGGAAACTCTACCTCTACCCAATGAAGCGGAAGAGTGAGGTCCTTGCGTGCATGCAGGAGTTTGTGGCTGATGTGGAGCGGCAAACAGAGTTGAAGGTGAAGGCGTTCCGGAGTGACAACGGCGGTGAATATGCGGGGTGCCTTGGGTGGATGAAGAGCAAGGGGATTGAGTGGCAGAAAACAACTCCACACTCCCCAAAACAGAATGGTGTCGCAGAGAGAGCGAATCGCACAATCCTTAACATGGTGCGATCCATGTTGACCGACGCCGGCCTTACACAACGGTATTGGGCGGAGGCGGCAAGGACAGCAGCATACATCATGAATCTCATGCCGACCAAGCCGATGAAGGACAAGGATAGCAAGGCGTGGAAGACGCCACAAGAGGTGTGGAGCGGGATGAAGCCGGCGGTGGGTCACCTCCGCACGTTTGGTTGTGTTGCACATGCAATGGTGGAGGCACATGAGGGACGGAGCAAGCTGGACCCGCGTACCCGCCGGTATGTTTTCCTTGGATATGAGAGCGGAAGCAAGGCGTACCGGCTCTTTGACCCAAGGAGGCAGCAGATTGTGCGAAGTCGCGACGTCACGTTCGACGAGAAAAGCCGTTGGACAGACAAGGAGGCAGGTCTCTCCAAGAGGGAGGAGTGGATGCCATTCCTTGAGGGGGAGACGTCGGAGGACGTGAATGAGGGTGACGTCCTCGCAGCAGCACCAGCCGGAGAGGATCGCCCGAGCGATGGACAACCGGCAGAATTTGTTCCGGCCAGTTCGGATGAAGAATCCGAAGCACCGGAGATGGACGAAGAGGTGGGGAGTCGACAGATGTCTCCAAGGTCTCCAAGAGAGGGGGAGCAGGCTCTTAGAGAGGATGGCGCCGAAAGGGGACAGCAACAAGCACAACCGCCTCAACAGCCCCGAACGAGCAACCGTGTGCGAAGAAGGAAAAAAAGGTACGATGCCGACAAGGGCATCTGGATAGGGTTCGTACAAGTCTTCTTCACGCAAGAGGAGCGTGAAGGTGGCACTGCACAAGAAGGATGGGGCTGATTGGGAGGGAGCAATAAAATGTAAGCTCGCCTCGCATGAGGAGAAGGCTCCTGAGTTGCAGATTTAGCATGGACAACTGCAATGGGTGATGCGCAAGGGGGAGATTGTTGGAGTAATGCTCCTCACCATGGCAGGAGTGACTCCAAAAAGGAACACCGAAAAGACAAGCCAAGGTGGCTTAGTGGTTAATGGTGTTCACCTATAGAGGCAGGGGCCCGGGTTCAAGTCCCACAAGATGAAATTCTGCCCTGCCTCAAGGGAGGTGGAAAATAGATGTTAGGAAGCTAGCTCAACCTCTAGAGTTCCTCTTTAAGTTTCTAGAGGGCCAGGTGAGGGTCCAGGAAGGTGGCACACCTTCTAGAAGGGGTGACTTGTTCTACAAGGCATCTAGAGGTGTCTTGGTCTTCTGGACACCTTCCCTCCTACTAGAAGCAAGCTGAGGACTCTAGGAAGGGGCAGACACTTCTAGAGGAAAGAAGGGATGCCTTCCTAGGTGGGAAAAGGACAGCCTACCAAGGGACACTCTAGAAGCCATAGAATCTGCTAGGAAGCTTCAAATCTGGCATGCTTTTGTGTTCTGGAAAGCTTAGATCAGTGGCTATAAAATGCCACTGCATGTGAGCCTTGATCAAGTGTTCATTCCCAGTCAATTGAGGCCAAAACTGTTGCCACACTCTCTGACTAGTTTTCTGCCATCCTTGGAACCAGTTGCCTCCACAGTTTCAGTCTCTCCAAAAACAGTTGGTGGTGTGAACCAGCCATTGCTAGGGACCCTCCAGGGTGCACACTCACCCTCAGGCCAACAGGCAAACCCTTCACCCAAGCCACAGCCAGTTGGGACGACACCTGACGTAGTGGGAGGCACCAACCAACGAGCACAAATCAATAAAGACCTGTAAAAGAGATTGTGAGGACTCAAGATCCTCAGCACCCACCTGCTCCAATGACTCAACACAGCAATGGACAAGCTTTGAGTTTCTCGGTTGCACGAAGCAGTGCAAATTTTGACAGTTGCAAATTCCTAAAGGAGGAATTTGCAACTCTCGAGTGAACCCAAAATTTTACCAGCACTCCCTGAGCCGTTCAATACCGCAAAATCCAAGGGACCGATGGTCAGGGTATGGCTGACGACTTTGGAGGTGTACTTCACCACTGCTGCGGTCAACAATGAAAGAAATAAAGTTGACCTCGCAGTCTCACTTTTGTGTGGAACGGCTTTAAGTTGGTGCAGAGATGTAAAGATCATCCAACGGGTGCAAGAGACTGGCGGAGTAGCATCAATGGCTCTTGCGACCACTCTCACATTGTCAACCACAGGCGTACTACCTCTCAATCAGATGAATCCGACGTGGCACGACCCTCTCACGCCACTGGAAACTTGAAGTTAATTTGTACGCACTACGCTTGCTCGCTTTGACAAGCTGAAGAAGAAATCTGACACACTATACAAACTCCAGTGCTTGAGTCAGCAGTCCAACATGGCAAAGTACACTCGACATTTCTGGAAGATAATCACCAACAGCGATCTTGCCCAAAAAAAACTGTGTTTCTACTACAACTGCTTGAAACGCGATATTCGACAAGCAATCAATATTTTTGGCATCCAGAATGACTTTCCACGAATGATCGCAGTAGCTGACCGTACCCACCTTGGGGATAACAACGCTCGGATGTAGGAATCCAACAGCTGGTGATCCCACTTTGGTCTGCATCTTGTCCCACCAATAGTGTTGTGTTAGCTTCTTGAGCATCTTGTTCTCGCCGAAGTGTCCACCGAGACCGGTGTCGTGTCTCTCCTCCAGAAACAATCATCATAATTCCTCGCTCGGAGGCACGACAACCTGGCAAGTGAATTGCTATTGCCAGTAGGGGTCATTGAACGAAAACATAGCTTCGTTGTGTCCACCGAACTCCTCGTAACCCTTTGCGAACTGCCTCGCAGGTTACGGGTCTCATTCGACGAGTAACGTGCTAATTTCAGCCGTTAGATCTGGTTGTCGACTTAGAGCATCTGTTGGATTTTGTTTTTCTAAGCCGGTACTTAATGTCGTTGTCGAAGTTAGATTCAAGAAACTCCACCTATTGAGCTTGTCGAGGGCTAAGATTTGGCTGGGTCTTGAGACATTTCAGGATGTGATGATCGGTACGGTTGATGCATCACCGGTATTCCAAATAGCATCGCCGTGTTTTGAACGTGTGCACAATTGCGAGCATCTCCCTCATGCACCGCGTTGTATACTTCCGGCCCGCATAGCTTTCTGGACATGTACATGACTGGTTGTTCTACACGGCTATTGTCTTGGAGATGAATGGCTCTGATGGCTCGATTGGACACATTGGTGGCCATGATGTAGTCCACCGTTGGATCTGCCAATTGTATGGTTGGCATCGATCTTAGAGCATTTCTCACAGAGTTAAACGCTTTGGTTCGCTTTCCCCCAATTCCACTCAGATGAGAGTTTCAGATGAGATCAGAGAGAGACACTGACACCCGTGCATTATCCTTTATAAATTAACGGTTGTAGTTACAGAAGCCTAAAATTACCTCGACGCCCCGAACAATTGTGGTCGTCGGCCAGTCAGCGACTGCCTCCACCTTTTTCAGGCTCATGGTGATCCGTGCATCGCTGATGATGTGGCCCAAAAACTTGACCGAACGGTAACCAAAGTTGCACTTTAAGATTCTTCCAAAAAATGCTCTCTTCGTAAAACCTTGAGAAAATTTTGTAAATTTCCACTGTGCTCCTCCGGGATGCAGCTGTACACCAAGATGTTGTCGAGATACACGACGAAAAATTCGTCAAGGCACGGGCAAAGAATGTTATTCATTGCTGCCATAAATGTTGCGGTGGTGTTCGTGAGTCCAAATGACATAAATGTGAACTCGAAGTACCTGTATCTGGTGCAGAATGTTGTTTTCTTGACGTCCTTATCAGATACACGGATCTGGTGATAGCTGCTACGTAGGTCAATTTTGCTGAAAACCTGGGCCTTACGGAGTTTGTGAAAGAAATTATCTGCTGACAGAAGCAGGTTACTGTTCTTAATGGTGATGTCGTTCAACACTCGGTAGTCCACGTACATCTGCATCCATACTGTTTTCTTTTTCACAAAAAAGTACGGGTATTGCGTAGGATGAAGTCGAGGGTCAGATAAATCCCTACCCGAGCATCTTTTCCAGCGGCTTCTTGAGTTTGTTCAGCTCGTGATCGCTCATCCAATACGTCCCGTTACCGTCGGTCTGCTGCTAGGATTTAAGTCCATCTGATGGTCGATGTTGCAGTGGTAACTCCCGGGATAGTTCATCAAGAAAACCTCCTTTGAACTCGTTGATGAGCTTCGTAAAATCTTTTGGTATGGTTACAAACTTCTCGTGGGTCAATGTCATTGGTGTCACTTTGGCATATACGAATTCTTTCACTTCTCCTGCTTCCAAGTGGACTAGCCACGCTTGAGCTCCGTGTTTCAGGTATCACTTGGCCACGTCCATAGATGTTGGTTGCCGTTTTGTGACTGTCACAAATTCTTCTACTTCTTCCACCTCTATTGCTTCACGTAATCGTTGTTGCATTGTCGGTCGCTCGGCTAGACACAAGTGTAACGTTTTTCCATGATTGCTGACATAGACTGATCCGCTACTATAGTCAACCTACGCATTGTGCCGGTCCAGGAAATCTCGCCCGTGGATGATTTTGTGGTTGCTAATTGGGCAAGTCCTCCAGACTGTTACGTCATGCAGATGTATGAATTGCAGCCTGAGTAGTTTGCGAATTCGAAAAAATTGTAGTCATCTATTGAGAGTTTTTCCTTCCAGAACTCCTGGTTATTCTGCAAACCCAGCTTCTAAATCATGTCGTTGCTGACAAAACTGTGAGAAGCTCCTCCATGTAGTAGTGTCGGTACCATTCTGCGGCTTTTACAAACCTCGGTTACACTCATACCAGTGTTGCCAGTTGGTCATCCTTGTACCCCTCGTTGAGCTTTACAATCTCACGAACCATTGTCTGTGGCAATGTGAGCCGCTCAGATGGGTGATATGTCGGCCAGATATCTCTGACCGGACAGGATCCTTACCGCCTACTCCTGTCCTCTGCCTTTTCCTAACTTCTCACTATTTTTCTATGACTTCTCCCTTTTCTTGGCTTGCTATTGTCACTTTCAGTAGTCACGCGAGATATGACTCTGTTTTTCGTAAGTCCAGCAAAGGAGTTGATTGCGCTGATTGATGACGTCAATTTCTATTGGAGATGAGTTTTTCTTTGACTGCAATTTTCCTTTCCTCTCTTCTCACAATAAGGATTGTGGCTCTGGGATCGCCAGTCGTTGGATTCCTGCATCCAAGCATTGTAGTCGGTGCTGTCGATGTGGCCAGCTGCTGCGATCATTCACGGAAGGTCTTCTTGGATACCGAAAATGGCAATTGCTTGCCAAATATCTCACTTTAGGTTGTTGTAGAAACACAGTTCTCTGGGGATGAGGTCACTGTTGGTGATGATTGAACGGAAGAACCAAGTGTACTCTGCCACACTGGATGGCTCACGCAAAAGTTTGTATCATAGGTTTGACTTCACGTTCAGCTACCCAAAGCAAGCCAGTGTAGTGCGCGTGAAGTCTATCCACATTTCTGGTGGCATGGGAGAGTTGTGGTAGTTGGGTTTATCTGCTCGAGAGGTAGTCCGTCTGCGGTCGACGATGTGAGAGCGATCGCGAGAGCCGTTGATGCAGCTCCGCCAGTCTCCTACTGCCGTTGGATGGCCTTTATATCGGACCACCAACTCAAAGCCGTGCCACACAAAAGGGAGGACATGAGGTCAATTTTCTTTTTGTCGTTGTTGACCCCAGCAGCGGTGAAATACACCTCGAAACTCACCAGCCACGTCCTGACTATTGGTCCCTTGGAGTTTGCGGGATCGAACGGCTCAGGGAGTGTCAATGAAATATGGGGTTCACTCGAGAGTTAAAAATTTCTCTCAGTGAGCACTTCCTTGTGCGCACGAGAAAAATTAAGCTCATCCATCGCTGTGTTGAGCTGTTTGAGCAAAGTGGTGTTGAGGCACTCAAGTCACAATAATTTTTGGTACAAGTCTTTGTTGATTCGTGCCTGTCGGCTCGTGCCTTGCATCGTGCCAGGTGTCAACCAAACGGGTTGTGGCGTGGGTGAAGGTTTGCTAAGCCCGAGGGATCCGTCACCGGATTGGCCGTCTGGATTTTTGGTGCTGTACTATCTTCCATGAAAGTGGTTGTTGCCACCTGGTTCTCTCCAAGAGCATCGTGGTTTGCATGCTGCTTATCCGCCATCAACGGAATACTCGCCGGGGACTACTGCTCATCGTGGGAAGTGCTCGTTGTGTTCACCATTATTGTTGCAAAGCATACAGTCTTCTTAATGGTGAAGATGCGCCGAGGAATCATGCGAGGTTGTTGGCAGGTAGTTAATGCATCGGTTGTCCCTTGAGCGTCGCTACACTCCAATACCAAGTGTTACGCCAAGCGGGACGTAGGTGATTCACAGAGATTAGGTACGGGATAAAAGATGATTCCGGAATTTTGGGGACAATGGATTATTTGTATTCAGTAGTAAGTACTTCGATGATAAGCGTTCAGTGAGTAGAGCACATATATATAGTGTCAAAAGTGAGAATGAGGCATATGTTGGGTCTTTGGTGTTCGAGCCAAGTGACGTGTGCGAGGTTGCACCGTGAGTGGTGGATTTAAGATGCTTCGCTGAGAAGTCGGGGGGTCGAAAATATCACGACCCTTCTTTATAAAAGCCGAGCGTCATCGAGAAGTCAACCAAAAAAATGGAAACATCAACATGGTTTGCAACACTTCTGTCGACCGTTCTTGAAAGTGGTTGGAGTTGTCAAAACCTTATGGAATGGAACACCGGAGGTCAAGGCAGTTGGCCAAAACGCCCTCGGCCAAATGGTGGGAAAATCCTGGAGTCACTGCATGGTGGGCCATGAATGTAATGACAGAAATGTCCACGCACGTGTTTTAGGAACTCGTGTACGTCAGGGACGTAACACAAAACTTCAGTCAACATGTGCCCCGTCGGGTTCCATTGACCTTCATCAGTGTGGAATTCGAATTTGTGTTCATATTATCTCTCTATAACAAAACATTCTTCACTGTTTTCCATGCAGCATCGTGTGCAGAATACCATTGCAAGTAATAGTCGAACAGGATTTTTGGACATGACTTCAATCGTCGGAAACATTTTCCCCTTGATTCCACTTGTGTCTATGTTCGATAGTAACATCTGGTTCACACGATGCAAAGACAAGTTCAAATGGATGTGATACTAACAAATCCCTCTACACCCGCAAGGGACATATGAGATGTCATCAATAGCCCATAGTTCATGTTATGCCGAGCAGAACGTGGGAAGTTCACGAAATGAGGTGCGCAGGAAAAGACGAGGATTTGGGACAAATTGGTAATCTGTATTAAGTAGTAAGTGTTCTTCAATGACAAGTGTCAAACAAGCCGAGCACATACGTTACATACAATGACACATATGTTGGGTCCTCGATGCTCAAGCCGAGTGATGCTTGCGAGGTTGCGTTGTGAGTGGCTACTTCAAGAAGTTCTGTCGAGAAGTCAGGGAGCTTCGAGAAACTCCATACAACTTTGTACAACTCCGTACACAAGGTAAATCTCCATGCAGCCCTGTGCAACTTTCTACAATCCTGTACAACTTTATAAAACTTTGTAAAAACCAGAATTAGGGTACAACCTGGATGCAACGAGGGCATAACTAAGGTGCAACTAAGGCGCAACTAAGGTACAACTAGGGTGCAACTTATGCTCAAGTAGGGCGCAACTCGATTCCAACAAGGACATAACTTGAGCGCAACTAGAGCACAACTAGGGTGCAACTAGGGTGAAACTTTGGCGCAGCCAGGACGCAACTAGTGCACAACGAGGACACAACGAGGACTCAAGCAGGGCGCAACCAGGGCACAACCACAACGAGACTAGGGCGCAACTAGGACACAAGTAGGATGAAACTGGGTCGCAACTAGGGAGTTACTAGGGCGCAACTAGGGTGTAGCTAGTGTGCAACTAGGCGCAAGGAGGGCTCAACTAGGGTGCAACTACGGCACAACTAGGAAGCAACAAGGCCATACCTAGGGCGCAACTAGGATGTGACTATGGTGCAACCAGGGCATAAGAAGGGTGCAACAAGGACGCAACATGGGTGCAACTAGAGAAATTAGGGTGAAACCGGGACGAAACTAGGGTGCAACTAGGGCGAAACTAGGACATAGTTATCTCATGGTTCCACCCTAGTTGTGCCCTAGCACAACTAGGGTGGAACTATGGGATAACTGTGGCACAACTAGGGCATAGCTAGGGCACAACTAGGGCGGAAGTAAGGCACAACTAGGGCACAACTATAGCATAACTTGGCTGCAACTTGGACACAACAAGTGTGGAACCAGGGTGCAAGCAGGGCGCAACTAAAACGCAACTCGCCCGCAACTAGGACGTAACTAGGGCATAACTATGGGAGAACAAGTGCACAACTAGTGTGCAAGTAGTTTGCAACTAGGAAGTAACTAGAGTGCAACTAGCGTGCAACTAGGTTGGAACTCGGGCACAACTAGGACACAACTAGGACTCAACTAGGACGCAACTAGGGTGCAACTAGGTCACAAGTACGATTCCTCTGGGGTGCAAGTAGAGAGCAACTGAGGCACAGCTAGGGCACATTTAGGGCGCAACTAGGGTGTAACTAGGGTGCAGCTAGGGCACAACTAGGACGCAATTGGGATGCAAAAAGGGTGCACCCAAGGCTCAACAAGGACGTAACTAGGGTTCAACAAGGATACAACTACAACGCAACTAGGACGCAACAAGGACGCAGCTTGGCTGCAATTAGGGTGTAACTAGGACGCAATGGGGATGTAATAAGGACGCAATTACAGTGCAGATAGGGAACAAGTAGGACAAAACTAGGTCGCAAATAGGGCACAACCAAGGCACAACTAAGGTACAAACGGGACGCAACCACGACCCAAATAGGGTGCAACCAAGGTGCAACTAGGGCGCAATTAGGGCACAACTCAAGCACAATGCAACTACGGTACAATGGAGGAGTAACTAGGGTACAACTAGGGCATAAACAGGTTACAACAAGCGTAGCTAGAATGCACCTTGGCCGCATATAGGGCGTAACCAGGTTGCAACTAGGGTGTAACTTGAGCGTAACTAGGACACAACTAGGATGGAACTACGTCACTACTAGAGCACAACTAGGGTGCAACGAGGACACAACCAGGGTATAACTAGGTTGTAACTAGGATGCAACGACGGCACAAGTAGGATGCAACTAAGGTGCAACTTAGGCGCAACTAGGCCACCAATAGGACACACCTAGGGCATAAATGGGGCACAACTAGGGTATAAAAAGGATGCAACTTTAACACAAATAGGGAGCAACAAGGGTGTAACTAGGGCACAAGTAGGCCGCGACAGGGACACAACTAGGGATGAACTATAGGGTGAATAGGGCGCAACAGGGGCACAACTAGGGTACAACTAGGACACAACAAGGGTGTAACCAGGAAGCAGTTATACCACACCTAGGACCCAACTAAGGCGCAATTAGGCCGCAACTAGGATACAACTAGGACGCAACTAGGGTGCAACTAGGGCGGAAATAGGGTGCAACTAGGGCGTAATTAGTGTGCAACTAGGGTGAAACAAGGGTGCAACTAGGGTGTAACCAGGATACAACTAGGACACAACTAGGATGCAACTAGGGTATATCTAGGACACAACTAGGATGCAACTATTACACAACTAGGGCGTAACAAGGATGGAAGTATTACATAACTTGGGTGTGACTATGGTGCCACTAATACACAGCTAGGAGCAACTAGGATGCAACTAGGCCCCAACTTGGACTCAACTAGGGCACAACTTGGGTGCGACTAGGACATAACAACGATGCAATTAGGGCGTAATCAGGGTGCAACTAGGGAAAAACTAGGACGCAACGAGGACATAACAAGGGCGCAACTAGGGCACAACTAGGGCACAACTAGGGTGCAACTAGGACATAACTCGGATGCAACAAGGGCGCAACCAAGGTGCAACGAGGGTGTAACTATGGCACAACTAGGACACAACTAAGGCGTAACTAGGATGCAACCAGGGTGCAACTAGGGAACATCTAAGATACAATTAGGGCACAACTAGGGCGTAACTAGGACACAACTTGGGTGTAACTAGGGTGCAGCTAGGGCACAAGCGAGGTGGAGCTAGGACACAACTAGGGCAAAAATAGTGTGCAACCAGTGCACAACTAGGGCGCAACTAGGGGGTTACTAGTTCACAACTAGGGCGTAGCTCAAGTGCAACTAGGGTACAACTAGTACGGAACTAGGGTGCAACTAGGGCATAACTAGGGAGCAAATAGGGTGCAATTAGGGTGTAACTAAGGCGGTACTAGGACGAAAGTAGGATGCAACTAGGGCACAACTAGGGTGCAACTGGGGAGGAACTAGGGCACAACCAGTGTACAACTAGGGAACTACTTGGATGCAACTACGTTGCAGACAGACAGGACAGGACAGACAGGACGCAAGTACGACAAAAGTAGGACGCAACTAAGACACATCTACTGTGCAACAAGGAGCACCTAGGGCACAACTAGGGTACAACTAGGACGCAACTGTGACGCAACTAAGGGGAAACTAGGGCACAACAAAGGCACAACTAGAGTATAACTAGGGTGCAACTAGGACGCAACCAGGACAAAACTAGGATGCAACTAGGGTGTAACTAGGACGTAACCAGGGTACATCTAGGGTGAAACTAAAGCACAAACAGGACACAACTAGGCCGCAACTAGGGTAAAAATAGGCCGCATCTAGGGTCCAACTAGGGCCCAGCTAGGACGCAACTAGGACACAATGAGGGCGCAACTATGATGTAGTGAGGACACAACTAGGGTGCAACTAGGACACGACTAGGGTGAAACTAGGGTGTACCTAGTGCGCAGCTAGGATACAACTAGGGTGCAACTAGGGCACAACTAGGACGCAACTAGGGCGTAACTAGGATGCAATTGGGGTGCAACAAGATCGTCAATAGGATGTAAGTAGGGTGCAACCAGGACGCAACTAGGGAGCAACTAGGGCGCAACTAGGGCACAACTAGGGAGCAAGAAGGGTAGAACTTGGACATAGATAGGGTGAAATTAGGTTACAACTAGACCGTAAACATGGTGAAATTTTGTTCCAACAAGAGCGTAAGTTGGGCACAAGTACAATTCAAGTAGAGCACAATTAGGACGCAACTTTGGCGCAAATAGGGTGCAACTAGAACCCAACGAGGGCCCAACTATGATGCAACTAGGACACAACTTGGAAACGACAAGGACACAACTAGGATGCAACTAGGGTACAACTAGGACGGAAGTAACTTGGGCCGCATCTAGGGTGCAACTAGGACCCAGCTAGGACGCAACTAGGGCACAATGAGGGCACAACTAGGATGCAACGAGGACAAAACTAGGGTGCAACTAGGACACAACTAGGGTGAAACTAGGGTGTACCTAGTGCGCAAATAGGACACAACGAGGGTGCAACTAAGGTGCAACTAGTGCATAACTAAGGAGCGAATAAGCCACAAGTAGTGTGAAACTAGGGCACAACTATGGTCCAACTAGGGAACAGAATGTGTGTAACTTGGACACAACTAGGATGCATCTAGAACTCAACAAGTGTGCAAGTAGGATGCAACTAGGACACAACCAGGGTGCAGCTGGGACACAACTAGGACACAACTAGGGTGTAACTAGTGCGTAACATAAACGCAATAGGACACCACTAAGACGCAACAGGACGTAACTAGGGTGTAAAAACGATGCAGCTAGGGCATAAGTAGGTTGTAACAGGGGCACAACTGGGCCGCAACAAGGGCACCATTAGGGCGCAACCAGTGCGCGACTAGGGTGTAACTCGGATGCAACTGTGGTGCAATTAGGGCACAACTAGGGTACAAGTAGGGCGCAACCAGGGTGCCATTAGGGCACATCTAGGACAAACTAGGGCGCAACTAGACCGCAACTATGGTGTAACTAGGACGCAACAAGGGTACAATTAGAGCGCAACTATGGCACAACTAGGGCGCAACTGAGACACAACTCCAAACAACATTGTACTTCAACTCCGTACTTTGTACAACTCCGTACAAATCCGTACAACTCCAACAAAATCCTTTCAACTCCTTACAACTTTGTACAACTCTATACACGTCCATACAACTCTCTACAACTTTGTACAACTTTGTACAACTCTGCAAATCCCCGTACAACTCATTACATGTCCCTGTAGTTCAATTGCACACACCTCTATACAACTCTGTACAACTCCGTACAATCCCGTAATACTTTGTACAAATTTGTACAACTTTGTACAACTCAGTACATATCTGTATAGCTCTATATAATTCTGTACAACTCTGTACACCTCCCTCCGACTCTGTATAACTCCCTACAACCCCATGAAATCCCGTACATCTATGTACAACTTTGTGTACATCCGTAAAACTCAGTACAGCTCCGTACAAATTTGTATAATTTCATACAACCCCGTGAATCTCTATACAACTTATTACAACTCCGTACAAACCCATATAACTATGTACAAATTTGTATACTTCTATCCATCCCTATACAACTCCATACAACTCTGTTAAAATCTGTATAATTCATAAGGACTTTGTACAACTTTGTACAATTCCGTAAATCTCCGTACAACCATGTAAAAATCTGTAAAACCCATACGACTTCGTGAAACTCCTTAAAGCTCCATAAAATTTTGTACAAACCCGTAAAACTCCTTACGACTCCATACAACTTCAGACATTTATTTACAAATTTTTACAACTATGTACAACCTTGTATACATATTTGAAACTCCACACGGTTCCTAACAACTTCATACAGCTCTGTATGGCTTCATACAACCCCGTACGACAATGTACGTATCTTTACAAGATTGTACAACTTTGAAATACTCTATACAAATCTGTATAACTCCGTTCAACTCCGTACAAATGAGTTGAACTCTATACAACTTCATATATCGTTATACAAATATCTACAACTCCGTACAACTTTGTATGACTCTGTACAACTCCGTGTACCTCCACAAAACTCTATATAACTCCATACAACTTTGTAGAACTTTGTACAGCTCTGTACAACAACATACAATTCCTTACAACTCTGTATAATGTTGCATAGCTGCACACAAGTTTGCAAAACTCCGTACAACTGCGCACAAGTGGATACAATTATGTATAGATCCATACAACTCTATATACCTCCATACAACTCCGTACAATTGTGTAAGAATTTTCACAGCACCGTAGAGTTCTGGATAACTTGATGCAACACTGTATAACCCTGTACAACTCCGTAAGACTCCGTATAGATTTCTACAACTCTGTATAACTCCTCATAATTTCATATGATTGTGAATAACTACATAGAACTCTGTACGCCTCTGTACAACAATGTAAAAATCCGTTTAACTTTGTACAACTCCATATTGCTCCGTATAACTTCATACAGCCTGGTGAAGCTCTTTACGTCTCCGTACAGATCCTTACAACCCCATAAAATTATGTACAATTGCATACAATTCCATACAAATCTGTACAATCCCGTATAACTTTGTACAACTCCATACAACTCCGTGCAACTCCTCATAACTCAATTTTATTTGGATTCATACTCCGTATGACTACACACAAATTTGTAGAACTCCATACAAATCTGTACAACTCTGTACAACTCTGTACAACTTGGTACAACTCCGTATACCTCCTTAAAACTTTCCACCACTCCGTATAATTCCATATGACTCCGTAAAACTCTGTACAACTCGGCACATCCTCGTAGAACTCTACACAAATTTGTACAAGTAATAACCCCAAAACCCTCATACAAATTTTTGCAACTTCGTAAACCTCCATAGAATCCATACAACTCAGTAAAATTCCTTACAAGCCCGTCCAACTTCGTACAACTCCATATAGCACCATAGAACTCCATGTACCTCCGCTCAACTCTAAAGAACTCCATACAACTCCATGCAACCTTGTACAACTCCATACAACTTTGTATAAGTCTTTTCAACTCCGCAAGCTTCATAAAACTCTGCAAAACTCAGTTCACAACACCATAAAATTCTCTACATCCTTGTAAAACTCCGTAAAACTCCATACAACTCTGTACAACTCTGTAAAACGGTATACACAACTATACAGCTCCGTTAAACTTTTAACAATTCCATACAAATTGGTACAACTGCATACAGCTCCGTACAACCCTGTACAAGTCCGTCGAACTCCATACAATACCATAAAACTCCATACAACACCGAAAAAACACCGTACAACTCCAAAACATTTGTAATTTTCCGTACAACTCCATAAAATAACATAAAACTCCGTACAAATCCATAAATTTTTGTACAGCTACGTACAACTCCGTACAAATTTGTACAGCTTTATACAAATGTGTATAACTTCATACAACCCTGTACAATACGGTAAATTTGTATACAACTGTTTATAACTCTGTACAACTTCGTAAATTTCCATAAATATCCGTATAATTTTTTACACCCTCGTACAACTTCAAACATCCCCATACATCTCCATACATCTCTACACAACACTAAAAAAATTCATACATACCTATAAAACTCCAGTAAGAAATGTACAAATCTAAACAACTACCTATAATTCCATACAGCTTCGTACGACTCTGTGAAATTCCTTACAATTCCATACAATTTCTTAGAAATTCTTATAGCTTTGTAAAAATCATTACAACTCCATAGAACTCTGTATAACTACGTAAAACTCCATACAACCCTGTGGAACTCCGCACAACTCCATACAACTCTGTACAAGCAATGACTCCATACAACTCCATACAAGTCCGTGCAAACCCGTACAACTGTGTACAACTGCATATAACTCCTTTGAACTGCGCTCAACTCTATAGGATGTTGTAAAACTGTGTGCAAATCCATAAAACGTTGTACGGCTCCGTAAAACTTTGTACAGTTGTGTACATAATTGTAGAGCTCCATACAACTCGGTAAAAAATCGTACGAGTCCTTTGAACTCTGTACAACGTTGTGTAACTCTTGAACTCCATAGAAATACATACTACTTCGTACAACTATGTACATCTCCATAAAACTCCATACAAATCTGTAAGACTATGTAAAGAGTGGTACACCTCTGAATAAGTTTGTAGAACTCTATATAGCTCCGTATGGCTCTACCAAATAACTCTATACAACTCTATAAACCTCTGTGTAACTCTGAACTACTTTAAACAACTCCGTCCAACTTAGCACAACAGTGTAGAACTATGTACAACTCCATATAACTTTGTATACCTCCGTACAATTTGGTACAACTCCGTACAAAAATGGAGCTTCTTATAACTCCGTATCGCCCCGCATAAATGGATTGATTTTTTGGGCCACATCATCGGCGGCGGACAGATCACCATGCACCCAAAAATGTGGAGGCGGTTTATTGGTAGAAGCCTACCAATGTTCGAGACGTCCAATAATTGTTGGAGTTCTGTAACCGCTACCGCCAATGTGTAAAGGAATACACGTGAGTGAGAATGCCACTCTTCAATCTCACTAAAAAAACCACCAAGTGCAATAGGCACCTTCTTGCGATTGGCAGATCCAACGATGGACTACATCATGGCCGCCGAGGCGTCCGATCAAGCCATCGACTGTTAGTCTCCAAGATAACGGTCATGGAGAACAACCGATCACATACATGTCACAGGAACTACTCAGGCTAGAACACAACTATGCGGTACACGAGAAAGAAATGATCAAAGTGGTGCTCGCATTCAAGACATGGTGGTGCTACTTGGAATGACGGAGATGCATGGTCCATAATGAACATCATGCCCTGAAATGTCTCTAGACTTGACCAAATCTCAACCGTCGACAAACTCGATGGATGAAGTTCCTTGAGTCCAACTTCGACTACGACATTGAGTACGGACCTGAAAAACTTAATCCAACAGACGCTATTAGTCTGCGACCAAATTTGATGACCGAGATCAACATGTTGCTCCTTGAATGACACCCGTACCTCGCGAGGATGTTTGTTAATGGTTACAAGGAGTTCGGCAGGTAGGACAAAACCAGCATCTGGTTCGACGACCCCTACTGGCAACGGCAATTCACTCGCCAGGTCTTCTGCCACCAAACGCGGAATCATGAAGAATGATATTCGAGGAATGGCATGACACCGGTCTAGGTGGACACTTCAATGAATACAAGATGCTTAGGAAGCTGGCAAAGTACTCGTAGTGGGACAAGATGTAGACAGACGTGTTAGCTTTCTGTAAATCGTGCAACACCTTTCAGAAACAAAAAGAAAAACTCGTCGCACGTTGCCACCCGATCTACTCCAGCTACTTCCTGTTCCGACGGAACTATTGGCCGACATCTGCATGGACTTTGTCACGGGACTACCCGCCACTCCCAAGGGATATGACGCTATCGTCGAGGTGGTGGATAGGTTTTCTCAACTGTCACATTTCATCCCAACGGTGACCATCACCGTATGAGGAATAATGCGGTTCTTTCTAAACTAGATCATGTGGCTACACGGCGTGCCACAAACCATCATCAACGACAGAGACGGCCGTTTGACTTGCCGTTTGTGGCACGAATTGATAGCATCTTATGGTAGTCGGATCCAGCTATCAACGAAATTTAATCTTTAGACCGATGGGCAAACTGGATGGACCAATGAAAGGCTCCACACAAAAGCAAACAACTCATCCGCACTTTATGTGAGCCCCATGGCACCAATTCGACAGCTAAACTACCGACCGCTGAACTCGCATACGACTCTACCACTTCCACCCCAGTAGGTGAAATTCCCTCCAAAGTGGTGTACGACAAACTTCTCGCTACACCGACAGACTTGTAAAGTCAGAGCAACATTCACTGGTTGGACTTCTCAAGCATCAGAGAGGAAACGCAGTAGACCCTCACAAAGACAGCAACAACAATGACGTGTTCAGCATTGGCCATCACGTCCTCTTCAGCTCTACGAACATCAAACTCCAAGGGTAGGACTTCGCGAAGCTCAAACCCTGTTGGTTGGGACCGTTTGAGATCAAGCGAATGCAAACCCCTGTCGTCACTCGACTTTGCTTGCTTGACAGCATGGCGATCCACCCTCTCTTCCACATCGTTGAGCTTAAGCAATACCAAAACTCCCGCACGAACCTCCACGGCAACGACATCACACCTTCACATCCCGTGCAAGTGGACAGGGATACGGAGTACGTGATAGAATATAACCTCGAACATCGACACCATGGAAAATTGATGAGTATCTGGTCAAGTGGCATGACTACAACGCCACACACAAAAGCTGGGAGCCCTACGACAACCTCCGTGACGTCAATCATTTGATTGACGGCTATTATCATCGTCAACGTCCTACATCTGCTGTCGCGCCGAGATGTTGCGGTTAGAAGGGGGGGGGGGG
>SZWC01000856.1:42490-73831 GCA_023375785.1 Penium margaritaceum | reverse complement strand
GGGGGGGGGGGGGGGGGGGGGGGGGGGGGGGGGCGGCGCCTTCCGCCTGCGTGGCATGCGGCTCAGCTTTCCGTGTGCTGGAGCATCCGTGGGTACTTTGCACGGCCTGAAAATTTCCTTGCCTCATACTTGCAGGCCGAATTCTGCTGCGATGTCGCGGCCTCGACGTTGGCGGCAGCTGGCTCTGGCCATCATGGCCACTTGCCATGAGCGGATGGCCATGGCGAGGAGGCCGAACCCAGAGCGTACTCCTCGGGTGGCGCTCACCTGGGAACGAGCAGTGATTAGACATGCAGACGACCTTCTTTGCATAACTTGCCTCCGGCCCAAATTCCGTTTGGATCACAATATGTTTCAAGCCTGACCGAAAGCGCTTCCTGCGGTTTCTGTTCGCAGCCAGGTTTGCTTATCGGCCAAGTTCTTGTTCAGCCGATTTCGTGTCCAGGCAAATATTCCGACGGAAATTTCCGTTTTGCAGTCACAATCGTCCTTGTCTCGAACGCCCTTCCTCGGATGGCCTGTCTGCCGACTGCGTTCATCATGGACGGTTCATGGCGTGCCGTGCCCCATTCCTCGCCCGCCCTCCTCTCACGGGGAGACCAGGTGGAGGGAGATGCTGTGCACGGTTCGCCGATGCCGAGGCCATTCCTCCCTCCGCTACCCCGCCTCACACGCCCGCCTCACGGGCGCGGGCACGCGGGCGTGCATGGAAGGAGCATTATCTCCGTGAGTGGGTCCAGCCCTGGACTGGCAGTCCATAAAAGCTGCGGCCAGCAGCCCTTCCCTTTCAGGCCGTGGCTTGCGGTTGCGCTGCTGAGTTTGTGTCGCCGTGAAGCTTGTTTCGGTGGTTCGCTGGCGTCTGTCTTTCTCGCCGCACTGACAGTCCCCGTTCTGTGACCCTCACGGTCACCAGAAGACGGGCGAAGGGAGTTGAATACGGCCAGACTGGTCGGCTCGGCACCCAGCGGTCCTTTGGTGCGATCTCTCTCTCTCTTGGTTCTCTTGCCCTCACACAAGTCAGCATGGCAAAGCGTTTGGGGATTCTTGCAGCCCTAGTGGCCATTGGGCTATGCCTCGCCCTCCCTGCCGCTACTGCAGTGGGGGGAGAGGAGGAGTTTGTGTCGCCGCAGCCGCAGGACGTGATCAAGACCGATGGAGGCAGCGTGCGCCTCTTCAGCAGGGACCTACGGGCTCTCAAGGTACCTTGTGAAGACTGCCTTGGAGGATCTCGCCCTCCTCCCCAGCTTGCTCGCGCAGAGCACTTCAATCTTGCAGCTGCCTTTTTGTAAATGTGCCCGTTCTGGTGAGCTCTTTCCGTGTTGCTGTTGTTGCAGCTGAACGCTAGAGTTGCGTCAGTACACAAAGTCCAAGTTTGGGTCACGTCGTGTTCTCTCTTCAGACACTACCCCAAGTGTTGTTTGCAGATCCTGCATTCTGCTGTCCTTTCTGCTGTCCTTTTGTCCTTTTTGCTGTCCTTTCTGCTAGGTGCCATTACTCCTTGAACTGCTCCACCACACCCATCCCCTTCCACCGCCGTGCTTGATCACCATGTTGCGTTGCATGCCACGTCACGGCACGCCACTCGTGAACAGGGCCGTAGGACCAACATCACGGCGGCGCTCATGACAGTGGAGCCGCACTCGCTGGCGCTGCCCGTGTACAGCAGCGCCAACGAGCTGAGCTACGTGTTTGAGGGCTGCGCCTACGTCGGCCTCATCACGCCGCTCGGCATCCCCACGGGCCTCAGGTGGGTGCCTGCCGTGCCTTGCCTTTCCCTGGTGCGCTGTGGTGTGAGAGCCTGTGCTTGGGACATACTGTGCATGATTGCTGGCGGGCACTTGGGGGTGGTGGTGGTGGGAATGGAGATGGTGGTGTGGAGGTGGAAGGCGACTTTTGACTTTGATTCTTCTTTGGCGTGTGATGACATCTTCACCTGTTTGTGTTTCTCTGTCTTTCAATGCTGGGGGCAATGCTTGCTTGCTGCCTCATCTCTGATTGAATGCCCTGAGCTACTTTGTTCCCCCCCCCCCCCGCCCTCTCTTCTCCTTGCTCGTGAGCGTGCAAGCAGGTACGTGCAGGAGGGTGACCTGCTGGCGCTGCCACGGGGGTGGGTGAGCTGGATCTGGAACGACGGCGACAAGCCTCTGCGTGCGTT
The DNA here is from genome assembly GCA_023375785.1 of Penium margaritaceum. NCBI lineage: Eukaryota > Viridiplantae > Streptophyta > Zygnematophyceae > Desmidiales > Peniaceae > Penium > Penium margaritaceum. The sequence continues at coordinate 71,676 of SZWC01000856.1, read as the reverse complement.
TGACGTATCCGACGTCAGCCGTGGACCCGAGCCTGGCGAGTACACCGCATTTGAGCTGATTGGGCATCAGCAGGCGGAGGGTGAGGAGGGCAATGGCATCCTCAATGGCTTCAGGTCAGTTGGTTGGCTTGCTCTTGATTGCAGCGCTGCATGGAAAAGGAATGCATGTCACCACGTGCATTCCTCTCCCTCCCCCCTCTCCCGTCTCCTGCTTCCCCCTCCCCCCTTTCTCCCACCCCCATCTCCCCCCAACAGTCTTGCCATGCATGTTTGTCTGTCCAGGAGTAAGAGAACATGTCATGGTCATGCGTGCTGTGGCTTCCTGTGCAGTCACGAGCTGCTGGCGCGCGCATGGGATGTGGACGCGGAGGATGTGAAGAAGCTCCTGGAGGGACAGCAGGGTGCTGCCTTCGTCAAGCTCGGGAAGAAGAAGATGGTACGCTTTCTCAAATCTCGGGGGCTTGGTCGTCGTTGGGCGGGACATGTGAGGCATGGTCGCGTCGGGGTTTATGGGCATGCATCACAGCAGCAGCAGCAGCAGCAGCAGGAGCAGCAGCAGCAGCAGCAGCAGCAGCAGCAGCAGCAGCAGCAGCAGCAGCAGCAGCAGCAGCAGCAGCAGAAACTGCAGGGGCACCAGCCGTGGGGTCTCACAGAAGGGAGGGACTCGACTGTGCGTTCGCGACGCCGATGCCGGTCAAGCAGCAACGAGAAGTGCACGTTCTCGCACAAGGGCACCCAGGGCACGTGCAACAGCACGAGTGCACACCACTGCTCGGGCAACGTCACCACTCCCGATGGCACTGGCTTGAAAGTGAAGTGCAAGTCCTCTCTGCACGTTGCGTGCAACCACACCACATCCTGGAAGTGCGATGACGCCGCTGCAGCGGCTGTCGCAGCAGCAGCGGCGGCTGCAGCAGCATCTGCGGCATCCTCGGCAGCAGCAGGAGGCGCGGAGGCCGGCGCACCGCCGTCGTTTTTCACCAAGAATCTCGACTGTCAGTTCAGCAGCAGCACCGAGTGCGGGATAAGCAGCACCACCAAGTGCGGCAACGCCACGGGGCAGCATTGCGAGAGCGTCTCCGTGACCACGTGCACCGACGCTGCGCACTGCAGCACGCGCACCCGCTCGCACTGCGAGCCTGTGCTCTTCCCCAAGGGAGAGCTGAGGAAGCATGACGATTTTAGGGTCGGTCCGTAGGTCTTTGCCCTTCGTCTGTTTGATTTTGAGTGGATGACTCACAGCTGACCTACCAGAGGCATGCCACTGGGCCAGTCCCTCCCCCTACCTCGCACCTCCTTCCTCACCTCCCGCAAGCGGCCCAGCCTTATTCTCAGCCCCTCACCCCCTCCCCACGTGCTCCATATCCACCCATCTGTCTGGCCTTCCCGCAGCTGAAGCTCGAAACTGTTATCTTCCTCTGTCAATCTTTGTGCAACAACACATCCATCTCCCTGCTTTCTGCTCATCTCACGAATCTTTGTCGTCTAGCAAGACTTGTTGAACAGGTGCTTCATCAGCTTTTGTGCGTCATCTGCTTGCAGGCGGACGTGGCAGAGGCTCTCAAGGTTGCAAGCGGCAGCGGCAGCGGCAAGAACGTGTTCCCAGACTTCAAGTTCAGCACAGCCTACCGCGAGCCAGACATCGACATCGAGAACGGTGGCAAGATGTGGTCTGCGGACGAGCTCAAGCTGCGTGTGCTCAAGCACTTTGGACTGTCTGCCACACGGTTCCGCCTTGAGGTAGCTTTGTCTCCTGTCTGCCTGTCTGCCTGTCTGCCTGTCTGCCTGTCTGCCTGTCTGCCTGTTTGCCTGTTTGCCTGTCTGCCTGTCTGCCCAGCCTAGGAAGGGGGAGTGGGGAAGGAGGGGGAGGGGGAGGGTCAGGGTTCCCGGCCCTCTTTCTGTTTTGTCGTCTCGGCACATGTGCACACTGATTGGTAGTTGCAAAGTTTTTTGCGTGAGACATACTGTAGCCTGTGCTATCTGTGCAGGCGGGCGCGATGCTGGCGCCACACTGGCACGCAGACGCGGCGGTGGTGCTGCACGTGCTTTCCGGCAAGGGAAGGATGGAGATTGCGGGACCAGGTGGGGAGAACGCACTGCGTAAGGAGGACCTCAAGGAAGGAGACGTGGTGGGCGTGCCGGCTCAGTACCCCAGCGCAGTGGTGAGTTTTCGACCCTGCAAAAATCTGCTCCTGGGGATTCTTGGGTACCCGTGTTACCCTTACTTTACTGTCATCTTGATCGAAAGTAGGAGAGATTTTTTTTGCAAATCGTGTACATCACCCGCCACAGTGCCAGTGACATCCGTGTTTCCTACTGTGAATGAATGTGTTGCGCAGATTGCGGATGAGAGTGGACCGATGGAGTGGGTTGGTGTCGTGACCTCCAGCTATCCCAAACCTGCGTTCCTGGCTGGACGCAACTCCGTGTTCAAGGGCATTCCGAGGGCCATCCTCACGGCTGCCTTCAATGTGGACGACGAGCTGGAGGACAAGTTCTACAGCCGTCGCCGTGGGGATGAGGACCTTGTCTTCTTCCCTCCACCCAAGGGTGTTGCGGCGTACTGAATGTAGGGGTTGGATGGGGTGGAACATTGTCAGTTACCTGTACCGATAGTGCCATCAAGTCGTGTAATGGGAATAAAATCTTCTTCTGCATTTCTTGTTTCGACCCGGTGGAATGAGAATTGTTCGAATGGAGAAGGAAAAGTGTTGACCTGCCCACACCCATTCATTCTGATGCAAGCATCCCGAAGAAATTCGCGCAGCTCATGGATGAATTCCTTGTGAAATTCTGCGAGACGACATTTGCGAGTGTCTGAGTTCGGCACACTTCGGCACTCCGGATTTGAACCTTGAACGACTCAAATGACCCACTGAATAATTCATCTATTCCTTGTTTCAATGCCACATCCTCGTCCCTTCGCCCACACCATGAAGAGAGACTTCCTCCCCTCCTTGTACATGAAGTAAGCTTGGTCACCTAGTCATGTCTTGCGGGCCAATCAAACCATCTCGACAGTGTCTGACCACCCAGCACCACCCACCCACGTACAGCATCTGTACGCCATGATTTGCAGCCAAGGTTTGAACACAGGTCTTGAGTGCCTACAATAGGTCGCAAAGGCCTTTGTCTTGTCTCCTAGAGGATGTCAGTAGTGTAAATCTCCATTATCACGTTCTTCATATGTACAAAGATAGGGAAAAACACAATCGTATTTTTCTTGACCACTAAGCCCTCCTTCTACGGCCACAATGCCATCTCCTAATCCCGTTGGGTCAAGGAACATGCTATCAAAAACCTACTGTGGGTGTAACACCTGTACATCACACGTGGCGTCCACTTTAGACAAGGGCAAAAGTGTAGGTAGGCGCAGTTGCTGTACTAGCAAGGAAGTAGATGACGAGCAACAGAGAGCGCCATGGAACGGAGAAAGCTCACGACTTAGAGAAAAACGGAGTCACAGATTGACTTACGAGAGTGAGTGTGAGCGAGGTGGTGAGAGCCGGTTGACCGGGCCACCCACGCGAGAGACTCGTCGTGGGGCCCGGACGCCACCCAGGGATCGAACCCGACCCTGGAGCAAGCGAGCTCCAGGCGGTTTCTCACACGTCGGCACAAGCCGGACGTGTGGTCCCAAGGGATCAGCAACCCGGTTCACCACTCTGGTAACATGCAAGGATGCAATCAACTAACAAGCATGCATTCTCACAAGTTGTATCCCCTTTCAGTATGAGAGTATTACTAAACTAAGGCATGTCACAAGACCGGTGCTGACACCACAACTTGGCAGCTTGAGGGAGTCACATCCTCTGTGTTCTTCATGCTGCACCACAGTCTTGCACCAGCGAGCCTTAATCCAGATTAATCACCTGCAGTGGTGAGATGTGTGTGTGGATGGAGACAAGAGGGCACTTGCNTGTGCTTAGTGCGAGAGTGATGCATGCCATCGTGCTCAGCGATTGCCTTTGCACTCTGGTTGTCACAGCGCAGGGTGATGCAATGAATGGGAACACGCAACTGCTGCAACAAGCGGGACAACCACACGCTCTCACACGTACCTGCACCCAGTGCCACATACTCTGCCTCACTTGAGCTCCTTGCAACACATCCCTGTTTTCCACTCTTCCAGGAGACTGCAGTCCCCCCGACGAGAAAGATGTAACCAGTGCGGCTGCGAGCATCTGTGTCATGTGCCCAGTCGCTGTCTGTGTAGCCGTCGACGACTACAGAGGGCTGAGCACGGTAGCACAGTCCTACACGTGCAGTGGACAACGCGTAGCGGACGACGCGCAGTGCAGCCTCGAGGTGCTTCTGCCGAGGTTGCTGCGAGAACTGGGCAAGGAAGTTGACCGCAAAGGCCACATCTGCCCTAGTGGTGGTGGCGAGATACATGAGGGAGCCGACAACACTAAGGTAGTCGGTGACATCGACAGTCTCCCCCAGCTGTGCTGAGTCCAATGACTTCAGCAGACGCTGACCTGCTGGAGTCATTGGTGTTGACGCGGTGGGGATGTCTGCGAGCAGGGGAGCGAACCGCTCCCCCAGTGTGCGGATGTAAGCAGCCTGGTGCACGTGCAGAGTGCGACGCTGACGATCACGCTCAAGCTCCATCCCCAAAAACACTCGTGCAGGACCTAGGTCCTTCATCTTGTACACAGACTGCAGCAGGTCCTTCAATGACTGGACAGCTGCTGGGCTGGGCGAGGCAATGAGTAGGTCATCAACATAGACCAACACTACAACGAACGGCTGTGAGGGATCGCTCAGGAAGAGCGCTGGATCGACCGTGCTGCGACGGTAGCCTCCCCGCTCGAGAGTCGAGGAGATCTCCATGTTCCAGCACCGTGGAGACTGCTTAAGCCCGTAGAGGGCCTTACGCAGTCTCCAGACCTTGCTTGTGCCATCAGTGAAGCCAGGGGGCTGGATCATGTAGATCTCCTCATCGAGCTTCCCGTGCAGGAAGGCGTTGTTGACATCCATCTGCTCCAGCTCCCAGTCGTGCTGGGCGACGAGACTCAAGAGTGCTCGAGCCGTGGTGTATCTCCCGACAGGAGCAAAGGTCTCATCAAAGTCAACGCCGGGGATCTGAGAGAACCCCTTTGCTGTGAGACGTGCCTTGTACCGGTCGACAGTTCCATCGGGCTTCAGCTTGCGCCGAAGGACCCATCGGGCGGAGACTGCCTTGCGACCTGCAGGCAGGTCTACCAGCTCAAAGACTCCATGATCTTGGAGGGCTTTGAGCTCCTCNATGTAGATCTCCTCATCGAGCTTCCCGTGCAGGAAGGCGTTGTTGACATCCATCTGCTCCAGCTCCCAGTCGTGCTGGGCGACGAGACTCAAGAGTGCTCGAGCCGTGGTGTATCTCCCGACAGGAGCAAAGGTCTCATCAAAGTCAACGCCGGGGATCTGAGAGAACCCCTTTGCTGTGAGACGTGCCTTGTACCGGTCGACAGTTCCATCGGGCTTCAGCTTGCGCCGAAGGACCCATCGGGCGGAGACTGCCTTGCGACCTGCAGGCAGGTCTACCAGCTCAAAGAATCCATGATCTTGGAGGGCTTTGAGCTCCTCCTGCATGGCCTTCTCCCAGAGGTCAGCGTCTGCTGCCTCACGAGCCTGCCGGACAGTGGTGGGCTCAGGAGGGAGAGTAGGGAGGCCGGAGGCCGCAAAGCATGCGGCGACATAACCGGCGACGGAAGACTCAAGAGCACTGTGAAACTCGTGGGCTACAAGAGCATAGCCAACTGCAGAGTTCGGGTGCACGACGCTCACAGATAGACCCAGTGCGTCAAGGCCGGTGGGGCGCGCTGACGGGCCAGCTGTGGAGGGTGTGGCTCTAGAGCGAGTGACTCGCTGAGAGGCAGTGGATGAGCCTGCCGGGAGAGCCTCAGTAGGGGCCCTAGATGAGGACGGCTGGGAGGAGGGAAGAGCACGAAGTCTCCCCCCACGAGTGTAAGGCTCTGGGCAAGGGGGCCGAGCCTGAGGCTCACTGTCTGCAGTGGTGCCCACTACAGGAGAAACTGCAGGGCCCGGGGATGAGGTGGGAGTGGAGCGAGCAGCGGTCTGTGCGTGAGTGGGTGCCGTGTGTGAGGACCCGGGGATGTCGGTAGACGGCAAGGGCACAAGGCTGCCGGCTGAGGACCGGGGTGACTCGGAATCCGGGGAGGGGGCTGAGGCCGCTGACCCGGAGGAGACTGAGTCCTCGTCACTGTCCGGAGGGGTGACAACAGGGGATGCTGTCTGAGGAGAAGACGTGGACACCCGGAGATCGGAGGCTGGAATAGACCCACCCCCCCCAAGCCGACGAAGCGAGGAGAGAGACGAAGGTGATGGGACATGGGACAGGTCACGGGGAAAGACGTCCTCAAAGAAGAGGGCGTCTCGCGATTCGATGACCCGGGAACGGTCAGGGTCCCAGAAACGCCACGCTTTAGACATGGCAGAGACGCCAAGAAAAGTGCAGAGGCGCGCACGAGGACTCAGCTTGCCATCACGAGAGTCCTCCGGCAACCAGACGGCAGCCACACAGCCCCAGACACGGGCCAGGTGAAGGTCAGCACGGCGGCCATACCAGCGCTCAAAGGGGGTGACATGGCGGGGAAGGGGACCGTGGGGAACACGGTTCCATACCCAGGTCATGTAGCACATGGCCTCGAACGAAAAGACGGGCGAGAGTGAGGACTCGCTGAGGAGAGTACGAACTCCATCAGCGAGGGTGCGATTCCAGCGTTCCGAGACACCGTTCTGCTGGGGTGTGTAAGGTGCCGAGGGCTCCATACACACCCCACGAGAGGTGAGGAAGCGAGCGGTGGGACCCATGAACTCGCCCCCTCGGTCACAGCGAAAGACTTTGAGTCGGCGGCCACAGGCCAGTTCGGCCTGTGGCAGCCAGGACTCAAGTGTGGGGCAGACGTCACTCTTTTGCCGAAGGGCAAAAACCCAGCGCATTCGAGAGAAGTCGTCCGTGAGACAAAGGACATAACGTCCGACACCCCCAAGGGCGTCATGGGCAAGGGGTCCCATGACATCAGCGTGCAGGAGATCAAGTGGATGAGACGTGCGAGACTCAGAAGTGGAGAATGGGGAGCGATGCATTTTGCCTTGAGCATAGTCGAGACAGTCAGTGGGGCAGGGTGCAGGGAACGTGTCAGCATCAAGGCCATTTGTAGGCATGTCCCGAAGCAAACTGTCAATGGCAGCAGTGTGAATGTGACAGAGACGACGATGGAGCAACTGTGCATGTGCAGGAGTGAGCGAACGGGCCACATGAACAAGGGCAGTCGTGGAGGGATGAGGTGCAAACGAGGGTACGCGGAACAGACGGTCACAGCGAGTGCCTTGCAGTAAGACACGACCAGTGCTGCGATGCATGACAGAGGCAACACCACGACTGGATGAGAAGTCCATGCCCTGGTCGTCGAGAGTCGTAACAAACAGCAGACTAAGCTCAAGAGCAGGCACGTAGAGAACGTCAGGGAGGAAGAGTTCCCCCCCAGGGCCAACGAAGCGGACGACACCGACCCCCTGTACAGGGAGAAGGTGGCCAGAGCCAGTGCGCACAAAACGAACGGAACCAACAGGACCCAACGACACAAACGCTGAACGACAGGAAGTCATGTGGTGGGTGGCTCCTGAATCAAGAATCCAGAAGCCACCCGTCACACGGACAGACGCGGGGTCACGACTCACAGCAGCGATGGCAGAACGTGGAAAGAGGCGCTGGCCACAAGCAGCAAGGCAACGAGGAAGACTGTACGACTGCCAGTCCTCAATCCATGGGACATCATCTGGGGGACACCCCTGAACATGACCGGGGGGGGTCCACGAAGAGACAAGTCAACAGCACACGCAAGGCCCTCGTCGACCGAACGCACCCTCTCACCTCCCTGATCACGGAGGTGACGCTGGTGGATGGCGTGAGAGAGCGCAGAGTCCAGCTGGCACTCGTCCTCAGGGGGTCCTGTGATGAGTGCGGTGGAGGTGTGTAGCTGCTGGGGACCAGGAGTGCGGGACGCCCATGGTGGAGGTGAGTAGTAGCCGGAGGGAGGCCCGAAGTAAACAGGACCTCCAAATCCCGGGGGCCAGCCCCAGGGCGCAGGTGGGGAAGGTGCAGAGAGGACAGTGCTGTAGGCAGCTGCTGCAGGGGATGGAGAAGGCGTGTGCATGGAGCCACGACTGGACCCTGCGGAGCTGGAGGAGCGGGCAGAGCCTCCTCCTGACCCTGAAGTGCGTGCCCAGTGAGCACGCATGGCTGAGGCCAGGCGTGCATCATCTGGTGGTTCAGGGCACTTGGGCGCTGCATGACCAGCGGCGCCACAGTTCCAGCAGGTANACGCCCATGGTGGAGGTGAGTAGTAGCCGGAGGGAGGCCCGAAGTAAACAGGACCTCCAAATCCCGGGGGCCAGCCCCAGGGCGCAGGTGGGGAAGGTGCAGAGAGGACAGTGCTGTAGGCAGCTGCTGCAGGGGATGGAGAAGGCGTGTGCATGGAGCCACGACTGGACCCTGCGGAGCTGGAGGAGCGGGCAGAGCCTCCTCCTGACCCTGAAGTGCGTGCCCAGTGAGCACGCATGGCTGAGGCCAGGCGTGCATCATCTGGTGGTTCAGGGCACTTGGGCGCTGCATGACCAGCGGCGCCACAGTTCCAGCAGGTAACAGTGCTGGAGGAGGAGTGAGATGCCGTGCTATCAGAATTGCGGCCTTTCCCCCCTTTCCCCTGTCCTCCACCGCCTGAGCCACCTCCTTTGCTTTTACCTTTGTTGCCGCCTCCACCACGCCCACTTCCATGGGAAGCAAGGGAAGTGGCGGTGGTGGTGGAGGTGGAGACGGAAGATGAGCTGGAGGCTGACGAGGTAGAGGAGGAGGGAAGTGCGGTGGTCGCTGCTGCAACAGCTGCGCGGTGTATGCATTTGTTCTGCAAGGAGCTCCACAAGTCAGTGAGGCGTTGGGAGGTGAACTCCAACAAAGCCCCAATCCCAGGGGGTGCGTCAGCGGGAACAAGCACTGCCGCCAGACGCTCCAACTCTGTGGCCTTCACTTCACGAAAGATGTCGCTGAGTTTAGGGATGAGGTCGTTGACGATGGAGAGGACAGCGGGGAGTTGGCCTGGGGCGGCTTTGCCGAGGTCACGCAGTAGGCGAAGGCTACGAGCCCAGTAGGCGTCCGCAGTCTCGTCAGCACGCATTGAGAGCGTGTTGAACTGGACGGTGAGGACGCTCTGTGCCGCGTGGCTAGTGACGGTCGTGCGCCGCTTGATCAGGGCATAAGCCCCAACCGGGTCAGCGGGAGTGCGGCGTGCAGTGTCAGCATTGTATGATCCAATCTCATCAGTGAGATCGTCTGGTCCAGCGCGAATGAGGGCTCTGACTGCTCGCGCTGACTCAGACTCGACAGGCACAAAAGTTGGAACAGCGGAGGGGTTGGGTGCATGGTAGTATTCCCAGAGATGTTCCCCTTGTGCCCAGGCACTAAAACGAACCTCCCAAGAGTGAAAGGTGAGACTGGGTGTGAAGTGGGGTGGAGTAGAATCAAAGTCAGGCTTGCATTGCACTGTTGGGGCATGCGCTTTGGCTGCAGCAGCGCCAGCAGCTGCGGCGACTGCAAGTGGATCAGAGGTAGATGTGCCAGCGGCAGTGGATGCGGAAGCGGGGGAGGTGGAGAAGGCGGCAGCAATGCTAGCGGACTGAGTGCTGCGCAGTGTTGGCTGCAGGCGATTCAGAACCAAGTCGGCGATATGATCGTCGAATGTTTCTTGATCAGCCTGCTCAGCCTTAAGTTTTTCCTCAGCAGCCCGCTGAGCACTGAGAGCTGCCTGTAATGCAGTGCGCTCACGCTGAAGCTCAGCCTGAAGCGCTGTGTATTGGTCATCGTCGACTGGCATTGTGCCAGCGACGTGACTCTGCCGAAAAAATTTCGGCAGAGTTTCCCTTGCCCGAGTGGGCGTGGAAAGTATGAGATCGGTGTTGAATGTGCGCTGCAAGGCAACAACCTGAACGCACGAACACGCCAACACAGGGAAGGCAGAGAGTACCGAGGGACAGGCAAGGCAGGCTCACCAGGCACTGCGGTGTAGAGAGAACAGTGGTGGCAGTGCTGCAGTGGCTGAGGAGAAGACGGCTGCGACAAAGGACGATGCGGTGACGACAAAGCAGGCTACAACTGTGAGTGCTGCACCTGACAGAGCGACGATGACAGCAGCGACCAAAATCAACAGTTGTAGGTGGCGAGTGACTGATGATGATGCGGATGACAGGGAGACCGCCTGTGTTGTGGAGACGTTAGCAGAACCAACTGCATTGGAGAGTTCTGTGGCTGCTGAGGCTGCGGCGGATGCAGCTGAGTCTGCTGCTGCAGCAACCTGAGTGGCTATGTTGACGGCAGAGGCCGCCAAGGGTCCCTGGTCAACCGCTACAGTGTATGCGTCAACGGCTCGACCTGTAACAGTGCTGGCCGGCGCACATGAGGCACGTGCTGTGGCTGCAAGGGTGGTGGCAACGGCAGCGCTGGACGAAAGGATAGCTAGCAATGCTGAGAGAATATCAAGGGACGGAATGGGCTCTGCAGTAGATGCAGCTGGGGATGCAGCAAGACGCGGAGCAGAGGTCTCAGATGCTGCTGCTGCAGCAGGTGGAGCTGGACCACGAGAAACAGAACGGCGGTGTTGCAGGCGCGTCCTATGGGAAACGGGTGGTCTTACCGGAGAGTGAAGAGGTCGGTGGTTGTTCTGTGGTGCTGTGGCCGACCGGTTCAGCGACGTTGGCGTGTCGTCGTCGGCTGACTGACAGCGCGTTGCGTAATCTCTCGCGTCCGTCCACGCGTAGTGATCAGCGGGATCGTAGTCTTCACCGGGATGATACCCTAGACTGTTGCGACGCACCCTTGACCACACCTCTCTCTCCCCCCTCTCCTCGTAGTATGCAAGCTCCTCGTCAGTGTTTGCACCGTCCTGAGCCACTGTTGACGACGGAGGTGCTGGTTCAGTCTCAGGTGGAGACGCCAGTGTAGAGATTGATGGGCTGCCTCGGGGCAGCCCGCGGAGGCTGAGGGACGCTGGACTCAAGTCTGACTGTGAGGGCAGCGGCTGCACAGAGTGGTGGTTGCTGCGGCTGTCCGGGCCCCAACTTAAGTTGCTTCTTGTGCCAAGCGGCTAAGCGGCTAAGCTCAAACGGCTGCAAGGCATGACCGCTGCTGTTGCTGCTCGGGTTGCTACGGCCTTGCGCTGTGGCACGTCAGGGTTCCCCGTTCATCAACGTCAGCCGCTCCTCACAGTGACGGCTGTTGCTGCCGTCGCTTGGTTCGTCATGGTCCAAGCCTCGGAGGTACCCGTCGGTTGATGGCAGCGGCTACCCAGAGTGGCGGCTGCTGCTGCTGTCCAAGCTGCGGTGGTCGTGGCTGACACCTATGCTGCTGCTGCTGTTGCTTGGTCCGCCATGGCCCAAGCCTCGGAAGTACCCGTCGGTTGATGGCAGCGGCTGCCCAGAGTGGCGGCTGCTCCTGCTGTGCAAGCTGCGGCGATCGTGGCTGACACCTATGCTGCTGCTGCTGTTGCTTGGTCCGCTATGACCCAAGCCTCGGAAACACCCGTCGGTTGATGACAGCGGCTGCCAAGAGTGGCGGCTGCTGCTGATGTCCAAGCTGCTGCAGTCTAGGCTGACACCTACGCTGCTGCTGCTGCTGCTTGGTCCGTCATGGCCCAAGCCTCGGAAACACCCGTCGGTTGATGACAGCGGCTGCCAAGAGTGGCGGCTGCTGCTGATGTCCAAGCTGCTGCAATATTGTGCTCAGATCTGCGAGCGTGACGTTAGATCGTCACCTACGCTGCTGCTGCTATTGCTTGGTCCGTCACGGCCCTATGCCATGACTTGAGCGGGGTTGTACGTCGCTCGATATGAGAAGCTGCTCAGAGTGGCAGCTGTTGCTGCTGCCTAGGCTGCCAGACCTTGTGCTGAGATGCACGAGCGCTATGCAAGCGGCTGTACAGAATGACCGCCGCTGTTGCTGCTGTTGCTTAGGCTGCCGCTGTCTCGAACTGTGACTTATGGGAATCAGCGGGTTCGTGAGGTCCCAGGGCGTCACGGCGGGAGGGAAAGCCCTCTTGCTCTGATACCTGTAGGTAGGCGCAGTTGCTGTACTAGCAAGGAAGTAGATGACGAGCAACAGAGAGCGCCATGGAACGGAGAAAGCTCACGACTTAGAGAAAAACGGAGTCACAGATTGACTTACGAGAGTGAGTGTGAGCGAGGTGGTGAGAGCCGGTTGACCGGGCCACCCACGCGAGAGACTCGTCGTGGGGCCCGGACGCCACCCAGGGATCGAACCCGACCCTGGAGCAAGCGAGCTCCAGGCGGTTTCTCACACGTCGGCACAAGCCGGACGTGTGGTCCCAAGGGATCAGCAACCCGGTTCACCACTCTGGTAACATGCAAGGATGCAATCAACTAACAAGCATGCATTCTCACAAGTTGTATCCCCTTTCAGTATGAGAGTATTACTAAACTAAGGCATGTCACAAGACCGGTGCTGACACCACAACTTGGCAGCTTGAGGGAGTCACATCCTCTGTGTTCTTCATGCTGCACCACAGTCTTGCACCAGCGAGCCTTAATCCAGATTAATCACCTGCAGTGGTGAGATGTGTGTGTGGATGGAGACAAGAGGGCACTTGCGTGTGTTCGTAACAATAACCAACAAAAAGGCTAGTACACTCGACTCGCTCGACATCATCGGAGGCGACTTTTCTACACGCACGTGAAATTGGGAAGCATTATAAGCAGCATACACAGATCTAGTGGCAATAGCAATAGCCGGTCGTCATACTACAGGAGATCCAGCAGGTGCTGTTTATGTGTGTGGGCCTGTACTAGCAGTCGATGCAGCCAGTCGAGGTCGCCACGCCGGGAGATCATCAGTCGTTTCCCTCATGCATCACGGCTACATTGAACCGCGTCCTCACACAAGAGCATGCCATACATGGAGGATTCATACTGGACCTAGTCGAAAACACAAAGGAAACGCCCGTGGATGCATGGGTCCAGCAGATACACGTCCACAAGGAGCGGCGAAGTGAGATCCACTCCGGCATGCCCCCCGAAACCCCGGTACGTGATTCGACTCTAATGCGAGACACCAGAGAACAGGTGACGGCGTATGCGTTGAGAGGTCACCTTCTCCATTGGCCAGCAGCTCCAGTCCCCGAGGATTGTCTTCCACATAGAGCGGCAACCAAAAGACTTTTGAAGGGTGTTAGGTGTGGGCCAATGCAGAGGGGGTCCTGCCATACAAAATGATCTACTACACTACCGACAATCCCCACCCGGTCTAGGTAGCAGCGTAGGAAATAGGGAGCCTGGTGAACATGGTTCCACAAGAGCTGGTTGTCAAGTTCTGGCCCTTCTTGGGTACGACAAGGACATGGACGAGAGCGGATTCCCACCATGGTTAAGAACTACGTGTTGAACCTATTTGCTGCGAAGAACCATGCGACGAGGTCACGTTCCCTTCCTGAGTTCAACACTCTCCGAAAAGGACTGTACGATCCAGCATGTGACTGTTGTGCCTCTACAATCGCCCGGGAACGTTGGGATCCTTGCTGTACTAGGCTCCTGGTTTTGTCCTGTCAGGCGCCGACCTCGACTATGTGACATATTCTCGACCTTCAACCGCAACACCTTGGAAGCCCAAGCTTTCGAGGGGAGTCTTGAGCTCCTCCTTTGGACACAGGGCTACTTCCTATAGAGACTTGACATCAGAGAGTCGATCCTGGTGAACTATTTGAACTTGCCCGTGCAATGACCAAAGCGATTCTCGTGACTGCCTCTTCATTCAACTCTCTGTCTCCCTCTCCCTCTCCCCTCGTGAGTAAATTAGAGGGGGTTGCAACAACCACTCAAGGGAAGAAGGGAAAGAAGGAGTTTCCTAAGGGACAGAGGCAGACTGTGCCAATGGGCAGTGGAAATTGATGGTCAATCCAATGCCAAAACTTTGGTGCCACGCAAAAAGAGCCTGCGGTACCTTAACGGGGATAAGATCATGCGTAGAGACAAGACGACGCATGCACAGGAGACCGCTTCCTGCACCACACACACACAAAAAAAAATCATCGCTAAGACAACAGCAGAGACGTAGTCGTCCCCTATTTCAACCTTGATGAGCAGTGATAAGGAGTCTCTGACCACACCATCGTGGAGCTTCGTCTACTACTGATGTTCAACCTTCAAGGAGGCATCCTTATGTTGCCACAACCGAATGGTTTAGTAGTCAGTGTGTCATGTGGTGCCTATTTCCCATTATGATGCATGTGGAGGGGCTTGGTATATGTGTGATGAGGATGGGCCTTGTCCTTAAACAACTGCCTGACTTGATGAGTGACATGCTCGTGTCCTGCCTCATTGTTTGAAGCCCTCAATTGAGTGTCAAGTGTTGTCGGAGTGCTCCATGTCGTCTTATTTGATGATGATGATGATGACAGGTCATGAAACGAGCGCCACTTGGATTATTGATCCCGGCTCATCACACAACTAGTCATCACGTTGACTTTGTCGTCCTTGGTCCAAATTAGTTCCTTTTGTCTGTCCGTACACAGTCTGGGTAGCCCCCTTTTTTCCCAAGGGTTGGGGTTCTTTTCTTTGACATTATGTTGAGTACTCTTTTTATCTCGTGTCTGCTCTTTGTTTCTGCTTTTGAGCTAAGCCTTGCATGCACCTGTAATAGGATGGGTTTTTTTTCTGAGCATTTTGTTTATTCTACAATGATGTTTGCCTATAGCACTCATGTTACCATGCTAGGTGCTTCCGTTGTGGAACATTTACATCGTGTTTCTCCTTGTGCTCCCTCTATCTCCTTTGCTCCATCCTGTGCTATCAACAGAGCACTAGGGCCTATCACATCACTGCATGTTTCATGTGTGCACAAGCACTGTGTCCATGCTTATCTGATGGAGCCTACCCTGTGTCGTAGTGCAGTTTATTTCAAGTACTATTTAAAGACCGATTGTCTCTTATGTACTCAAGAGTAAGTTACATTGCTGCACCTTCCCTCAGTGCACCTCTCGGGCCTTACGTACATTGGAGTTGGTCCATGCAAACCTATTTGGAAGGGCGTTATAGCCGATATATGCGCGCAAGCGTCAACATATATGCGCGCAAGCGTCAACATAAGCATGAGATATTCGTAAGTTGAATATTAATCACATCATAACCATAAAGTTAAAAAAAATATGATACCCATTTTGATGGCCATGACTGATCGGCGAAGGAAGTCACAGATTGACTGAAGTGAAGGGGGTGATGTGTCACCCCGGCTGTTGGGAGAATCACGAGCGAGCGATTAGCGTTTTTTTTTGGACTCACAAAACCCCATTTGCTGATTTAGGGTTTTCTATGTTTGCACTGGCGAAGCCCGCACAAACATAAAGCCCACATCCGCATAAGGGGATTTGCAAGTCAAAAAAGAAAGGCCAATTGCTTGCTCGCGATCGAGTGAGAACGCCTTTTTTATTTTGTTTTGGAGAAAAGAATCATTTTAATACATGCAAACCGCTTTTAAACCCTACCTTAAATTGCAATCGGGGTTTTAGGGTTTATTCTTTGCCCGGGCTCCTGCTGGGCCCCGCGGTAGCGGAGCCCAACAGGTTCAACACATGGGGTGTATCAAACTCCCCACTCAAAGCCCTCACAAATCTTTGTGAGAAAATTCACAAACCCCTCTATTGAGGGGTCTGTTGATTTTCTTTTATACATGACGACGTCGCCATGCTGTCGCTGGATGGCATGCGGCGTCAACAATATTGTGTTCATTTGGATACAGGGCAAACTTCTGCGAGGCGATGACCTGACCAGCCGCCATGATATTCGGCAATGTTGAGGAAGGGTATGCCTGGGAAGTCCTGTTAAAAAGAACTACTACTAAAATATGTGACGTCCAGCGATGACCGCCTGTTTCATCCGCCAGTCCATCTGGTCAGTAGATTAATCCGACCTCACGTAAAAGCCTCAAGGTATACGCAGCCCTAACGACGACCTTGCGAGCGGCTTGGGAATTATCAAAAACAATTTTTTATCACATTTCCTCACACAAATTCGACGCAGGATTTTTATCGCCGATCATGCAAGACAAAACAAATCCTAAGTACAAACCATCGTCATTATGGCAAGGCTAGCAAGACCAGTAACGCAAAAACAAATATTTCAATTCTTACTCAAGCGCTGACGACATGGATCATCTGGGCGTCAAACCAACCCATCCAGCCGTTCAGGTCAGCGTAAAACTTTGACCGCCGCAGCCATGTTTGCGTCTCTGGTAAGCTTGGAACCAGGTCGGTTTGAATTTTTGAAGTGAATAGGAGCGAGACACCTCGTATGAGGACAGAGCCTCAACCAATATTATTTTGTCAATTTATCCTTGGATATATTGTTTTCTTTGCATGCTCGCTGGATAAAATGTTAATAGAGAGAGAAAAAGTCCCAAATTTGGATATGGCGTGGTTAATGTGAGAAACGTTGATGTGGCAATAGTTATCAAGAATTCTGTGGACGTATGGTTTGTCCCCCATATTCGGAATCCTCTAAGTCCGGTTCGTGATGGTCTACAATCGGTATGCCCTTTTCATGACTAATGTAGTTACCCGGTTGTGGCGGGTTTATAACATTTGCCAAAAGAGCAAGGCTAGCAGCTTCTGTGGTGGGTCCTCACCATCAATTGTGTTTGTTCCTCACCCTCTTGCTCTCCAGCCCGATGTTTGCACCTCGTTCACCGGCAAGCCCGTTGGCATACGCTAATCACTGCCCTCTATGGCTTAGTTTCCATCGACCTTGGCGCCAAGACAATCGAATCATGGTGTTCATAACAATGATGGATTAGTTCCCTTATACCCACCTTTTGAGCGTCGTAATTCCCAAATGCCCACTTTGTACAAAAGACAAATACAATACCCACTCTTTTTAACTGGTGATCGCATTGTCCACAAAGTGCGAATAGTAAGTAACCGTGAACATGGTACCCACTCGTGAGGAAATATGACTACAATACTGGTATTCTGTGCATGATTCTGACATGTGTGGACATTGTGGTCACAATGTTTCGGATTTCTATGGATTTGTTCTACCTTTCGTTCTAGTGCGAGTTGCATGCAAGCGTGAGGCGACTGACACCTTACAATTCATGTGTTTATACACGTCTGTCGGTGTCATCAAAGTCATGTGTCCTGTGTCGTCGTAAACTGCTAGAATCGTGTTGGCAAATGCGCATGCGAAATGTGGGGGGTATTTTTCTTGCTCGGAGATGTCGTCATCTTTATAAAAGTATTATTCCATATTGTCATCGCTTCCTGTCGTACACCGAACGATGTTGCATGTAAGAGAAGTGCCGTCTTCTGAATTGGAAAGAGGCCCTCACTCTTAACCATGACGACGATAACCTTAGGTACACGTACGCCACGTTGGCAGATATTGGCAGACGACTGGCACATCCGGGGTTCCGAGCCCATGCATCCGATAAGGACGCTGCAGA
Source organism: Penium margaritaceum (assembly GCA_023375785.1). Lineage (NCBI taxonomy): Eukaryota > Viridiplantae > Streptophyta > Zygnematophyceae > Desmidiales > Peniaceae > Penium > Penium margaritaceum. The sequence continues at coordinate 54,173 of SZWC01000856.1, read as the reverse complement.
ATGCCAGATTGAAGCCACGTCGGCGCATTGTGGGTGTGTGATGCGACAGCCTGCAAACCGGCCCAACGTTTGATGCTCCTGACAAGGGTGACCGTTAGGTGCACCATGGGACATGATGTTCCTAATTTCATCATGCTGCATGTCATCATCTACATAGGTATTCCCCGTTGTCCGTTCACGCCACTTTTGCATGCCATGGGAAACATGTCGTTCCCTGTCGGAGCCCTGTTCTTCCGAGGCGAACCCACTCACCATGGCTGTCGTGCTCGCTCTAAGCTCTGGTAAGTGGGTATAATAGGTACGAAAATGACCGTTAGGTGGGTACAATGTATATTAGCGTGCATGCGTCTGCATGCCATACCCACTGGGGGTCTTACGGATCCTCCGCTTTTCAAGTTTTACGTTCCTCCGAAACCCCCCGTCGGCAGCTCCGACGAGGAGGAGGAACCTCGTGAATCCCAAGGCTACACGGCCGGTTTTGTCTTTGACGACTTCGAGGAGGCGTGCTGGGTGGAGCACGTCCAGGCCGAAGAACGCTTAACTCCACGCTCCCCAGAGCGTGGGGAGCACTCTGTCATGAGGTTGAACAGAGGCTCCCGCGTCAGGCCGTTTCTTCCTCCGGCCGCGGGTGGGTTAAGCCGCATAAGTCGCCATGGCGTCACACTTGACTAGGATGGCTTTGCTTCTGCGACCAAGTACGGTCCACCTGTCTGTCCTTGTGCCGTCCTCGTCACACCCCCTACTAGTACGATCATTTAACATGCTGACCGATGCTTATGCTTGCAGGATCGTTGGATGACGAGCACACTCCCCCCCCCCCCGACGGACACCACGGTCTCTGCTGCCCAGAATAAGGGCAGCAAGCCCAGGAAGCGTGATCGATCGGAGTCTCCCGTTTATTTTCCGGGAGGCTCTACTTTCCGGAACATGGACGCTGCCGCGAGGCGGTCCACGACTATGCCGTCGCCGCACACATGGGGGTGAATTTCGTGCGGAGTGAGCCGTCGCGGCTTGAAGCTTGTTGTGCAGAGTGGAGGCAGTTGGGCTGCACGTGGCAGCTGAAGGCGCGGTGGTAGCGGAAAACGAACAAAGTCAAGGTCATTTTTTTAAAGAGGGCCACAAGTGCAGCCGCACGAGTATAAAGGGAGACCCCTCGCGCAAAGCCGCGTGGGTGTTGCGCCACATCGAGAGCACTGTCAACAGGGAGCCATGCACCACCTCCAAGACCCTTTGCCAGATCATGGAAGCGCGCACCGGTGAGAGGTCTGCCTACCACGCCATTCACCGCGTGAAGAAGAGGGCCCTGAAGAATCTCATGGGCGAGAAAAGCCAGTCGTGGGGTCTGTTCCCTGCATACATCGCCGCAGTAAGTATCCTGCTGTCCTTCTTGGCTTGTGGTATGCTGTTCATGCTGGTTTCTGCATAAGTGCCAACCCTAGACTTGTTTGGCTCTGTTTACATCCACCGTCGCTGTCGCGGAGCAGGACCAGCACCATCTCTTCCGACGGGCCTTTGTGGCCCCCGGAGCTTGTACAAACGGATGGTCGCATGTGCGGCGGTTGCTGACAATGGACGGCACGTTTTAAAAAAAATGGCTTCAAGCAAGTGCTGCTACTGGCACAGTACTGGGACGCTAACAACCACGCGGTGCCGATGGCATGGGCCATATGCCCACAAGAAGACAAGGAAAACTTGGACTGGTTCTGTCAGCGGCTGGCAGAGGCGTATCCGACGGCACGGCACAACGGGACCGCAGTCATCAGAGACAGAGACGCCAGTCTCATCGCCGCCGTGAAGCGCCAAGTACCAGGAGCTGTCCACACATACTACGGTCAGCATTTGCGGGAGAACGTCAAGGCTGAGGTGGGCTCAGCAGCAGCCGACCTCATGTGGCGAATGGCTTCTGCTTTCACACAGAACGAGTTCGACCGCACACGGGACGAGCTCGGTCGGACGTCCGACAAGGCCTACACATACCTATTCGATGGAGATGGCGACCCAGGGCTGCCATTGGAGTAGTGGACGCGCCTCAAGTGCCCTGTGCCTCATGGTGGGCACATGAAGTCGAACGCGATGGAGTCCCTGAACGCCCGCCTGATGGACATACACCACCTGTACCCTTTCCACTGCTTTGCACAAATCTACCCTTTTGTGTAGAGACTTTTCATGGAGCGCCGCCGTGCATCGCACGACTGTGAGAGCCGTTACGTGCCCGTTGTGGATGCCAAGCTGCACCACTACACGAGGCATGCCAAGGAGTACCATGTCATGCGCCATGGCGGGCTCATGGGCACCGTCACCAGCCCTAGGAGCCTGGCGGGCCGTGAAGTCGATGTGAACGCGAAGTCCTGCTCATGCGGGCAGTGGGTGGAGTATGGGTACCCATGCCAGCATGCCGTAGTGCTGATGCTGGATGAAGGCATGAACCCGGGCCTTTGCACCGACATGCATCTGTCCTAGATGGCGTGGCGACGTACATACCGGACTCCCATGCCGGGGGTCAACCTGCGCGAACTACAGTACGCCATGCGCGGATGGGGCCAGCCGCGTGTGAGGCGCTCTCGTGGGCGTCCACGCTCTAAGCGCATGGATAGGGAGACCCGTTGCAAGCGCGACCGTATCTGCACCAAATTCGGAAGAAACGGACACCCGCCCCGGAAGTGCAACAACCCACCGGCACAGAGTCCAGCAGCAGTGACTGCCGCACGCGCGAGAGAGCTGGCAGCCAGCGCCGTGGATGCAGAGAGTACTGGAGTGCAGCTTGTCGCCAGTACCGTGGCACCAGCCGCAGATGGTCATATTGTGGGCGCGGGCAAAGGAGCTCAAGGCATTGAGGGCGGCAGTGGTGGAAGTGCAGTTGGAGCGCGGCAGGTTGGGGCCGCTCCTGGTGCTCCCAATACAAGCAGTGAAGGGCAAGGTCGGGAGGGTGGTGCGGCCGGTGGAACAGAGGTGGTACGTGGAGCTATTGGCGGTGGGAATGGGGATGCTGGTGGTGCAGCTGGCGTGTTGACAGTTGTGCTGGCTGTTGGCAATGGAGGTGTAAGACGTCGTGTTTCACGCCGTGCAGGAAGTGCCAGGGGAGCGTCCAGCAGGTCCACGGGAGGACCGCACAGCGGAGACAATGGTGCTGCTCTTTGTGCAGGAGGGGGGGCATTGGGTGTAGATATAGCTGCAGGCAATGCTATAGGGGGGGAGCAGATGGTGCAGAGGGCATGCTCATCATGACGTCACAGGTGGATAATCCTGATGATGCAGATGACTCCAGTGAGTCCTCCTGGTGTGAAAGCTCTGAGTCAGGTGACTGCACTGACATGGACTTTGAAGAAGAAGAGTCCCTACCCTTGGGTAGTGGGGACGAGGATGAGTGGGAGTCTTCCTCGGGCATGTCTGAGGACGACACACAACCCAAGCGGCGTCGCCGTGCATAATGGTCCTCTACTTATTTGCCATGGTAAGCCTTAAGCAGAGTTTTCTGTGTATGCATGTTTTCAACATTTCACTCTGCTTGTACAACATTTCTAACCTATGGGTTTCTTTGCTATTGCAGGTTCTACCAGTGACCTACATCCGTGGGTCCTTGACAAGCCCAAGGAAACGCAAGAACGTCTGGAGGAGACGTGCAAAGCCCCGAGAAGAGCGACAAGCATTTGGTGACAATGCATTCGTGGAGACAGGACTAGTACTTAGGAAACTTAGCTTGCGTGATGGTGATGAGACAGGGGCCAGATTGCAAGTGGCCAATCCCTGTAGTGGGCAGTGTGCATCACCCTTTGGGGATGAATACTTTGATGCTGTGTGTGAGTTCTCGGGGGACACAGAGTGTGTGGCATGCGAAGTCATTTTAAATGTGCGTAGTCTCCCTGTGTACGTGCAGGTCTGGATTAGCCATGGCTATTTGACCCCGCTTTTCTTTTGAGTGAAACATGTGACATTCCTCAATGGCTTGCCCTTAGGTATTGCATTGATGTGTTCATGAGAACTGTGATCATTGGTCTATTCATTCGCATAGGCAAACCTTAAGAAACATCATTGTAAGCAATGAAGTAGTGCACTAGTACAACAAGTAAGGATGGCTTGTTGCAATGTGTATGGAAGTGGTCTATTTTCACCAGGTGTAGTCATTCGCATAGGAACATGTTAGGAAGCATTGTTTCATCCTGTGCATTAGTGTACGAAATGAAGAGGTAAGATTGGTTTGTTGCAATGTGTCTGGTACAGGAGTACTTTGAGGTGGAACAGTACTTTGGTCTTATTTACAGAGGTAAAAATAGAGTGCTAGTAGATGACATTGGGTATGCTTGCAGCATTTAGAAGAAAATGTTCGATTTACCCACAGTCACATGTGGTGCAGGTCTTTTGCCAGAATTGTTTATTAAAGGTAGTGTATGAGAACATTAGGGTCAATGCTGCTATCAATATACTAGCAGACATTGATCACACCATATGACAATGCTTAACAGTCAATGCATTCTGTAAACGGTACGCGGAGAAGAGAACACTGGGTATGTTGATGAAAAAAAGTTGGAAACTAGTCCAAAGCATCCACTGACAGTATCAAGTCCAAGGCATCCATTGCCCTAGGGTGTTTGGTGGACGAGGAGTTGGCATGCGAACACCCAGTATCCAGCACATGGTCTCTGGTTCGCATGGGCTGTTCACCCAGGTCGGTTTCACCTCCGTTGCAACGAGCGTGTCCCAGCGAGCCTTGATCGTAGCCCATGCCTCCTTCACTTGCTGGGGCGTCCGATGTGGCATACTGGGTGTGGTAGGTTCGCCGCCCCATGCGCCAACTTCATCCCATCGGTACATCCTCGACACAGTTGCCCATGTGTAGGTACACTCGGTGTAGAAACGCGTACGCACATGCATAACGTCAGTGGGCTCGGTGTCGTCATGTGTATAGTCATGTAAAAGTCATGTATATGTCTACTAAGGTAACCACGGTGATTGGAGATGGCTAACCTCGATTGCCGCCTCCGTATTTGTACGAGGTCTACGAGCGGTTGCATCCGCACGGACAGTTAGGATTGGATGAGATCCATGGCTCCCATATGTCTGGGCAGTGCGATGGTCTGAAGCTGGGCAATGGTCAGTCAAGGGTCGGTGCCATGGCTTCAGGTGTCGGGGGCCATGTGGCCTTTGGCGGATGGCGGCCACGTACGAACCTTGTACATGCCAATCTGCGGTCCCATGTTTCCTTGATTGTGACCCATGCTCGGTGTGCAACAAAGGGATCCACATAATATCCAGTACTCCATCCTCGACCTTCTCTGTACTTCATGCGCCCCTCGGATGACATGCCGTCGGAGCCAAGATTGGTTTCTTGATCCAATGGAAGAGGCGTCGCTAAGTGAAGAAGAACGCTTTATGCGCAATTCGATGTTATGTACTTTTCAGTACGCCGAAGAACCTTGCAAACCGGTACATTCTACCGGTTTGTCTGATGAATCCTGCGCAGCCATAATTGTTCCTTACCGCGCATACATGATGGATGCGAAGAGACTATTTCGGCGGAATGATTGGCCCATAACCCGTCAATCACGGCTTGATACGACAGCGCATTGACGGCATCCGTTCGTCGCGTCAGCTCATGCTTGGTCGCAACGGTAGGTACGCTGGAATACGTCATCGAGGCGTATGAGTGGTCCTCCGGTACATGCTAGAGGCCTGACACGGTGGCATGCCACGTAACCGCTGGGACGCATAGCCTTCCACGATGCGGATAATTCTCCCACTAGGGACCCATTGCTGTTTTCGCGCTCCGCGGCCCTGCCGCCTGCTATGCAGAAAAGTGGGTATCGGAGTCAGCCCTGAAATAGTGGGTAATTTGAGCAGCCTTTTTTAACTTTGGACATTGTGGTCACCGATTAAAAAGTGTGGGGAGAACGGAAGGGACCTGCCAAAAAGTGGGGATAGTAGGCATGTTCTCCCACGACTGGACAATACGTAAATGAAGTTCTCAACCGTGGATAACCAGCGTAGAACTTTTTGAAATGGTGGGTAAAAAGGAATCCCCCCCTAACAATGATCATAACATGAATTTCCTAGTACTTAGTGTCCAAGCAACCTACACCTAGGGTGTACCCAACGTGCTTGGTCGGTCATGAGCTTGTGACATACGAGTATGCATTTGCGCGCATTTTTTTTGGTCAAACATTTCAAGGTTTGGCCCACGCTAGACATGTAAATTCTAGACATTTAAAGCTCTCTCTTGATGTTGCCTGATTTGGGCGCTCTCAAGGACATGCTCTTCGTGAGGACACAATGCATTGGCCTATAGACTATTGGGATGAGCTTCGTGTTTCCAGAGAAAATGTCTACGAGCTCAATGACATTCCATTAGGTAGAAGGTCATATACCCAAGTGTGTCTTTCGTAAGAAGTTGAATGCTACAAAGCCTAGTTGAAGGATTCTCACAGGTTGAGGATGTCGTCTACACTGACACATTTGTCCCTGTTAGCCATATGGCCACAAGTCATGCTCTGTTCAGCATTATGTCATAGCACGATTATGAGCTGCACTAAATGGATGTGAACAATGCGCTCCATGGCACTTAGGAGGAGGAGATCTACATGGTGCAACCATTTGCTGTGACGATGGTGAAGAGTTATGAAGCTTTTGCAAGACCTTCGAAGGCATCAAACAACGACCGCAGTGCATGAATGAGGAGATCATGGGCATGTTGCGGCATGTTGAATTTGTACACAAAGATGTGAATCCATCCCACTTCCTCCAACGGAGATTTGTGCAATTGACCACCATCTTGATCTATGTTGACGGCCTCCTTATTGTATCTTCCTCATTGGAGGTTGTGAAGATGGAAAACACACTCCTCCAAGTTGCCAACCGGATTCGGGAATTTGGTTCTTTAGTTGCATTCCGTGAGATGGAGGTTGTGCGTGATTGGCAATGGCGGACACTCCTGACACATTAGGCAGGAAAATCCTGGGTTGTAAAGGAGGGGTTGTGAGCGTGAACCACTTCCCCATTGGGTGCGGTTCCCACAGCCTCCACCCGGACGGAAAAAGTGCCTTGACGGTCGACAATCCAATAAAGTGGGGGAGACTGTGGACTTGACCTTGTACATGTACATCATTTTCTCTCTCATGTACTTGTGCATGACTACTCGGCCTGGAATCGTCGTCACCTTCAACCTCCTAACAAGGTTCGCATTTTGTCTGTCAATAAAAGTATTGCATGCGATGGTGCAAGTGGTGTGGTACATGGTCCTTACACCGTAGCTTAGGTTGTGCTTCCGACACTTGTACGTTATTGTAAGTGTCAGCTACAAATACATCGATGGGGTCCGAATTCATGATTAGGGGAGTCAAAGTGGCTACATGTTCCTATTTGGCAGCACTTCTACGCCAAGGGCTGATGGCAAGAAGGACTCCATCGTGCACAGCTTGCTATAGACCGTGTATATTGCATTAGGGGCTAGGGCTGCCAAACTGGTGTGGCAGTAGCGCATGTTTTGAGAGTTATGTCGGTCTTTGCCTTCAATCATCCTACACTTTGACAACCACAGTGCTCTTGACATTGCTCCGAGATTTAGTGTGTTTCATGCCTTCAAGAAGCACATTTTTGTTTATCACTACTATATACATGAATTGGTGGAGCAACAAACTGGAAACTAGTCTAGAGCGGTTGGTTGGGGTTGCAACATAGTTGGATTAGGCATGGCCCCACGCTTGTTGCTTTGCACTGCTGCCCCCTCTAGCTACTCTGAGACTTGTGAGAGGAAAACTGTGCACTGAGGAGTTAGCGCCAGAAAGGCTAACAGAACTGAGGATGAATGATTAGCAACTGAGAATGATAGGTGTTGGGACGGAGAGACCCCTTACAGAACTAGGCCTAGCTCAGCCCTGTAAAGCTTGTTACTCAGGTCACCAACCAATCACGAAATTCCTATTTGCCTAGGAGGCTGAGTTTTCTTGGTGAGACCTGCTAGGCACCGGATCACCCGATGACGTCGTCCGTTTTTCCTGAAAACTGGATCATACCTAAATACCCACGCTGCAAACGCAGTCGTGCAGTCAGAATCATCCAGAAAAATAGCAGCAATGAGTTATGGCTGCCTAAACCCAGGCTGTGTCTAGGCTAAAATGACCCCGGTCGCAACAGTGCCCGAATAACCTGAAACTCGGATCCTAAGCAACACATGACGCTGCAAATGCAATCATGCAGTCAGATCAAGCACATGATGCATGCAGGAAGCATCTACTGTGGTAGTGACTGCCAGCTACATGATTGCTAAGGAGGCGTGCCGATGGAGCTCAGCACGTCATCTATCTAAGGAAAGAGGCTCCATCAAAATGCGAACAGACCTCAGTGTGCGTCAGCTCCACCGGACGACACTCGATTAGCGTGGGGTTTTCCCGTCAATCATCAGCATGCTGATGTACACAAGCCGGGAGGACACAACAGAGTACAATGAGAGATGTTCAAAAACCAACACTCCCCTATGACTCACAAGCGTAGTGCACATGGACACGCAGTGAGTCATCGACCAAGCAGGCAAGACTCCTGTAGGACAAGCAATGCGAAGGCAGGGGTAGAGAGAGAAACTCATGAATGCACACCGACCGCACTCACAATCTTCTGGAACGAGTCACGCTTCAGTGCCTTGGTTAAGAAGTCATCCAACTACCCCGCTGTCTCAACCCACACGATGCACACGCTACCTTTGTGCAACAATGAACGTACAAGGCTATACTCAACACTAATGTGCTTTGTGCACGTGTAATGCATGCGGTCATTGTCGGCGACGGCCATGGCACTTTCATTGTCACAGTGCAACGTGATGGATGCGACAGAGATACACGACTCAGACAACAAACGATGCAACCACACGCTCTCACACACGCAAGAACCACATACTGAGCCTCAGCAGTGATGCGTGTAATGTAGCCTTATTTGCCACTGCACCAAGACACAATTGTGATGTGAACGAGAAAGATCCATCCAGTGCGGCTCTTGTCGTCCAGGCTGCCAGCCCAGTCACTGTCAGTATAGCCCACTCCGATAACGGACGGCTGCCGATGGTACATGAGACCTTGTCGTGAAGTCGAGACAACATAGCGCAGTGCTCGGATCGTAGCCTCAAAATGGAGGTGACGCGACTCCTGGAAAAACTGCGCTAGGAGTTTGACGGTAAACGCAATGTCTGGCCGCGTTGTCGTCGCTAGGAACATTAGTGACCCAATGACTTTCAAGTACGAGTTCACATCAAGTGGCTCCCCCACAACGACTCGGTCGAGGCTTTTCAGCTTTGCCTGGCCATCGGACGACATAGGTGAGGATGCGCTCGGCACGAGAGGTAAGGCCTTGGCGACGCGAGCGGAAAGGGTCTGGATGTAGGCGGGTTGGTGGATGTACAGGATGTCCTGAGAGCAATCGTGCTCCAACTCCATGCCCAGGAACACTCGGGTAGGCCCGAGGTCCTTCATCTGGTAGGCAACATACAACAAGTCCTTAACACACTGGATGGTAGCTGTATCCGATGACCCAATGAGGAGGTCGTCGACGTAGACTAGGACGGCGACAAAGGGCTGGCCTCTTGGACTGAAAAACAGTGTGCGATCTGCGGTGTTGCGAAGCAGGCCGCCGCTGAGAAGTGTACGACTAATCTCCTAGTTCCAGCAGCGAGACGACTACTTCAGGTGATAGAGGGCCTTCCGCATTCGCCAAACCCTGCCAGTGTCGTCGTCGAAGCCTGGAGGTTGTACCATGTAGAGTTCCTCGCCTTCCAGTGAGCCATGGAGAAAGGCGTTACTCACGTCAATCTGATACAGCTCCCACCCGTGCTGGTCAACCAGGCCGAACAACACCCGGCTAGTGGAGATTCGGCCGATCAGAGCAAAGATCTGGTCATAGTCGGCCCCAGGGACCTGAGTAAACCCCTTGGCTGTAAGACGGACCTTGTGCTTGTCCAAGGATCAGTCCAGCGTCCACTTGCGCCGGAGGACCTACTTGGCACTTGATGCTGCCGAATGGCGGCAAGCTTGTCTGCACATGCAGCCTCCCAGTGTGTGGCCTCGGGAGAATCCCGAGCCTCACGTAGGGTGGCTGGGTCCTCTGGGCGTACCATGGGGCAGAAAGTGACGGCGTGCGTGTCCCGAGCCCAAGGTGGCATGCGCGTGAGCATGGCCGTGACTGCATGTCGGTGCTCCGGATGGAGCATGACGTGGCCGAGTGCTGAGCCTTGGTGGAGGTTTACAATGAGAGCCAATGTGGCCAAGCCTAGGACCTTGGTGCCAGTGTCCCCACTCACAATTGTGGGAGTGGGTCTACCAAGAGGCAAGGAGCCTCGTGGGTTGACAGGGGGTCGTGGCGCGAGAGGGCACGAGGTGGTCACCTGTGTGCTCATTGATGACCTGGGTCGGAGGCTCCCGTCTTGGCCACGTGTGTATCGTGGTCGGACGGGAGGGGGGAAAGAGGAAGTGGCCGGGAGTGAGTCAATTGGTGTCTTACGTGCGTCTAGGAGTAGCGATTCTGCGAACGGTCCAACTGACAAAGACGGGGTTGTCGGCCCCGCCTTGGGTCCGTCAGCTGACGTGGAGGGGCCATCAGACGCAGACGTGGTGGCTGGCCAGGAGGGGCTAGCGGACACGGACGGGACGGCAGGCCCGGAGGGGTTAGCAGGCGCAGAAAGGACGGTTGGTGTGGAGGGGCTAGAAGACACAGACGAGGCGGCCGGCCCGGAGGGGCCAACGGGCACAGACGGGACGGCTGGCCCAGATGGGCTAGCAGACACGGACGAGGTGGCCGGCCAGGAGGGGCCAGCAAGTGTAGACGGGCCGAATGCAGGCTGGGCTACCGGCCTGGAAGGACCAACGGGTACAGGCGGTGTGTCGCCCGGTGAGCAACATCGCTCTTCTGCTCAAGCCAAAAGACCTAGTATTTGCGGAAGAATTCACTGATGAGGGGGAGGACATGGCGTCCGTGCTCTGTGACAGACTCCGTGGGAAGAGGACCCATGATATCAGAGTAGACCAAGTCTAGAGGGGCGGATGCTCAAGAGGCGGACAGGGGATATGTCGAGCGGTGCATCTTTCCCTGTGCACAGTCAATGCACTCAGTGGGACAGGGAAAGGGGAAGGAGGCAGGGTCAAGGCCCTTGGCTAGTTGGGTATGATGCATTTTGTCAATGGCGGTCTAGTGAATGTGATAGAGGAGGCGATGGAGAAGGCGGGTGTGCTGCGGGAAGAGCACGCTAGTGACGAAAACGTGGCCGGTGTCAATCGACAAGGAGGACGGATGTTGGAAGTGCCACAGATTGTCACGAACGGTGGCGTGCAGGACGACACAACCGGACGAATGCATCAACAAAGTGCAAACTCCATGTGAGTGCAAGGAGGTATGGTTAATCGTGGCAATATTATACACGGCTCATTCAGTGTATGTGGCATGTTGAATTTGGTAACTTCCAGGAAATTGACTTTAGGTCTAGTCATGTTGTGTTCACGTTGATAACTATGTTCGTGATAAGTTTGCAATGGTAGCTAGATGTAATAAAATATGTGAAAAAAAATAATACGCATGACAAATTCCGTGAGACAAAAACAGACGTATCTTTGTCCTGAAACTTTGTATCTGGTCTGGTCTGTCATTTCGATACTTACTTGCCGATAACTGGTCTACGATTTGACACATGCTTCTTGTCGAGCGTATTCTCGCAATT
>SZWC01000856.1:5650-42030 GCA_023375785.1 Penium margaritaceum | reverse complement strand
CCCCCCCCCCTCCAAAAGGGCAAAGTGTATTAGCTCAGTGTGGCAGGTTGGTGTATTCGATTTGAGTGATGGAAAGAAAAAATGTACAACGTTGTATCTGTAGTCGCAGACCGTCGATCCATGACGATCGACGATCGACGATCAATGATATCGATCGTCGAGATAATCGACGCTGGGCCCCGCTACCGCGAGGCCCAGCAGGAGCTCGGGCAAGCAAGAAATGAAGCCATCAACCCCGGGTGTGATTCGTGTGTGGGTTTGATCGAAAGTTTTGGGCTTTCTAGTCTTTTGACTGGGGGTGAACGAAATCCCCCCCTACGATAGTAAGGAACCTGCGATAGAAGCAAAAATTATAAACCCTTAACCCCGGAACGTATTGGCGAGTAAATTGTGTCTCTGCCTAGTTTTACGAACAGGAATAGGCACTATTATTCTTTACAGTAGTACCACAAGTAAGGTCTAAAGACAGACGTATGTCTGTGTAAGCGAACTGTGACTGGAGTTGTGGAAAAAGGAAGCAATTTTTTTTCGTGTTATTTTTTTAATACAAGCCTTCCAAGAACTTTCGTATGTTAAATCATACAAATACATGCTTTTATATATGAACATACATCGTAAAGTAAGTTGTAATGTAACTTCCACGAAGGTAACACGAAAGTTCCAAAAGCATACATCAAACATGTACACTGTACAAAGAGTGTATCTTTTAGAGGTCATTAACCATAAATGAGTGCAAGACGTCCATGCTCATGCAGTCGAGGGCTCTTATGGACAGGAGGTTGAGCTCAAGACCAGGGATGAAGAGGACGTCGGTCACGAAGACGTCCCTAGCGGGATCACAGAAACAAACAACACCGATTGCACTGACAGATAACACATGGCCACAACCTGTCCAAAAACCAGATACATCGGCAACAGGTCCAAGGACACTGAAGGCCTCACGCAAGGCCGTCATGTGATGCGGACATGATAGACGAGGGTGCGAACCGAGACTGCCAGTCATCTAGCCAGGTGCCATCATCACAAAGAGGAGCAGGAAGGGAGGGCATGGAAGATGATGGGACGGGACGGCCATAGCTCAGACTCTGTCATGCAAGACATGGCAGGGGAACAGGCAGTGACGCAACTCGCACTTCCCTTGGGAGGAGGGCGAGGCAGTCCGAGCTGGAGTGCGATGAACTGCTCCAACTAGCACTCACGAGTGGAGGATCCGAGGGAGTAGATTGATTGCAGCGTGACGGCGCCTGAGCCCGGGAGGGAGGAGGGATGCACCGGTGTTGAAAGGAGGGGTGCCGACGACTACAGATGGTGCTACATCAGTGCTGGTGACGACATGGCAGGTGCGACTATTGGAGGGGTGAAGCTGTCAGGCGAGGTGGACGCATCAGGGGCTTGACAGCCACGGTAGCGACGGTGAGACGGTGCTCACGGTGGCGCCTCATGGTAGCGATGATGTGTGCCTCGTCCGTCAAGAGCGAACACGTATACCACCAATATCCTGGCTGGCCACAGTTGTGGCAGACGGAGCTACTACCACTGGACCTGGTCAACTACTGCTACTGAACCTTACCCTTCTTGCCCTTGTACTACTTCTTCCCTGACGATAAAGGGTCGGAGGACGCAACTGCTACGGGGGTAGTAATAGCCACTGAGACGACGGTGGGAGAGGCGAGTGCCTCCGTGCGCTGGATGCAGGACTCCTGACGAGCCCCTTCAATCCGGAGGAAGAGCTTGTATACCCAGGGCATAAGGGTGTCCAAGACTACCATCGCAGTGAGGACATCCTGGACGTAGTAAACGAAGATATCGGCAAACACGTTAGTGGCGCCGTGCTTGATGGTCAGGAGCACGGATAAAGGGGATAGAGCAGCGTCTCCTAGGCGGCGGAGGATGTCCTCTGCCCGATGCCACTAGGAGGAGACCGTCTCAGTCTCCCCCATGTGTACGGAGTTGAACTTGCAGAGCAAATGGCTCGTTTCGCCCTTGCTGGACAGGCAATAGGGGCGCGTGAGGATGTGCCATGCAACTGGGGGGTGGGGAAGGCCACCAATAGCGAAGTCATCGAGGAAGGGTTCGATGGCAAGGCGTACCGCCGGAGGGGCGACGGGGACGAGGGTGCATACGGCGCGACTAGCATCATGTAAGTAGTCGGGTTGGGAGGAATCGTATGGGAGGGTGTAGTAGGGCCACAGACCCTCACCTTGTGCCCACATGCAGAAAGTGAGCTCCCAGCTCCGGAACTGCTCATCGGCCTCGAGTGGCCGGGGTGGGGTCTCAAAGTCCTTTGGCCTACGGCCAACACCCAGAGTGGGGGCAAGGACTAATGTCACCATTTGACGTTGACATTGGGTCGATTGTTGCGCCAAGTAATGTGTGGCCACAAAAACAACAGGACTGGCGTGCCCAGGAGGAAGGAAGCGAGATGGGGTGCTCGTGTGGATCTGTGGCGTCAGCGGTTGCAGTGCCACAAGTTGTTGCATCAGTGGGGAAAGCTGCTGGTGAATAGGGGCTAGGGGATCTGGCGAGCTGGCGAGGAAGGCTGTGGGTTGCTACTACTACTACTGTTGTTGTGGCTGCAGCTACTGCTGCTGCTGTGGCTACTACTTCTATTTCTACTACTGCTATAGTTGCTTCGGCTGCTACTACTTTTGCTATGGGTGCTGTTGCTACTACTGTTGTTGCTGGTGCTACTACAATTGCTACTACTATACCATGGGCTGCTGTTTCTACAACAACAACTAAAGAGCTGCTACTGTGGCTACTACTATGATAGTGGCGGTGGTTGCTACTATTTTAGTGGCTGCTACAGTTGTTGTTGCTACTGTTACACCTATTGCAATTGCTACGGAAAAAAGGACTAGTGGGTCTCCCAACAAAGGAGGACCCCTGCTCAACAAGGCCTCAAACCATGATGGACTTTTTTTTCATTCCTTCTTCCTCCTTCTCCCCCCCATTTTTTGATTGAGTGCTGACCTCAATAGTGACGTCAGCCGATGACCATGACGTCAACGACTCGCTGGTGCTGACGTCTACAGCGAGTCACTGTTGATGTTACGGCCAGCGCATTGGTAGTGTTGTTTCCACTATTGATATGCTGCCGTCACTCCTACTACTCTTGCCACTGCGACTGCTGTGCTACTTTTGTTGCCGTGGTTGCTACTACACCACCACTCCTACTACTTCTCCTGCTGTGGATATCATCGTTTCTGCTGCAGTTGATGCTACGGCCGCTACTACTGCGACTGCGAGCGGCTGCTGCGGCTGCAACCAACTACCGTACTCCCGCCTAAATTCGCAACAAAAATAATTCAAACCATTTCCAGACCCGGTAATTTACCCCTTCTCACGTGTTCTGTAACGGTTGGAAATTTGATTACATCTGTATTCGAAAAAAGGTGGAAAGAAAAACCTCCGCGGATACGTTCAGGTGCTCCGTGCAATTCCGCTCGGCCACCCAGGAACACCCCCCGCGAGCGCAAAACACGCTTGGACGTTGATGACGTCCAAGCGTCATCGACGTCAAGCGAGCAAAGTCGGCCTCCCGATAGGCTCCAACCGCTTCACGTCATATTAAATCGCGTCGGCGGACATGACACAGCTAGTCCACTTCGAATTTTTGTGGTCGTGTACTGGTTGTCCCCTATTCCAGAACGGCACATAATGTGTCCCCAGTTGTTCGAAATAGACTAAAGAAAAACACCTTCGTGAAAACACTCGCGAATTTATGCGGTAATACGGTATCGTGCTGCTGCTGTAGTTGCAGCTACTATGGCACCTACGGATGCTGCCATGCTCGTCGCTGCTGTTGCGGCTACGGCTGTTATGGTTGTGTGTGGCTCCTACGCTACTGTTGTTGTGGCTATGGCTGTGTGGCAGTGGTTGTGGCTGCTGCCGTAGCTGCCGCACCTTGGCTCCTGCTGCTGTTGCACCTGTGGCTCCACGTAGCTGCTGCGGTGACTGCAAGCACGTTGTTGCTGCTACTGTGGATGTTGTAGCGACTGTTGTTGCAGCTGTTACGGCTACGCGGCTGCTGCTACCGCTACCGCGGTGGAGGGTGGTTCTGCTTCCGCGGTAGCAGCGACAGAGGAGAGGAAGGGGAGGGGAGGACGAGGGACTTCCTTTGTCTGTGGCGCCGTCGCCTTGTACGTCGGTGCCGTCATGGTGTTGCTTGTCAGTTTGCCAGCCGTGAGTCCACCAACGCTATCGCCGTCGCAGAGTCATTACGGCTGAAGAAAATTTTGGCAGCATCTACCCCACGTTGGGAGCATTTTTACGATGCCACCTGGCGGGAAAATTCTGCCAGAAAAATTTTGACAGAGTTTCCCTTGCAGGAGCGCGTTTCTTAGACCACTGTCGTAGACTAGGACCTGTACGCCTCGTTGTTGCTCAGATCTGCTTCTTCTGATGCGCTCTGGCTCTTACTCCAAGCTGGAAACTAGTCTAGAGCGGCTGGTTGGGGCTGCAGCATAGTTGGAGTAGGCATGGCCCCACGCTCGTTGCTTTGCACTGCTACCCCCTCTAGCTGCTCGGAGACTTGTGAGACGAAAACTACATGCTGAGGAGTTAGCGACAAAAAGATTGACATAACTTAGAATGAATGATTAGCGACTGAGAATGATAGCAACTGAGAGACCCTTCACAGAACTAGACCTAGCTCAGATATGGAGAGCTTGTTACTCATGTCACCAACCAATCAGGAAATTCCTATTTTCCTAGCAGGCTGAGTTTTCTTGGTGAGCCCTGCGAGGCACCCGGCGACCCCATACCCGGACGTCGTCCGTTTTTCATGAAAACTGGACCATACCTCAATACATGTACTACAACTGCAATCGTGTGGTAAGAATCATCCGAAAAATTACAGCAAGGAGTTATGGCTGCCCAAACCCAGGCAGCGTCTAGGCTAAAATGACCCCAGTCACAACAGTGCCTGAATAACCTGAAACTCCGACCCTAAGCAGGACATGACGTTGCAAATGCATCTGTGCAGTCAGATCTAGCACAAGATGTGTGCATTGGCAGTGACTGCCAGCGGTGTGACTGCTGAGGAGGCGTGCCGATGGAGTTGAACACGTCATCCGTGTGAGGGAAGAGGCTCCAGCAAAATGCGTGCAGACCTCAGCGTGTATTGGTTCGATCAGACGACACTCCAACACCGTCGCGTCTCGCCGTCAGTAATCGGCACGCCGATGTACACAAGCTAGGTGGACATAACAGAGCACAATGAGAGACGCGCAAAAACGAACACAACATGTGATCTCCATTATCACGGTCGCCATGAGCATGCACCAGGCTCACTTGCTAACAAAGATATTGTCGTACAAAAAGTTGGGAGTGTTCATTCATGATGTCGGACTTCACTCTTTGCGTAAGGGTACGTAAGGGTAGGATATGTATGTATGGAATGTTGAGGATTTTGTTACGCACTGATATTGAATATGCCAGTGTATGGACATGCATGCCGTTGGTGTCACGGGGAAAGGAAGGATTGGACGCGAGATATTCCCTGTTGTGTATGCTGATAATTGCAACCACTTGGTCTTACCCTTGCTTTCAAAGTTCCTTGAAACGAACCCATGTGGAATCAGGGCAATTTTACGTGGTTTTATACCAATCTGCCGCGGCTAGACCATAGTGATGATGTGCCAATGCATTGTTAGTTCCCTTCGTTGATTTTTTTGTAGCTTCTAAAAATTTCTTAGGTGGTCTAGCCATGGGCCCGATTTGCATAGTTTTGCCCTTTATATGTTCAGTTGATTGGGAATTAGGGCATGTGTGTATTCTTCAATTCCACCCAATCTGGAAAGAAAATCAATGTTGGGCTGGTTCAGAGCAAATGACCTATTGTGATGTGTAACCTGGCTAGCACTTGCGACAGCAAAATCATGTCGTGTGCCTCTCATATGCCATTTCTATCTTAAAATTGGCTGCTTCAATGACTATGCCTGTCTCCATAGCCAGGCCCTTGTTGTTCTCAAATTTGCCATGATTGAGTCGGTTCTTGGTGTTTAGATTGAGAACTTTGTGTATGCATTGAGTTCCTAAATTAAAGGTATTTGAGGGAAATTTTCAGTTTCTCTCATAAGGTGTTCTAGTTATTGCAATTTTATTGTAGGAATTGAAGAGGAAGCCAACATGGAGCATGTTTCCTTCCACAACTACATTCGTGACTAGGTAATTTCTTCTTCTACCTTCTCTCATTGCAATCAAGATTATTCACTGTCATGTTTTCTAATATTTGTGGTTCTTTCATCCGCCTTCCGGTAGAGAAAAAATCACTATTATTCTTGTATTTCTCCAATTGATAGAATAACAATGTTCCGAATAGTCAAGTTTCATTTCATCGATATTCTTTACCTTCACCATTTGCAAGATGTGGAGATAGTATGAAAAATATAAATAAATTCGAAGTAATATGGAATTTCTAATTCATGAAAGAGCTTATCAGAAATGTAGATGAAGTATTGCCCTCCTCTCTGGGTTTCTCCCCTGGGGTTGCATAAAGCTGAGGTGGTATTCTTCCCTATACGGCTACGAACTGGTAAAGAAAGCTGTTAGCTTCATGTTGTTCGACTTTCCCTTCTTTGCAAAGCCTTCATGAGCATTGAAAGGACCTTACAGCCTATGCAAGATCGCTTCGTGATATCCTTATTGCGGAAACGCGATCTCTTACTCGAGCTGTAAATCGGAGATGCGTCGCCCTTTGATTCGGCATCTTGGCTGGCGCCGGTGAGAGGGAGACAGAATCACGTGTTCAGTTGGCCGCGCTGGATCGTTCCTCAAGGCTCTCGAAAGAAAATCCTAGGGTGAGGCTGGTTGCGGTTGGATTCGGTGGTAGAGGGCTACCGGACACAGGCTTTGCTCAACATAGTCGAGGATTTCGTCTCACTCAGAAAGACGGTCATGAGTCTTATGCTTATGGTCATGTCCAAAGGTCGACCCAGCTACCGAGGACTGGCATCGAACTTTCAACTATCGGTGCTTCACGTTGATTGGTGGAAGGTTGTTGGTTTAAACGACATCGTCCGATAATTGGTGCGCTGAGTGGGGCCCGCTAAGTTAGTTGAACAGGAGGTGAAGGAACCCCATCCGGACGGATGAACATGGAGGGTCAAGTTGGACTGCCTCGACAACGTTCCAGGAGAAAACCCCACGGACAGCACTTCCAAGAATGATGGTTGAACTCGTTCAACCATCGATTCCAACCGCAACCAGCCTCACCCCTAGCAGTCAAACTCCGAAACGAATGAAGTTGAAAGCTTATCAATGGATGTGAAGGAATCTGGAATGAGAGAATTGGGGAGTCGTTTCAAAAGCATTATGACAAAGCCCCTTCGCCCGTGCCTTGACCGGCAGACAGATATTACCACAGTTACCAGTGATGCACTAGTCACATGTTCTTGCTCTGTGCGTTCACCCCTCCGATTTCAGGTTGTGGCGACTTTTCAACCCAAGATGAGGATGTACTTCCGAGGGACACATCAGCTTCGGTCAATGATGGAAGGGCAGGAGAAACTACAGATTGCGTTCCTCCCTCGGTGTTGGGTAAGAAAATGTACATGTTGGCAACGTCTAGAATATGTCCGAAACAATAGTTCAGAGTCACAATCAATCATATCTTACAAAACCAATTCAGCCTCCACATCCAGAGAGTAAAATAAACATCCATGCACATCACACAAACATGGATACAAAATGTAGAAAATGCAATGAAAATCTATAATTGACTATGCAGCCTCAACGATATTCTTTTCAGGTGAACATTAGAAACATCCAGTCTTAACCGCAATGGAATGTTTGTCATTAGGGTGATGCCCATTTCCAACCTATCTTTTGAACCACTCATGGTCCCAAAGAATTCTACACATAAAACACCATCAAAAAATTACTTATTACTATTTAAATTTCATTTTATTCAGTTTGAAAATATATCATGCCGTAATACATTGAATATCTCTCAAAGGTTTAAAATATTAAACACCGTGTCTATGTCAAATATAGGCAAATAAAGAAAGAAAAACAATTATGTGTGCGCACAAGCCTTCATGTGGCGTATCTTACTTTACACAATGGTATTTGCACAATTTCTAACAGAATCAGTCTTCACTTTACTCCTCCTTTACCTCTTTCATATATCTCTTTAAGCAATGTAAATTGAATAACGAATCAAAAGAACATTTCCCACTAATGTACTTGAAAAATATTTTCATTCTGACATTTTGTGCCTCTACATCTAAACAAAAATTTGTTTGAACGTTCACAGTGATTACTTGATGGAATAATCATTTGAAATTTCACAAATAATATTAAGAGGAATCTTAAACAGAAAACAATATTTACAGGAAATTAATAATAATAATGTCCCTTTCCAACATATCATATTAAATATAGCAATCCTTACCTTATTCATGATATTTAAATACCTATACCATCAATCAATTGACATCAAATTATTTCCATCTAGTTATGACATTCTAATTGTTGGATTATGTAATAATTATGCAGCTTTACTCGTTCAACATGGCATAGTAGACTCTTCAATTAGAGTTCTCCATAATATTTTATGATGTTTTCCGTAAACTTTTCAGGTGCAGCTCCGAGGGGAAGTTTCTCCAAAAACATCCAGAGTTAATCTGTTTGACGAAGCCTAAAGGTGTGACTAGGGCTTGGAACATAAGTAGGCACAAGAGGTTACGCATGAGAGGGGTGTTTAGAGGACAGATTACCGCGCTGGTGTCAAGCTCTAATTTGATGAAGACGGCCCTGCATTTGGAGCACCATGTGAAAGGTTATGGATTTTTCGGTCAATTCCCGGGTCCACGTCTACTAGGAATTCTCTCCTATACATGCAAGATAAATCCTGGCAGCCAGCCCTGAAGCAATCTAAAGGGCCTGGTGTGCAATATATTGTGTTCATGCATGTGCAAGAGGGTTGTGCATGCCTCTACTAAGCTTTAGGAGGGATGGGAGCTACCTATTGCACATCACTCAACAACTACCTTGGTCAACGATTCCTCTAGCTGACTGGATTGGACTCATGCACATTGAGCATGAGGCTTACACTACATCATCGACCTCATGCATGAAGCCGGTTCCTTCAACCTGCGTGGGCCAATCTGGCACGAGCTTTGTCGAAGTTTGCTCAATGGAAGTGGTTTCATTTTTGGCAGCAAGGTCTAGGTTTTTTGCTGCTTCTAAGTATATCTTGGTGCTTAGCAAGAAATCATGTACCATTTTGATCCAATGAAAACAAAGGCACATAGTTGAGAAATGAATCTCTTCATTCATAGTATAAAATACAAATTACAAGTATCAACCTTCACATAGCTATGTAGAAAGCACTGACCTATCCGACATCCCAGTAGGGACAATCCTTGTTAGGTCTTTAAGGTTGTCGACGTCAGGGATCTTGACACTACCACAGTCTTCAAGGGAGTCTGGCCTCTAAGTAGTGAGGTGTCCTCAACCCTGGTTGGCACCAAATTGCTAGTCTTATGGGGGTCTTCAGGGCGAACTTCAACAGAGTCTTGACTTGGGCGCTCTTGTATGCACTCCAGTAGCCAAGGAGACTATGATGATAGAGAAGCTGATGTTTGAATATATTGAAATATTGAAGCTGTTGTGTTTGAGAGACATATAATGAGGTGTGCCAGGACCGCTGCATTATATGCATAAGGTACTAGCAAGTTGAACACATTTAAGATAAAGCTTCCTTATTAGATGTGGTGCTATTCACCTCTTATTTTTGTACATATGAAGCTTTCTTCTAGAGGAAGCTTCCTCTAGTTTTGTGATGTTACTTAGAACCAGATTCAACTTTGGGGAAGCTTTCTGATGAAGGAAGCTTCATCCAACTTCATGGTGAAGGTTCTTCATCAAGTAGCTTCCTTCAAAAGCTATCCTCCTACACGATTCATTCTGATTCACCAGTTGATGTAGATTTGGAGATCCTTGCGCATGTTGAAGATGATGTAGTAGATGTTGTTCTCCAACCTTGGTGCATGGATGCTAGGATGGAATAGGTAATCCAGCCTTGTGTACCTATGCAATACTATGTAGTTTAAAGCACCCCATCTCCCTAAGAGTGGATAACGGGCATGCGCTGCTACGTGCACATGCCTACGCAAGATGTACAATCCAGGCCCTTTACACCCTAAGGGCAGAGATGCCAAGAAAGAATCTGGCTCTTAATGAGGAAAATTCCCAATAGCTTTCGACCTGCTAATGCCACCATAAAATTTGTCATGCCTCGTACGGTTTCCTGATTTCTTCACCAACTTCACCGTTATGAGGCATACAACCAACACAATTATTGCACAACTCCAACACTCCCCCTCAATTGTTGGGTTGGTGGTGCAATCCCCGCTTACTGCTTTGGTCTAAATATATTCCTCAAGAGGCTTGTAGAAATCTTCGTTGAGAAATTGAAGCCACGTCATCCTTTCGGTGAGAGGTTGGTCAAGAATGAATTGAATCTTGACTTCTCATGCAAAGGAAAAATTATTTCCCTCAATTTTGGTGTCATTGGTTGCCAGAATATGGATGGAGCCTCTTTCGAGTGTCGGTAGACTTGGATTTGACATGTTAATAGCGATAAAAAAATTAAGGTCAAGTTTGGGCCTATCTAGAATATTGGTTGCTGATTTTGGAAGCATTTCTGTCAATGGACCTTGCCCATGAGGCTTTGCATGTGCCACACATCGCTTTTTCTCATGCCTAGCCTCTTCGAGCTCCTTCTGAGTTAGCGACACCTATCTCAAGCTCAGAAAAGGTGTTACTGGGCCTCTCCTTAATTTTGGAGCCGTTGGAGCTATACAAAGGTTGCTAGGAGGATTGTGAGAGTCTTGCTCCTCACGTTTGATCACGAAGGTGCATTTTTCCTTGGTCACAACCGGTAAATGGTTAGGTACTGCTTTGTTGACACGTTTTTGTCCCGTCTGTCTGCGGGTTGACGACTCCGTTCGACATTCTGGGAGTTGATTGTCTGGCAAAGAGGTCTCTGGTTGACAAGTCAATGGAATTGAGGGTGTGCCATAGAAATCGCTGTTGAACAGGGCTCGTTTAGCGAATTGTTGTCCGCATTTTGTTTGCAGGTGAGTGTGTGCGATTCTGATTTTGCCACAAAACTAAACAAGCAATTGGCATAGTTCTTGTTCATGGATGATGTGCTAAAATGGCTTGCATCTTCGCCCGTGCTGTTTGAGTTTGTTGTTTGTCTGTTGGTCGCCTTGATTTTGGTTTATGAAACAAGAACTGGTACTTGGCATTTACACCGAGTTGTCCTCGCATAATGCTTGACCGTGGGAGCGTGCAATGATGTCAGTGGTGAGATTTCTTGACTCCCTTTCTACTCATCCGCTCTCACTGATGTTAGCCTTCAGCTCAATGGAAGGCTTGCCTGCTCGCTCCCTTGCTTGCCTTCCTTCTTGTTATTTTGCGATGTTGCTCGCTGGCTCACTCGCTTTCGTGCTTTGCTAGTTTTCTTGCTCGCTCCGCGGTGGTTGCACCTACACAGATGGCAGTGAGAGGTTGAGTGAGCTGCCTACTACTACGCTTTGTTCTCATGATGCAATTGTGAAGGTGATGAGTGGGCCAACTGTTAATGCTAGGATTGGTGCGAAGCTGCCTATGCAACCCTTTTTTGACCTTTTTGGTGAATTATGTTGTTGTCAATTTTTGGTTGTCAAAGCTGTTGCAGGTTTCCATTAGGACACTGAATTTTGCATTTCCAATGGGAGTTTTTGCTGTGAGAAATGAAGGAATAGCTGAAGGTGGTGCTGTGAGCACAATTTTGGACAAAATTGTTGTTTATACATTGTGGTCACCACCAGAAAGCAAATCTGTCGCGTCCGAGGCCGTTGTGATGTGATGCAACCCACTCCAAAAATCTTGAGTTGTGCTCTTGCCCTTTAGAGGTCGACCAAAAATGCCGTGTGGATTGCGGTCGCCTTTGTGAGAGCTGGAAGGAGACTTGGCCGATGGGCTTGTAGGGGAATGAGGTACGCCAACTCCATTTTCAGCTAGTGATTTTAGGTATGAATTTCCCATTTTGTCTTTTCTCATTCTTTTGCTTCCCGATGTCGTATTTGTGTGCACCATGAAGCACATGAAAACCACTTGCACACTGCGGGAGGCATCCATGGCACGATTTTGGCTTTTTGACTTCCGCGTCCGAGTCTCTTTTTGCTTGTTCAGGTCATATTACGAGAACGCCCTTGCGGTGAGTCTGCATTACTTCATGCACATGTAGAGGTTGTCTTTAGGGACGCTTTTTGTTTAGTAGTTGGCAGCTTGCAGTTTTCATGGAACATGCACAAGCTTAACTATTTTGTCTTGTACCTTGGATCGAATCCATTGTCCTCGAATGTTGATGTGTTTGATTTGACCCTCAAATTTGGTAGAGTTAGCCACTTCAATTGCCGAGCTATTGTCGATAAATACATGAGTCCTTTTCTCTTGTGGAAAGCCGATGTCGTTGAGGAGGTTATGAAGGTAGGTGACCTCATGAGCTACATTTGTAATAGCCACATACTTGGCCTGTGTCGCATTAAGAGTCATGATGCTTTGTTGCTTGCTCATCAATGAGACAGCTGCTCCACCAAGAAGACACACAAATTTGGTGGTGCTACGTCAATCCTCTTTTGTCCCTCAAAAACTAGCATCCATGTAGTAACAAAAGCTTGAGATCGGTTGAGGTTTCAAAGCAAAGGCTTGCATCGCTTGTGGTTTCAAGGTAGTCGATGGCTCAATCAAGCTCCTTACAAGCCACTTCTGCACAGATTTCATTACCGCGTGCCAAGTTGGTAACAACTTACAAGACTGTACGCATGCATCTTGTAGTGTGCATCAGTGAACCAATATTGTTTCTATAGTCTGTCTCACGCCTCCACTTGGCATTTCTGGTAAATGACCCCTAATTCATACACTTCACAATGTGTGTAGAAGAACTAAACATATGGGTAGGATACTTATAGGAATCAAGCCAAGAAAAAACAACATTGTTTCTTAGAAATTTCTTGGGCGACCTACATTCACATCTATGTTTATGTCCTTGGACCCGTAGGTTTCATGCAACTTACTAAAGGAAATAATGTTGGAAAAGGTTTCAATTTTTTTCATTCAAATCAAACACAAGAATTATTTTAGATGTTTCAGAATACACTAACCTAGTTTGCTACCGAAGTAGCTTTCGTGTTATTTTTGTAAGATGCATGATAACCTAGTCTTATGCTTCTTCTTACGAGTGTCTTGAACCAAAATCTTTGCACCTAAAGGTTATCCCGCACCATGGCCATAATCTCTGTTGTAGGGAAACATCGCTATGACTACAACTTGACTGAACACGTGTGACAAGTTCAATGTCCCTCGAAAGAGATTCATGCATGCGCACAAAAGAACAACATACAAAGGTTCAACAATCAGCTTAGTCGGTCAGAATGCCTTGGGTCTCATATGGTTCGTTTTTTCTTTTGTGATGACATACAGTTATGTATTCATTTTGAGGTCGTCCAGCTACACTCGATGATACATCTCCTAAATACAGTTTTTCCTTTTGGAGGGGGGGGGACATACATCCCCCCGTGTGTATTGGGCCTGTGTATTTGGGGGTGTATCTGGTCGAGAGTCAAGTCGATACATAAGTGTATACAAACACTTGTGTATTCTTTCGACAAGATTCGCAATGGACTCCCCGCTACACACCCCAATACATTCGGGTGTGTTTGGGGGGGAGGGGGGGAGACGGACGATGATGTCACCCCGAGGGGAGGTCGTCATTCATAAAACAACTCTCTCTCTCTCTATATATATATATATTTCTCGTTGTCCCCCCTCCAAGTCAAAAGTGGATCGAAGAGTTGTACTGCATAATGTAGCTAAACAACAGTCAAATAGATACACGAGTGTACGATATACACTTGTGTATTGTTCCGTGCGGACTCACTATACACTCTCGAATACATTCCGATGATACACTCGGGGTATTCAGCGGGGGACCTATCTAATGGTGCATCGTGCTGTCTGCAAATAGCGGAAGAGCATTCTATTGCTACCTCTATGTTTAAATATAGTCATCTATTATGATCCGTCTTGGAACAGAACAGACAACTTCATCCACACATAGAGGATGTTCGTAGACTGTCGATGAGAAGGGAGAGATGACCAGATGGAAACGAGCGTAGATTTTTTAAAAATACACTTGTTTATGTTTTACGAATTCCATCAGCTACATACCTAGATACACAACCCAAATACACTTTTACGTTTTGGGGGAGGGGGAAGGTCGACGTTCATCTCCCCCCCCCCAAAAGTGAGGAATGTATTGGGGGTGCATATTGCGAAGTGTATGTGAGCGAGATGAAATCAATACACTAGTGTCGTCGTACACTTGTGTACATTCTAGGACGTTCCTATAATACAATCACCGCTATACACCCTCAATACAATCAAGGTGATTAGGGGGGATGGGGGAAGTGGGTTGACATAGACACCAAATCACTTGTATACACATTCTCTCCGTTGCTAGATACACTCCCCAATATCTACCCAAGATACACTTAAGGGGTTTGGGGGACGGGACATCGTCCACGTCAAAACGTTTGTGAAAATGTCAAGCGCATACACGCTCAAGTATAGAAAAACATGTGTGAAGGATATCGGACGATGGATTTGAACTTGTATAGGCTCCACATAGGTTAAGGTCATTCATAGAACAGACAGAACTGCCCCACAAGATCCTTCACTACATAAGTAGGCACGTTTATGCTCATGAAAGAGTTGTGATTTTGATGTTACATTTAAAAGCATTACCCTGTAATAAGAACTCCAATTCGTACCTAAAAAACGTTTACATTTTTCAATCATTAACGAATGAACTCGCAAGTGTACGTATATGAGTAAACTTCTAGGAAGTAGAGGTATGGGAGATGTAGTATACATAGATCTCTTAGTGTATAAAATTGGCATGATTAACCATAACTCCCACTTGGGCCCCTTGTGGAGCAACTGTTTTTGTGTGCCAGGTGTACGCACGTGCGTGTTAGACACGTCAAAGCGTTCATAGACCTTGGTAGAGTAAGTTTGTTGGCTGAGCATAAGCGTCCGTGTCGTGTAGTCATGTTTCATGTTCATGCCAGAATTATTCTCGAAACTTGGCATTAGGGTCACATTAACTTCTTTTTCCATGGTTGTAGCGATGGCTTTGATGCATTATGCTAATGGTTCGATGATATGGATGTTGTCGACGTAGACCCGTGCGTAGAAATTCGGCCGCCTGGTTGGTGAAGGACGATGGAGGAATCGACAATCGCGTAGGTTGATGGAAGAAAGTCAAGAGCGCCTAGGAGGCTTTGAAGCTTCCGGTGCCACAAGAGAGGAATTTTCTTGAGCCCGTACAAGCTCTTCACTATTTTCCATACGCTTTCACTTTTATCATCGTAGCCTTGTGGTTGCCTCATGAACATGGTTGTGTCCATTTCCACGTGAAGAAATACGTTCTTCACATTGAGTTGCTACACCTTGTAGTCTTGCACTGTTGATATTGTAAAAATGATGTGTGCTATGGTGTAGCCACTCACAGGAATAAAAGTTTCAAAGAAATCCTTTCCCTCCACTTGTGAAAATCCGTTTGCCACCAAACTTGCTTTGAACTTGTCGATACACCCATCATTTTTTGTTTTGATGCGGAAGACCCATTTGATTCTAACGAGCCGTGAACCACATGGTACCTCCACAAGCTCCCACATGCCTTGATCCATGAGGCTATTGTATTTTGCATCTAATGCGCCTTTCCATTGTGCTGGATTTTCTCCGTTGAGAGCCTCGTTGAGCGTCTTTGGCTCCGACGGAGAACATCAATGTCCTCCTTCAACTCTTTTCATTTCCATGTGAAAAGAGTTAAAAATCGCCTTCCCCCAACTCTTTTCATTTCCATGTGAAAATAGAAGAAAGATGAGTTATAGAAAACTCAGCGAGAACATCAATGTCCTCCTTCAAGACTCAACATGCCATTGTGGCTATGTTGTTTTCTGTTTCATTCTCTCCTGCTCTCTGTTGCTCCAAATGCTGTCGTAGGAGGCGTGTGAAATGCCGCTCGTGGACTCCCCATGGCGTCTCATGCTTTTGTGTCTTCTTTTCACCATTCTCCAGTCCCACCACATGTGGTTTGTGATGAAGTGCTTTGACCGAATCGTGGTCTTTATAAATGCATACCACGTCATCTCCATGGAGGGGCACACCCGTACTCACAGCCTCTTTAGTGGCATGATCCAGATCAAGAAGGGTGAGTGGTACTGGATCTACATCGGCTTCCTTTAGTGATTGGTTGTAGGAGTCGTAGAAGGTTTTTAGGAAGAATGTTACAGTCCTACGCTTCTACTCCCATGTTTGGCATGTGAGGTTGTCGAAATAGATGGCGTTGCGATTGATTGTTGTCCGTTGTGAGTACACATTATATTATTCCCAACCCTTTATATTGGGACATTGTCCAAGAAATACTCCCCATGAATAGTTGTCCGCTAGCTCCTTGCAAAGCTCCTTAGGTACAAAGAATAGTGTCACACATCCAAACGTCATAAGGATGGTGATATCAGGCTTGTCATCATTCCTGGCATGGAATGGTGTCATCTCTGGAAGTGACACATGGGGTACGCAGTTGCACACCCAGACCGCTTGTCTCAGGGCATATGGCCACTAGATGTTGTCTAGTAGTAGAGACTTTAATGTCTCTTGCATTGTGCCATTGGCCCTCTCAGCCACACCATTTTTCTGTGGCATGTAAGCTGTTGAGAACTGCTGTACAATCCCCATGTCTTCAAGTCAAGACATAAACCTAGCACTCATGTACTCCCCAACACCATCTAAGCGTAACACCTGTATCTTCTTGTGGCTTTGACTCACTGCCATTGTTAGCCACTTAATGAAGTATGTTGGAGCTTCATCCCTTGTGGGTAGAGGGTAGGTCCACACAAATCGGGTTGCTTCATCAACGAACGAGAGAAAGTAGCGATGGTCCAAAACCATAGTGGTTGTAGAGAGTAACCCACAGATTTTCGTGTGAACCAGCTTCAGCAATTGACCGACATCACACTTGGTGGGTAGAAAAAACATCTAACGTGGTAGCTTTGCATGAATGTAGTCTTCGCATGGCTGCAATACGTCCTTTTCACTATTGCTTTTTATGTTGAGACCGTAGACTAAGGACTTCTTGTGCATTTCCTACACAATCCGATTATTGACATGACCAAGGCGTTTGTACCAAACAGGTAGGTCTGCACCCGAGGTTTGGTGCAGACGAGCTAGTGCGAAAGGAGATTCAGAGTTGCTTGAAGCTGGTGCACTTAATTCCAGCTGGATCATGCCCTGCGGTAGCTGGCGACCTTCGGCGAATGTTTTTCCCTCAGGACTCTTGAAAGTGATGTGTTGTTCGTTATTGACGACACGTGCACCTTTCCTCATCAATTGTCCGGGTGAGGGAAGGTGCACTACAATCTCAGATATGTAGAGCACGTCACCAAACTTGACATTAGCACCCTTGTACCCAGTCACAAAAAAAAAATTGTTTGCTGAGAATTGAGACTCGCTTGTTGTTGGCCACTGTGACAAAGCCTTTTGTAGAAGGAAGGAGCTCTTGGAGGCAGGACTTGTCAAATTTGATGTGCAAAGTGCATCGACTGTCAAGGTACCACACATAAGTAGAGTAAACCAACATTTCGTCTTGTGTTCCTAACAAATAGAACATAGACCTTGTGTAGTCATATGCCTTGCCTTTGTCTTCTTCATTCTTCTCGAGCTCCTTTCCCTTCTTTTGAGTCTACTTCTCTTTTCCACCATCATATTTCTCCCCCTTGTTCCCATGTTTATTTTTCTTGCTCTCTCTCATCTTCTTCCAACAATCTTTGGCCGTGTTTCCTTTCTTGTTGCAATATGAGCACACGTTTCCTACACGTGACTAAGATTACCGGCCGCTTGAGATGTGTTTGTTTGGATTTGTTCCCGATTGAGCAAACCGTTGGGAGGAGGTTGACTTCCTCATGAATTTTCTCTTCTAGGAGGGCTAAGTGGAGCTGCGTACTGTGCCAATATCCTCATAAGTGGTTTTTGAGAACATTTGCTCTATATTTTTTGCTAGGAAAAGATCTTTTTGCTCAATGTGTAACATCTTACAGCCATAGGTTTCCATCTGCCCTGCTTCCTCCTTGAACTTCAAAACGATCTGTACGCATCCAAGTCTCCAATTAGGCCATTGAGGAGGGCATTTACAAAGATAGGTTCTGAGACTGGGGCATCAGTCACTACAAGCTGGTGGCAAAGTGATTTCGCCTTGTTGATGTAGGATTTTGATGCCGTCAAAGTTGTTGAGGCTGATGTGCGATAGTTCGGTCAAGAGGTGCGACTTAAAGGTGGATTCGCAAGACATGTGTGTTGTCAACATGTAGGACCATGCGTGACGTGCAGGCTCGGAGGTTCCCTCGTACATTCAAGGGCTCAGCTGATTTTGTAGTACCATAAATTTAGCTGCGGTGTAGTATTTGAACTCTGTCACCACTTATGGTGACGACCTCGGTGGTGGAGGAGAGTAGTACCCATCATAGAACTTCCAAAGGTAGTGGATATGGGCAAATTGCTTAAACTTGTATGCCCAGTGCTTGAAGTCTTCTCCGTCAAACGTTTTGAAAGAGATTTTGTGTAGTTGTAGTGATAATGCAGGTGTTGGCACAATATCCTTCAGTCATTGAAAATTCTTACCTTGCGCTACCACTTGCGGTCCTTGCACGGGATTTTACTACATGTTGATGCTTGTATTTGGCTGAAATGTCGACATTGTTGCAACTGCCACTACTGTTGCCGATCGTACCGGGTGAACCGGTGGCACGAATGGTTGATATGTCTATCCAACTTGTGCTATGGGAGGTATCAGAGGAGGTACTTGAGGTTAATGTGCACCTACAAGGGTAGGTGGTATAACTTGTGCATGTGTAGGTGCAGCTGGTTACATGAATGGTGGAGGACGTATTTGAGGGATTTTGAGATGAGGATTGTGGCGCAAGTTGCCACTGCATCTGTTGTTGTAACTAGTGCTATTGTTATTGTTGTTGCAGTTGTTGTTGTTGTTGCTGATGTTGATACTTTGCAACTGTTGCCGGAACCAAGTCAGTTGTTGTTGAAAGAGAGTAATGTGTGCTACTTGATCTGCCTTTAACTGGTGCAACCTCTACGTTTGAGTAGCTTCTGCCACACGTGTGAGCTGCTCTTACTGACGTAGGAGCTCTTGTGACCCCAGCTGCTGTCTGAATATCTCCCTCCCAGGATCCATAACTTGTTACATGGCTTCTTGTTGAGCTAAGCACTATGCCTCATCCGTCAGACATTAAGCTTCTACTGCTTGGCGTTCTACATGATCGATGACATGAATTCCTTGTTCCTGGCCCATGCATAATCCATGAAAAACAGATTGGTCATCAAGTGTAGAAGAACCCTCTCTTTGGCCCTCGCCCTCCATCTTTCTTGATGATCCTTTGAGCTGTGTAGGTAATTTACCTTGGGAAGCTATTGGTGCTACACATTAAAAGAGGAAAATCTATGTCTCCTCCTTGTACAAGGATGATGGAGCACTACTTCATCAATCCAAAAGACTTAACTGATAGCTACTCCTATAGAAAGCACCACCCATGCTCTGATACCATATAAGAGTTTGTACATCAGAAGTGGTTTGAGTTGTGGAAGCAAGGTCTAGGTTCTTTGATGCTTGTACATAGATCTTGGTGCTCAGCAAAAATGCATGTACTATTTTTATTCAATGTAAAAAAAGGCACACGACTAAGAAATGAATCTCATGATTGATAAGACAAAATACAAAGTATAATTACCAACCTCCATACAACTATGTACAAAGTACCAAGCTACCTAGTACCTTTGTAAGGGAAATCCTTGCTAGGCCTTCAAGGCTGTTGATGCAAGGGATCTTTGCAGTGTCACCGTCTTCAAGGCATTGTGGCCTCTAGGTCGTCAGGCGTCCTCAACCCAAACTCGCACAAAAGTGCCTATCTTACAGGGGTCTTTATAGTAAACCTCGTTAGAGTCTTGACTTGGGCGCTCTGGTAGGCACTCCTATAGCGAGTTATGGTTAATCATCCCACTTTTATGCACTTCATAACCTATGTATATTAGTCCTCTAACATCATCACTTCCTAGAAGTTTACTCGCATGTATTCACTTGTCACATCACTTTTTTCTCAGTGTATTATGTACTAGGATCATCATTATTTTCATGTTGTTTACGATAGAATATAATATGGTACTGATTTCAAACAAAACTTGTTTCATATTTGTGGATGAAAAATTCATCTTGGTTATATATGTTATACCTAGAATTCGTCCATCGCGTAATGAGGCATACATGACGAATACTTTAAGACTTTCAGACGACTATCGTTGTTTCCCAATGTTCGAGAGGGCCGTACCTGTTATTTGGTCCCCCCTCCCAGGTCCGAGTGTATCTGGGGACTGTATCGGGGAGTGTATCGTGGACAATGGGAAATATGTACACTTGTGTTTGTCCCGGTCGCCCCCCCCCCCAAACACCCCGAGTGTATCGGGCGGGTGTATCGGGGTGTGTATCGCTAATCCACGCACAATTGTACACAAGTGTATCAATACACTTGTATCAATTCGGTCCCCCTCCAGATACACTACCCGATACACCCCCACAATACACTTCGACTACGGGGGTGGGGGGGGGACGACGAGCCCCCCCCCAAGGAGAAAGTGTATCGGGTGAGTGTATCGGAGAGTGTATCTGGTAGACATGAGAAAAAATACACTTGTGTATTACTTACTGACTAGTATCTGGCTGATCTTACTCGTCGATCGCTGTGAATCGACAATTCACGGAGGATATAAAAATGTTCGACTCAAATGAAAACAACTTTCGTATTGCACGAAAACTGCTTTTTTGATTTGTCTCAAACGGAGTTACAACTCCTCGATCGGAGCCCCCCCCCAACTCTCGCGACTGTAACCCCCCCCCAAACACCCCGAGTGTATTGGGCAGGTGTATCGGGGAGTGTATCGCAAATCCACGCTCAATTGTACACAAGTGTATCGATACACTTGTATATCAATTCGGTCCCCCTCCCGATACACTACCCGATACACCCCCGCAATACACTTCGACTCCGGGGGGGGGGTCAACGAGCCCCTCCTCCCCCCCCCAAAAAGTAGACAGTGTATCTTGTGAGTGTATCGAAAACTGTATCTGATAGACATGAGACAAAATACACTTGTGTATTACTAATTGACTGGTTACTAGCTGATCGTACTCGTCGATCGCTATGAATCGACGATTCACGGAGGATAGAAAAATGTTTGGCTCAAATGCAAACAACTTTCGTATTGCTCGAAAACTGCTTTTTTGATTTTTCGCAAACAGAGTTACAACTCCTCGATCGGAGGCCCCCCCCAACTCTCGCGACTGTATCCCCCCCCAAACACCTCGAGTGTATTGGGCGGGTGTATCAGGGAGTGTATCGCAAATCCACGCTCAATTGTACACAAGTGTATCAATACACTTGTGTATCAATTCGGTCCCCCTCCCGATACACTACCCGATACACCCCCGCAATACACTTCGACTCCGGGGGGGGGGTCAACGAGCCCCTCCTCCCCCCCCCAGTGTAGAAAGTGTATCTGGTGAGTGTATCGGAAAGTGTATGTGGTAGACATGAGACAAAATACACTTGTGTATTACTAATTGACTGATTACTAGCTGATCGTACTCGTCGATCGCTGTGAATTGACGGTTTACGGAGGATAAAAAAATGTCCGACTTAAATGCAAACAACTTTCGTATTGCTCGAAAACTGCTTTTTTGATTTGTCGCAAACGGAGTTACAACTCCTCGATCGGAGCCCCCCCCCCACTCTCGCGACTGAATCCCCCCCCAACACCCCGAGTGTATTGGTCGGGTGTATCGGGGAGTGTATCGCTAGTATACACATAATTGTACACAAGTGTATGAATACACTTGTGTATCAATTCGGCCCCCCTCCAGATACACTACCCGATACACCCCCGCAATACACTTCGATTTCGGGAGGGGGGAGGGGTCGACGAGCCCCTCCCACCCCCCCCCCTCGATACGGTGGTTGGGGGGAGGGGGGGGGACGCTTGAGCGACGACAAAAAGACATGACGTGCGGCTTTGTGAACAGGCGGCGGGGGGGGTGGGGGGGGGACTCTCGAGCGACGACAAAAATACATGACGTGCGACTTTGTGAACAGGTGAGTGGGTGATCGGAACACCGCATATTGACGAAATTTGCTTACTTAGAATTGAGGACAAATCAGTGTCATCCATTTAATTACAAGATTAGCATGACGTTTTCAAATCGCACAAAGTAGGTAACAATGTAAATTCAGAAACATCGAAAGGATTTTGAAAGAATGTAAAGTCACGCGAAAAAATTCAGGGCATATTTTTGTTAAGAAAGTTCAGTGAAGTTCTCTTGTTCATGTCCATTAAACAAACCGTGAACGTGATTCCAAGAAGCAATTTCTGAGAAAAATTGTTAATCATCTAGGGTATTTTCCTAGAATGATCCTTACCATATGTTCTAATCATGTACACAACTAATGAAGTGTGTGGATTTGGGGTGATTGGGCATAAATGCCTATAGCCAAGGAGGTGATGATGAATAAGAAGCTGAAGTCTGAAGCTCTTGATGTACTGAGGCTGCAGAGTCCGAGAGAGAGATATTGAGGTGTGCCAGGACCGCCGCTTTATGTACATGAGGTCATGGCAAGTTGACCGCCTTTGAGGCAAAGCTTCCTTATTAGAGGTGGTAGTATTCACTTCTTGTCCTTGCAGACATTAAGCTTCCTTGTAGAGGAAGCTTCCTCCAGTTATGTGATGTTACTTAGTGCCACATTCAACTTTGGGGAAGCTTCTTATTGAAGGAAACTTCATTCAACTTTATGGTGAAGGATTTACATCAGGTAGCTTCCTTCAGCAGCTATCCTCCTACACCAATAATTCTACTGCATAGGTTGATGTAGATTTGGAGATCCTTGCGCATGTTGAAGATGATGTAATAGATATTGTTCTCCAACCTTGGTGCATGGATGCTATGGAGGAATAGTTAATCCTACCTTGTGTACCTATGAAGTACCGTGTAGTTTGAAGCTCCTCTTCTCCCTAGGAGTGGATAACGGGCATGCGCTACCACATGTCCATGCCTAAACACTATATGCAATTCGAGCCCTTTACACTCCAAGGGCCTAGATACAAGGAAAAGATCTGGCACTTGATGAGGAGAATTCCCAGAAGCTTTGGACTTGGTTATGCCACCATATAAAGTATCATGCCTCGTACGGTCTGCCGATTGCTTCACGGAGTTCAACGTTACAAAGCATACAACCAGCATTGTATTTGCACAACTCCAACAAGCTTCAGGAGGCTTGTGATTGATGGATATGATGTAGTAGCATGGCAAGATGAACGGTTATCAGAGGAAAGCCTGGAGTAAAAACAACCTGATAGGAGACACTTCACCTTAAATGAAGAGGAAGCTTCTCCCTAAGGAAGCAGAGTTGCCAGTAACAACTTTTCTTTATAGGAAGCTTCTCCTAGAAGGAAGCTCGCCCCAAGAGGTAGTAGACCTTACCCACCTGAAGGAAGCTTCTTCTTCATGTGGTCAACTTGGCAGATCCATAGGTAAAAAAGGTAGAGCTCCTCTCTATTCACATCTATCTCAGAATTCTACAAGCACTGAGCCCTGCTCAAGCCTCTGACTATGGAGCGCAAGACCGAGAATTTGCTAGAGATCCCTTCCAGGCCCCTATAAGAGTAGCAAGGCTTACCATCCTGGGTGGAGGCTACCTCAGAGGCCAGTGAGCGTGGAGACTATGCCAAGACCCTTGCCACGTTAGCCTACAAGGCCTTGCAAGGCGTTGCCCCTCTATGGGCTAGGAGCTATGGTAGCCTAGCTTGCCTAGGATTTCTCATGTACCATAGTTGTACTTTGTTTCAATCAAGATTTCAGTCAAAATTTCTCAACCCTTGCCCCGCTATTGTACAAGCTGCATTGCTGATCACACAAAGATCCTACCAAAAAGGTTCCTAGCCCTTGTTGACCATCTAAAAAAACTCACATGGTAGTAGAGCAATAGGTGGTGCTCTCAGTAATTTGTAGTAGTAGTAGCATAAGACTATGTTGATGGTGGAGAGGTTCTCGACTTACTCTGTACAAGTGTTGACTTAGAGGTAGAGGTGACGTCACTTCACATGCATGAGCGCCGTTCTACATGCACAAAAGCACGAGAAACATGAAAGAGGAGAATGCTTAGTCAGCTTCTCTTGCACTTGATGACTAATCAGTTTTGCATGGCAAGCGCATGGGCCAAGAGTGGGGCCACCATGTTGTAGACCACGCACAACGGCAAGCCGTAGAGGCGCAATGCTTGACTGAGGGGGCACAACGTATGGCGTAACAAGAAGCCACAGCATGTCAAGCTATGGAGCGAGAGAGGGAGGCGCTAAGGGAGCTGCTAGCTGCTCAAGAGCTCCTACATCATCAAGAGTAGGTTATGCATGGAGCTCAAGCATCGCAGATGCAGCAGCTACAACACTCACATGTGGTTGAAGCAGCCCAAATCGCACAAATTTAGTAGTAGCTAGCATGGTCTTAGCAAGAACAACTTCAATAGCAGATGCTTCAAGAATAACAACAATGTATCGTAGCACGTTGTTCATATCCAGATCTATGGTTCACCATGTGCAACTTAGCACATGACAACGAGACACTTACGAAGGTGGTGTGCAAGGAGCTTGACAGAGCTCTAGGCTACCTAAATACGACAGGTGACACAAGTCATGTTTTTGGGATGACAACCAGCCTCGACCTTGATTGATACGTCGACACAGATTTTCGAGAATTCGAGGAAGACCGTCAAAGTATGACGGGATTTGTGTGCTTGCTTGGCGGAGGATTAACGTCTTCGACCACCAAGCGACGAAAACCACATCACATTTAGTTCAGCTAAAGCAGAGTCTGTGTCTACCACTTCAGCAGATCATAAGGTTAAATATCTCTACAATCTCGTGGAGGAAATCAGATTTTCTCAAGTGCAACCAACAAAAGATTTTGTCAAAAACAAGTCTACGATTGACCTCGCAAACTTGCAAAATTTTTAAGGCCGAATGAAGCACAGCGATATTTGTGGACATTGGATTCATTGAAATGTTAAAGAGAGCTTGATCCAACTTGTTCATGTGCCGAGCACAAAGCAAGCAACCGACTTTCTAACAAAGAGTATCCCGAAGGATGTTTTCCAAAGATGTGCAGGGTAGTGTGGTCTCATCTCCAACGACATCTGACAGTGCGTGCGGAAGTGGCCAAACATGGAGGGGATGCGGAGGTCAAACACACGCAACTCTCCCATCGCACTGGCCTGCTTCATGGTTCTCTAGACAACATTGATTTAAGGAATGATATCAAAAGCAGCGATGTCGCTAGCAGTAGTTCATTGTTCAGCAAATTTGCGTGGATATCATGGACCATAGGATGGTGCAAGATGTTTTGCAAACTCGACTCCAATAGAACAAAAGAATTTTCTTAGCAGCCTCCAGCTTATTAAAACAACCCTAACTCCATCCAGACGGATATCTTAGCTGAAGAGAAGTTACAATTTAACAACCAGTATTAGATTTTATTTTCAACTGGAGGATCCGCAGGAGCAGCACAAATCCTTGCGGTCAAAATTGAACCTGCTACAACTCCAAAATCTTGCATCAACATTAACATTGGCTGAGAGCGAAAGCTCGACCTTAGAAGAAAGTGACAAAACGCTTGCACAACAATCTTGCGGGCAGCCGAAGCAGCTGGCGCACCATACGGAGTAAGCTCAACTACAAGTTTGGAAAAGCCACGGTCAGGAGGAGGGAGTGTTAAGTAAGAAGCTAGAGCAGCTGGCGTTGTCATCGTAGTTACCACAACTAGGAGGTCAGAACAGCTATTGTCACGAGGAGGCGACGACAAGCTAGCAACACAAAAGTAGAGAAAAATAGGGAGAAGGAAGCGATCAAGTGAGCGGCCATGGAGCTCACAGTCGCTCGCACTAGAGCCTTGCTATAGACAACAACAAGTAAGGAGGAGTGAGTGGAGGCCTGCTTACTAAGCATGGCAAGCTTGAGGGTAAATAATATAGTGGTGATGACGAGGAGGACAAAAATGATGCAAGACAAATTGAAACCGGCAGCGGATAGGATGATAGTGTCAATGGACAAGGAAACTGTGCCCTATGTCTCCTAGACTACGCAACAACGATAGCCTCACCTACAAGTTTCTGTCTAATGCAGAGAGAGAGTGCCAGGCAGAACAAGGCCTCTCCTCCTCGTGCAAAATGTGAAGATTCATCCCTGATTCAGTGGGAAAATGTGAAAAGGATCACCATGGACAATTCGACCAAGAATGGCGTTTTTCAGACGACACGTCACAGACAACGAGGACTGAAACGGGCTTGTGAGTAAGAGAGTAAAAGTACAACGTCTGTTATTCTTTCAAATAAGATGCTCATTACTCAAAACAACGTTGACGTCCTCTAGAGTGAGCAAGTGGACTAATGTAGTGCACTAGCGGGTGGAGAGTCATCAGAAGAGCCAGAAATTATTTTTTTGGCAGAATCTTCATCTCAAGAGGTGCAGGAAGGTTGGAGAAAGTAGCACGGGGGCTAAATCCATCATGCACTGCCTTGTTGCCATGAGCAACAGGAGTCTTTGCTTTGCATGAGGCAAGCAACAATTTCCTGGAGTGGCCGGAGATCGACCGAATATGTTTTGGTTATGACAAGCTATTCAATGGGTCGATGGACACGAAAGAGGTCAAGAAGTGACTAATCAAGTCAAGAGGAAATATTTTTTACTCAGGTGCAGAAGTTGATATTCACATTTTTCCAGATTTCCCACTCAGCGAGGAGGACACTCATCCTTATTTCCTCGACATAGATTTCT
Source organism: Penium margaritaceum (assembly GCA_023375785.1). Taxonomy (NCBI): domain Eukaryota; kingdom Viridiplantae; phylum Streptophyta; class Zygnematophyceae; order Desmidiales; family Peniaceae; genus Penium; species Penium margaritaceum. Next base: position 15,030 of record SZWC01000856.1, on the reverse strand, counting down.
GGTAGTCACTCGAGGAATTTTTAAGGAGTGCACACGAGTGACAGTTCAAACCACCAATGCACCAGTTGAGGGGGAGTGTTGAGAGGAGCGATTACTATGTGGGTGCCGATTACGACACTTACCACAATGCCATCTTCTCTGATTTTGTGAAGATGGCACTATATTTCAAGCAACGTATGGAAAGTTATGGTAAATTCCTGGGTCCATGTCTATTGGGAATTTGCTCCTGTACAAGCCGGATAAATCCTGTCAGCCAACCCTCAAGTATTCTAAAGGGCATGCCTCTAGTGAGCTTTTGGAGGGAGGGGAGATACTTATTGTATAGAAATACAAATTTTTCTTGGTCAGGGAGTCCCTCTCTACCTGGATAGGACTCATGCACCTTGAGCATGAGGCCTACATTGCATGATCGGCCTCATGCATGAAGCGTGGGCCAATCAACCTACATGTGCCAATCTGGTACGAGCTTCAAGAGGCTCTTGATCGATGGATTTGATGCAACAATATGGCAAGATCAACGATCGTCAGAGGAAGGCCTGAAGTGCAAGCAACCTCTTTGAGAAAAGTCACGTGAAGACCTGACGAAGCTTCCTAAAGGAGGAAGCTACTCCTTAGGGCAGGAGGGTTGCTTGTAAGAACTTTGAACTACACGAGGCTTCTCCTAGAAGGAAGCTTCTCTAAGAGGCAAAAAATCTGAACCTTTTGAAGAAAGATTCTTCTTCATGTGGTCAACTTGCCATATCCACAGGTATAAAAGGCAAAGCTTCTATCAGTTCACATCTACCTCAACATTTTTTAGGCACTCAGCTCTGCTCAAGCCTCTGAATCAAGAGCCCAAGACCAAGACCCTACTGGAGATCTCTCCACGGCCCCCATAAACCGGGCATGGCTTGCCTGCTTGGTTGGAGGCTACCCTGGAGGCCAGTCAACCTGGAGACTACACCAAGACCCTTGCCACGACGACCTACAAGGCCTAGCAAGGCATTGTCCCTTTATGGGCCACGAGCTGTGTTAGCCAATCTTGCCTACGATTTTGTTTGTACCATACTTTTGCTTTGTATCAATCAAGATTTACGTCCAAAGTTCCTAACCCTTGCCCTGCTATAGTACAAGTTGCACTGCTTATCACCCAAAGATCCTACCAGCAAGGGTCCTAGCCCTTGTTTCCTATCTGAGAAAATCAACATGGGGGAGCTACATACTACATAGTTTTGTACACGCACAAATGGTCATTTATGGTTAATCACCTCTGAAAAATACACTCTTCATACAGTGTACATGTCAAATGTAAGCCTTTGGAAATTTCATGGTACCTTCGTGGAAGTTACATTACAATTCACTTTACTACGTATGTTCATACATATTTGCATGTATTTGTATGCCTTGACATGCGAAAGTTCTTGGAAGGATGGTAATCAAAATGTAAAAATCCAACAAAGACCATGCTTTCTTTTTCTACAACTCCATTTACAGCTCCCTTGAACAAACATACATTTGTCCTTACACCTTAAAGCTGCTACTATTGTAAAGAATGAGAACGCCTATTCCTGGACGTGGAACTAGGAAGAGGCACAATCGACACCGTGTTACTGCCGGGGTTAAGGGTTATATTTTTTCTCTTTCTCGAGCTCCTATTGGGTCCCACGGTAGCGGGGCCGAAGAGGTTCCCTTCAGTCAAAGAGGGGTATCTTGTATCCCCCAGTTGAATCCCTCGCAAACCTTTTATGAATTGTCATGTGTGTAGCAACGAATAGTCGACGATCGTCGATCGGTGATTGTCATCTATATATAGACGATTGAATCGTACATAGTCAATCTTCGATTGTCATAGATCGACGGTCAAAGAGTGTTTTTTGACATCTTCTCAAAATACACTTTGTGTATTTTTCACGTNAGTCAAAGAGGGGTATCTTGTATCCCCCAGTTGAATCCCTCGCAAACCTTTTATGAATTGTCATGTGTGTAGCAACGAATAGTCGACGATCGTCGATCGGTGATTGTCATCTATATATAGACGATTGAATCGTACATAGTCAATCTTCGATTGTCATAGATCGACGGTCAAAGAGTGTTTTTTGACATCTTCTCAAAATACACTTTGTGTATTTTTCACGTGTGCGTCAGATACACTTACCATAGACATTCCCCCAACACACTTTACCCTTTGGGGGGGGGAGATCTCCGGCTCCCATGTTGCCCCCCTTCCCAAACAGGTAAAGTGTATTAGGAGAGTGTGTATGATGTGTGTATCCGACGGACATGTGAAAAATACACTAAGTGTATAATACACTTAGTGTATTCAAGTAACGGATGTGCAATACACAACCCAGCTACACAACCCCAATACATTCGTCGCTTTGGGAGGGGGAGGGATGGGGTCCCGACTATGTGCTTACCAACATGTAACATGGTTTCTGCACATATGGATGTCATAAAGTAGTCAACGATCATCGATCGTTGATTTTCATCTTTATATGGACGATCGAATTGTACATAGTCAATCGTTGATCGTCATAGATCGACAGTCGACGAGTGTTTTTTGACATCTTCTTAATATACACTTCGTGTATTTTTCACGTGTCCGTCAGATACACTTACTATAGACACTCCCCCAATACACTTTACCCTTTTAGCGGGGGGAGATCTCCGGCTCCCATGTTACCCCCCCTCCAAATAGGTAAAGTGTATTAGGAGAGTGTATATGATGTGTGCATCTGACGGAAATGTGAAACATACACTAAGTGTATAGTACACTTAGTGTATTCAAGTAATGGTTTTGCAATACACAACCGAGCTACTCAACCCCAATACACTTGTCGCTTCGGGGGGAGGGGGGGGATGGGGTCCCGACTATGTGCTAACTAGTGTGTAATATGGTTTCTGCACATATGGATGTCATCAACTAGTCGACGGTCGTCGATCGTCGATTGTCATCTTTATATAGATGATCGAATCGTACATAGTCAAGCGTCGATAATCATAGATTGATGGTCGACGAGTGTTTTTTGACATCTTCTCAAAATACACTTAGTGTATTTTTCACGTGTCCATCAGATACACTTACCATAGACACTCCCCCAATACACTTTACCCTTTTGGGGGGGGGAGGGAGATCTCCGGCTCCCATGTTGCCCCCCCCTCTCTCAACTAGGTAAAGTGTATTGGGATAGTGTATATGATGTGTGTATCTGAAGGACATGTGAAAAACACACTAAGTGTATGGTACACTTAGTGTATTAAAGTAACGGTTGTGCAATGCACAACCAGCTACACAACCCCAATACACTCGTCGCTTTGGGGGGGGGGAGGGGGGAGGGGGGGTGGGGTCCCGACTATGTGCTTACCAGTGTGTAATATGGTTTTCGCACATATGGATGTCATCAACTAGTCGACGGTCGCCGATCGTAGATTGTCATCTTTATATAGACGATCGAATTGTGAATAGTCAATCGTCGATTGTCANGTGGGGGGGGGGGGGGGGGGGGGGGGGGGGGGGTCCCGACTATGTGCTTACCAGTGTGTAATATGGTTTTCGCACATATGGATGTCATCAACTAGTCGACGGTCGCCGATCGTAGATTGTCATCTTTATATAGACGATCGAATTGTGAATAGTCAATCGTCGATTGTCATAGATCGACGGTCGATGAGTGTTTTTTGACATCTTCTTAAAATACACTTTGTGTATTTTTCACGTGTCCATCAGATATACTTACCATAGACACTCCCCCAATACACTTTATCCTTTTGGGGGGGGGAGATCTCCGGCTCCCATGTTGTCCCCGCTCCCAAACAGGTAAAGTGTATTAGGAGAGTGTATATGATGTGTGTATCCGACGGACATGTGAAAAATACACTAAGTGTATAGTACACTAAGTGTATTCAAGTAACGGTTGTACAATACACAACCCAGCTACACAACCCCAATACACTCGTCGCTTCAGGGGGGAGATTCCGCCGATGAAGAAACACTGCAACAATTACGAAAGTACGCTCGTTATGAAGCTTCTTAAATTTTGTATCCTACAGTTCCGAAAGTAAACACCCACTTTACAAAGGTAACCATCAGAACATATGAAGACAGATATACGTCTACTATACATCAAGACAGGAATATCATGTTCTTTATTTTACCCTAGATAAACAATTACGTTAAATTCCCAAGGCACAGGTATCATATACATAGCTTTCTAAGTGAACTGATTATGACTACCTCTCTAGACAACTTCATGGAAATTTCCTTATAGTAAGTATCTAGTACAGTAAATGTGCTGTGTATAAAAATCCCTCGATTAAGAATACCTCCAAATGGTAAGATTAACCTATCCTACCTAGCTTATGTGCATTCGAGGATGGAGAGTAACATGTACTATATCATCTCCAATATGCGTGAGGTTCAAAGTAGTCACATCACTTGTCTACTAGGAGAGATCTGCTTCAAGCTTCCGATGAATGGAGACCTACGATTTTACATCAACTTGTGCAACAAAATCAACAATGGAGAAGGATATCTTCTTTTAGAAGCAACAGCACTATAAAGCTTGATGAAGTTACCTTCATGAGGAAGCTTCACCAAAGCTGATTTTAGAGCTGAGTAACATCACAGAGCTTGAGGAAGCTTCCTTTGCAAGGAAGCTTCATACTTGTGAAAGCAAGAGGTGATTGTTTCCACCACACACGAGGAAGCTTCTACTTGTTGCGGTAAACTTACCAAGACCACGTGTATATAAGGTAGTGGACCTGACACACCTCTATATCTCGAATATCTCCATATCCTCATAACTCCAAATCTTTGTGGAGTTTTCTCTCCAGTCAAGCGCTTTGTTCCATTTTGGATAAAATCTTCTATTGTTTCTGCTTGTACTTGTTCCCACAACAACTATAGCATCTATAACACCTTTTGAGCCTTGCATTTGTGTAGAGCTACACACCTTAGCACCTTTATCTGATTTGGGCTACTTTAGGATATCACACGCACCACAATGTTATAGTGTGTATGGAACGAACATTGGATTCAACACTATTCAATCCCCAATCCTTTCTCATGGTAGAAAGGCTATAAAAAATAGAAGAGATATTTTATTCACCGTATGTTGTGGTTAAGACGTACTAAAAGGTCATAGGAAGAAGGATTTATGCCTACATACGCATTGAAATCTTAAATTCCCCGTTCTTGTGTTCTGCACAGAGAGTTAGGGCCAAATCGTTTACCCAATTTACCCTTTACTTTTATTGTTGGTGAAAATGCCCTACTATATGCAGCTTATGATGAGTTTTGGGGGGGGGGGGGCTGGTTCAGTCCCCACATTTGTTTCGGTGTCTAGGAGACCCTCACATTGCCAAGGGTTACAACCAAATGAAAAAAAAACTGTTGGCGTGTGCTGAGGCAACTGGTGAGGAATTTGGCTTTAAAATTCTATACGTTGCTTTTTCTTTCTTCTCTTGATGTACCTTTCCGTACTTTTAAAAAAAGATGTCTCGGTTGCAATCGTGTTTATAATGCGCTAAAGAATGAGGTGCCGTTGCTCGTGTAAATGCTAAGGAAGCACCATAGACGTCTTTGCTCTGTGTGTGTCGACAGTTTTTGCTCTGCCCGGCTTGATTCATACCGTCGGAATCTACAATTGGATACTGAAAGCTTCTGCCGGTTGTTCCACTAAATATCTAGCGGCGTTTGAGACTACAAGCTTTTCACAGAAATCGCCAAGCTCTCTCTGGGCAATGGTCTGCATCGCAAACCAAGGGCTGCTACTACCAGGAAGCCTGAGTTGCACTAACAGAACTTTCATCTGTAAAATGCACGAACTCAGTGGATAAGAGCCGCAGTGCGCATCCCTCCATATCCAGCCGGAAAGTAGAGAAAGATCGTCAATGTAGATCACTCAAACCGTGCGTCGACGTTTTTCTCAACCGCGATCTTGTATCGGTGCAGGAGAATATTTCCAAGCTGTCTACCCTGGATTTTAGATTTGGTAAAGTGAAAACTGCATTCAAGCTGCAGCTGTATTGAGAGGTTATCGCCACTTTAGCGCAACTATCGGAGAAACCGTCTCAAACAGCAAATTAACGTATGAATCTTCGGGAGTCGGATATTTCCCTGCTGTTCAAAATTTGACCAATCGTGACATTTGCAGGAGGCCGCACTTTTGGCTCACTGGGTGCGGCTGATGATCTCCCACTCGGGGTCGTGCAACTGTGCACCGCCGCATCTGCGCCGCCAACCCCAACTCTCCACCCTCTGCAGTCTACCCTTTGACCATCCTCTTCACTCATCACCTTCCACTGCTCTCTCTACCCATCACGCACGCCGCCTGTGTCCCTGGGAACCCTGGCTGCTCGTCCCCACTCATGCACTACCTCTGCGTCCACAAGCTCGGCTTTCGATGTGGTCTCTTCTCACACGTCAGCTGTCAGCTTCACGCCTCAGCCAGAAAATAGGCCACTAAACTCTCTGGCGTACGCTCTGAGCCAGGTCGCTCCACACTGGCAGCCCTAGCTCCTCTGAGAGTCGCCTACCCGTCTCTACCCTATTCGTCCTATCGGTGTGTCTAGCACGGCAGCCAGGCTATCGGAAAGCGGCGCTGAACTTGCAGATAACCAGCAGCCAACCGGGACGCAAGCGAGCAGCTGCGAGCTATGACGGCGGCGGACGGCGAGGCCCTAACTCTGGGCCGCGGACAACACAGCGCAGAAGACGGCGAAAAAGACAGAGAAAAAGGCAAGGACAGGGACAGGGGCGCGTTTGACGCGTGGGAGAAGGGCCTGCCCAAGCCGGAGGAGCTGGTGCCGCTCAACCAGACGCTCATCACTCCCATCCTCGCGTGCGCCTTCAGCATCCGGGAGAGCGCCGTGCGTAACGAGCGCACGGAGCAGGACGTCGAGCAGGCGGCCAGGGTGCGTGGCAACATCTCGTGGTCATTTTTAGGAGCATCTTCGGGAACCCTTTGGGGACGAGTCCATCGAGTCAGTCTTCCCATCGCCTCTGTCTGTCTGTCCAGCCTGGCCGCGTTCGTGAACCTTTTACGGCCATCTGCAAAACAAGTCCATCTTGGTGTCGTTGGAGGAGGTGCCGTCGTGACCCTTGTGACGTCGTCTCACAACGCTGTCCGTCACTTGCGGTGTCGGGCGAGTTTGCGCTATGCGCTCCGTTTGACGATGAAAAACGTTTTGGTCGTGTGACGGCGATGGCGAGGTTCCATGTCGTTTCCCTCGTGTCCGCTCCCAAGTCTTCTGCTTTGGTGATTGAATTTGATGATGTTTTCTTTCGGTGGCTTTCATTCAGCAGTGGCATGGGTAGTTGCCCAGTCCTTTGTCCGCGTTAAAGAATCTGTGCTGAGATTTCGCTCTGCCCCCTTTGAGAGCCAGTTTTGTTGCCGCATGTGCGCTTGTGTCCAGTAGAGACGCAGTGCAGAGGATGAGCGATGCATCGGGTGTTTTTTCTGTGCTATTGCTTTGGTGCTCTGTTCTGGGCTGTGCAGGAGACGTTGGCAAACCTTCTTACCACACGTCCGCTCTTGCCGTTAGATGGAAATGGTGCCGTCACCTCTGCGGTATTGCCGGGATGTGGTGACCCTGTACCCCCGAGAGAAGCGAATCTCTTTCCCCTGCGGGATGATAAGGAAAAGGGATTTCCGGGAACAGGAGTGGCGGGCGCAAACCTGGCAGGAGGAGCTGCAGCAGCAGCAGGACAGACTGAGGCTCAGGGCCTCATGCTGCTTCAAGCGCACAGGGCAGCAGCAGCAGCTCATTTGCGGCTGAGCTCCGGCGTTGGGGACCAGCAGCCATTGCAAGGGCTTACTGCGATGGAGCTGCTGGAGCGGCAAAGGGCAATGCTAAATGGCGGCTTGGGACTTGGTGGAGGTGCGGCCGTGCTGGGCGGCGTTGGAGGCTTTCCAGCAGACCTTTCCGCCGGGTCTGCTGCGATGCTTGCTGCTGCAGCAGCTGGCAACAAGCTTGGCTCGATCGGTGCTTCAGGCGGGGGCCCCAGTGCTGGCCCAGGGCGGATGGAGAAAGGGAGGGAGGTAGATGGAGGGCTCCAGCTGGGCAGGCCAGGAGGGCGAGGAGGTGGAGAGGAATTGGAGCTGGGTGTTCAGGGCCTTGGCGGGGGAAGGGGAGACCCGGGAGGTGGCAGCAGTCTAGCCATGACTGGAAACATAGAGGGGAATGGTCGAGGCATGGTGTGGAATGATAAGGATGGCAGACTTGCTGCTTTGGAACTCAAATTGCTTGGGGAGGGAGGGGAAAGGGACAGAGATGGAGAGTTGGAGAGGAGGGAGGAGAGCCATATGCAGCGCAGGAATGGGAGGGAGGAAGTGTCTCCGCGGAAGAATGGGGAGAAGGAGAGAGGGTCAATGGGAGCACAGGGTGGCGACGATGCTTTCAACCGCGCCGATGCATTCTCTGATGCAGAACGGGCACCACGGAGGAAGAGCAAGAGGTCTGTCTCTCCTGAGGGTGCGAGGGGGAGGAGTGCGGGCAAGCGGGAGAGGGGACTGGGGGATGACGAGGAGGGGAGCCAGGGAAGGATGCATAGTGACGAGGAGGACTCGTCTGAGGGTGGGGGTCGGCAAGGGAACAGCGATGCACTCAGGAGGAGAGATAGGGAAGAGAGTGAAGCTGAGGAGGGCGGAGGTGGGCGTGAGAGGAAGATGGCCATGGATGAGGGCAGTGACAGCGAGGGTGCTTTCTCACGAGGGAGGAGGGAGGAGGTGGGCGAGGGAGGTGGGGGGAGACGTGGAGAGAGCAGCAGCGGTGGGAGGCAGAAAAGCAGCAGCCAGGACGAGCGGCGCCCTTCGAAGCAGCAGGGGAAGCAAGCAGCCGACAACGGCGGCGACGATTCTGCAGGTACCCTTGGATTCTGGCGCTTCTGCAGGTGGCTTTCAGAGGACTACGAGTACAATATGTTGCGCCATTCACTCGGCCTTGGTGGACTCTGTCACCTGGATGCTAAGCGCCTGTGGCTGCTGTTGAGTGTGGTCCGTGGAGAGGATCTGTGGTGGGTTTCCTTGGTTGGGTGTGGAACGTTGAAGCCGTTTTGTCGTTGCTTTCTTGACGTTTGCCGATGTCTTTGTCGATTATTTGTCGATGTTTTGGTTTTAGTCCTGCCGGCTTGGAGGTGGCTGCTTGTGTGTTTGGACTGAGTCTGCCTCTTGCTGCTGCTGCTTTGTAGGCCAGTGTTGGCTGGAGATGTGTTCTACTTTCTTCAGTTGTGCTTGTGACTGAACCTGTTGGTTTTAGGATGAAGGTTGTATGCCTCTGTGTATGTGTGGGTGCGTGCAATGGCACTTGCATGGCGCAGGAGTCATGGGGGAGAACAACAACAACAACAGCAGCGACGATCAGCAGCCTCGCACGCTCAAGCGCCCTCGACTTGTGTGGAC
>SZWC01000855.1:313018-345751 GCA_023375785.1 Penium margaritaceum | reverse complement strand
ATACATATACATATACATATACATATACATATACATATACATATACATATACATAAACATATACGTATACATATACATATACATATACATATACATATACATATACATATACATATACATATACATAGACGTATACATATACATATACATATACATGTACATATACATATACATGTAGATATAAATCTACATATACATAAACATATCCATGAGTACATATATGTATAAGAACTGATACGTACACCTTTACCCATAATTGTGCATGTATATATGCATGTAAGGTTATCCATGTATACGTCTTATGTATATATTTTTTAACATCCAAAAATTCTTTTTTTCTATCTTTACACATACATGATTATGCATACATACGATTTCATTCAAACTAACATCAATAACACTAATTATATGTAAACATGTATCTTCATGCTCATTTACATCATAATTTTACTATATATTTCTGTAACAGCCGTGGGCTATTTTTCGACTAACTGTAGAACCAAAACGTAGGCCCTCAGAATAGTCGTCGCAGGAGAGTGAGTGAATGGTCGCCTCAGCCATTTTGGCTGAGACAAAGTGTGCCACAAATGGACGTAGTCGTCATAGGGAATTTTTGTAAACATGCAACCTAAAACCCTATCGTTCCACGTGGCACACCCACGTGGGAATTGGACCCTAGCTGCCAACTAGAGGGGAGGAGGAGTGACGCGATGGATCTTCCATTGCGGCACTCCTCTTGCCTTAAATCCGGCCTATGGACCAAATACGGGCTAGAGTCAAACTAGACTCTAGCCCGAGATTATTTTTTGGGCCTCAACCCGTCAAGACATTGGTCTCAAGCCCCCGAAACCCGGGAACTATATTTAAACGCAGGTTTCAATTCTAAAAATGGCTCGTACGCTACATTCCTCCCCCTTTGCTTCAAACCGTCCCGGTTCGTCTTTGCTCACGGAGGTTTGATCATTGCGTACTTCATGATGCAAACCATGCAACAAGATTCGTTAACAAGATCACACATGTGAGCTCTTGTCATCTGCAACACGGTTGCTTCACGTTCACGCACAATCAACCACACACTTGTGCCTTTTGTGATTATGGTCATTAGCGTACAACATCAAGTGTTGACCGTGTGATCCTTGGCTCTTACCAAGATGACACACGTATAATCCTTATATGTTCTTCACAAGTGTTGGTGAGTCTTCACCGAAGACTCATCACACGTGTTTAGCGGTGGCATGGTCGATGCCTTTTGGGACGTACATTGTCTACAATGTCTTGCCAGTTTGGAAGAGGGTACATGGAATAAATTTTCCCACATTCTGTGTGGTACGTGTTCAGAAAACGGTTGTGGTGACGCCTTCTCCCCCTTTGCAAGGAGCGTCCCTACGACCAATTAACCGGGCGTCTCCGCGAAAACCGTCCAGGTCCATACAACACTTCCCATGTCGTTGGGACATGATCTCTTCCAAGGGGTCGTTGCCAAGGTGGTACCTCCCTGCAACATTGTTAATAAGTGCAATCCGAGATCTGGACATCAGTCCTCTCGGTTTGTAACCACGTGTTCATGACCACGTGTAGGTCTACTAGACCTCTTTCAGCACCTGTGGGTTGGTTGGCTGAACTCAACCAAGCTCCACTAAGCCCATGCAACTCGCATGCTAGCTTTTTCTTAGGGTTGGGAGGCACCAAGATCCTAAGACATGGTTGCTGAGCACACTTGTTTTTTTGTTCAAAGATTCCACTCATCTTTGAAGGATGCGGCATTGGTCGTCTGGCATGCGCATTTTCCGTCAAAGTCCATTACTGGACACGACAATGCTCCGACCTAGATGATCTTGGTCTCAACCAGCATCCCCTCATTTTTGTCTGAAATGGGTACCGTAGGCTGCCGCTCACGTCCCCGTCAAAAGCACACCGCTTTTGAACCAGGTCAACTGAGATAACCAATCTCAACAACCATGGATTCCATCCACGGACAAAGTGTTCATCGTACGGTATTCACCAAACGGGTGTACCATGATCACAATCATCTCGGTACAAGTTGGAAGAACACCTTTCGGGTGTCAGTTCCATGTGATTGTGATCGAACACCTCTGAATCAAATCCGGTGATCATGGAACAACTAGTTCCTGAATTTTTTTGCGATAACATAATCGCGTGCAAGGGTTCCATTCAAGATCCCGTCAATGGATTATGTTCGCCAAGTTGCAACAATCCGTGTTTCTTCAATGTATCTATTATGTACATTCGGTACTTCCATTCAATAGAGTATTTTCCATATGTCTCGCCTGAGGCACTTGTCGAGGGGATCGCCCTCATTGAAGACATCCCAGCAAACATCCACCATTGTGGATACCACCGCAGCGACATCCAAAATTGTATTGTACTTGCGTTCGGCAATGTACTTCAATTGAACCATCCCCAAAACCAAGGGGCTTGAGTCGCTTCACCATGACCTTTCAGGTCAGTGAAGCATGGTTCGACTACACCGTAGTCATCATGATCTCTCTTAGATATTGGTTTTGTTCCAACAAATTGGATAGCTGGTGCTACACCATGCCTTGGTATGACCGGAATTTATCTGCATTATGTTTGAAGAGCGTGACGTACACAACTAGTGTACTATGTCACGATGGCCTCAACTTTGAGACGTTCCTCAGAACATAAAAAGAATCTGATGAGAAACATCATTTCTCAAGGTCCATCTTAAATAGTCCCTTCACATCAACATTTTTGACACACTGGTCATCACTTTACCTTTGTGTTGCTTGTGACTCGTGTGGTCCGTCGGACCACCAAGATGTAGGTGCTAAGACACTGTTAGCATAAAGCTGTCGGCTTATAGATCGTCTCCATGGTCATAAGCTTTTATCACAAAACCTAAACCTTGACGTGATCCCAACTATGTCGTAGTTGGATTGTAGCAATCTATGAGACCGTCATAGTTCTCTGGAGCGCCATTAGGTAGAAAATGAGTGTCGCTCATTTTCTCTGAAATGGATTTTCATCAAACTGTGGATGAATTTATGTCATCGACGTCGGTTCATGTATTTTAGTCTATCAATGTCTATGACATGTTTACTCACCAAGTGATGATATACTGAAGGTGTCGCCTTCAAGTTTGTTCACTTTTGACATTTGGTCAATCTTGTCATACGCCAGAATTGACTCTTGTGATCCTTGATCACCGCACTGCGGTGTCTCAAATTGTGGAGGACCCATCAAAGAGTCGCTGCCCCTCTCTGGTGCAAGTACAACCCCCATTGACAAGAATCATTGTCTTCTGAACAGGGTTGTGAGTACACTCATGTTATTTCTTAATTTAAGAGTACCCCAAGTGAGAGGGTGTTAATGGTTTTGCCATTGAGAATTTATTTAAGCGTATCATCCTTGACACGTTCCATCACGGACCGATATTTGCATCGGCCATGACTGATGATGCAGAGAACCTCCAAAAGGTACTGATGCATCCAGTACACACTGTGTACAGGCAGCACGATGGCAATCTTGGAGATTTAAAGACAGCGTGCTAACAGGCCAGGTCACATCTCATGACATAGTCATGACACAGACACAGTCATGAAATAATCACATTCGCCTTTGAACATTGTAGCGAAATGGGACGTGCGACTGTCGTGGCACACGTCCTGCACCCACCAAACTACTTGTTCGGTGAAATGGTGTCGCCATTTTTATCCTAGACATCAACTGATATCGTCAGCTTGTTCAAATGTCACAAAACCGTTGTGATCACTCGACTATCTAACTTATCCATAAGTGAATGTCGTGATCGACGCACCAACACTTAGTGCATTAGGTTTTTGTGCATGTCGTGCACGTATTGAAAAGTGGGTTGTCTCTGGTGCTTGATTATGTGCGCCGACCCCTTGCTGTAATGCAAGCCGTGCATGTTTTGGAATTGGTGCTCAACCGACTGGGCTTTTGTAGCGTGTTCCATCATGGAGAGGGAGGAGTTCGTCCACCTTTAGCATGGTCAAATTTTGAGGAAAGCGTCCGCGTCATACGTGATCCATCTGATAAAATTTGGTTCGTACTTCTTTGGAAGTACCTTCCCAAACTGCAATCGGCAGGGTGAATGGCCGTCACTGTCGGTGGCAACCGAGATCGTTGTGTTTTTGTTATGCCGTTCGGGCATACCTCTGATCACCACAGTTGTCTGTGATTGTTTCTAGCCATACCTGTCGGTTCTCCATTTGAAGGATTCGACAGTATGACCATCGTCGACTTCGTCGAGATGACTTGAAAACGCCAAACGACGTGGTTTTGGCGCTTTGACAAACGCGCTTGATGCTCTTTCCCATAGAACCACTCCGTGCATAGATGGTATGCTTTTGTCTGGTGTTCTATCGCAAGCTAGCACGACGAGTCAATGGTTGCCTAGTTTTTGCTTGTTGATACAACGGGGTGCGATCAATACCCATGTTATCGGTGCAATCGGCAGCTTGTAACAAGTGTTTTACCATCAACACTAGTGTGGCTAGTCCAACCAGAGCTCATGGGCATAGTGTGTTTGACACTTGTATCAGTGGTGCATTCAACACCCATAACAAAAGTACCATCCACAGTTCTTGTGAATCGTGCAATCGGCCTTTATCACAACGGTGCATTCGGCACTCGTGCAATCGGTGTTTATGAAAACGGTACATCGGCACACGATTTTACCGCCGCACTCGTTGGTCATAGATTCAATGCTCATGGGAATCGTGCGTTCGGCACTTGCGTGAATGCTACAATTGCCTTTTCCATGTTGGTCATATTCCAAGTGCAACCGGCACTTGTCAATCGACCATCACGCGTGGATTTCCACCATCGCGTTTGTGTTTTGAGTGCGATCGGCACTCACGTTCTTGTTTAGTCAAAATCCATTCACAGATGACTTATCCAACGTTCTTGGTGCAATTGACACCCACGTGGATTTGCAACCGGCCTTTGCTTTGGTCATACCTTTGCAGACCATGAGCAGTGCGTTTGGCANTCCATGTTGGTCATATTCCAAGTGCAACCGGCACTTGTCAATCGACCATCACGCGTGGATTTCCACCATCGCGTTTGTGTTTTGAGTGCGATCGGCACTCACGTTCTTGTTTAGTCAAAATCCATTCACAGATGACTTATCCAACGTTCCTGGTGCAATTGACACCCACGTGGATTTGCAACCGGCCTTTGCTTTGGTCATACCTTTGCAGACCATGAGCAGTGTGTTTGGTACTAGCATCACGAATGCCTTCGACATTTGTGACTAGAGTGCAATTGGCACTTTTCAGTGGTGTGTTCGACACCGACAAATCTTTTGTTCGACACCGACAAACAAAAACATGTGTTGTTGCCAGTAGTGCAATCAGCACTTGTGTCGATGGCGTGGCCGACGCCCGTACAACAGCTCAACCGACACTCGTTTTGTGCAGTCTGCACGTTTCACATTGTCGTGGCGAGTAGGAGAGTCGTTGAGTGGTTGCAACACGTTTGTTGTTTCTTTGAAGTATCATCAGGAATTCGTCTCAATGGACGTCACCATTGTGATTTTGCAACTTGGTGCACGTTGTAGTCGTCGTTTTGCGTAAACAAATCTGTTTAGCGCATGTACAACCTCTGTTGAGCTATGGCAGACTTTTCAACAGTCAAACCTTCCATGTTTTGTCACGAATACCCCAAACTATGAGGTTAATCCACAGAAATTTAGGCACTGCCGGTGCTAAATTTCTCACATTAAAGCATTTCCAAGTGAATTCCGTTCACGACATGGAAAACTGTGGATTTTCCTCCTTTTTGTGCTTCGAAATGGATCAGAAAAAGAAAATCAGGACCGCTGATTTCTGGAAGATCTCAACTAGAGCTCTAAGATTGTTGCGTCGAAACCCATGGTCAACTTGACCATGCATTCGGGTTCGACCACAAAATTTTTGCCGTTTCAAATGTTTTTGAATGTTAACGTACGATTCCTCAACTTGAGGATTCACGAAAAATGAACATAAATTTGGCACGTCAAGTGCCTCCACCTCTTTTTTTGGTGCTTGATGCTTGGAACCTTTCAAGAGGCACCCGGTGGTGTGTTGGGAAAACTGTCGGTTTCCCCCTTTTCCCATGACTAGGAAAATATTTTAGGACAATGATTGAGAACTTCTCAAAACATTGTAGAGTTTACACTGAGCTCCATGCCTCTTTTTACAGCGGTGAATCCCCGGTCAACAAGGCCAAACCTCGGGTTCAACCGAGGAACCAAACCTCGGTTCAAGAAATTTTGAATCTCGGTCTGAGCTTCAAACTGCTTCTTGCGGAGCCTGAAACGGTCGCCAAACGAAAAGATATATACATATCCTTCACAGTTTTTGGAACCAGCCGGGTCCAAAATACATAGTGTGTTGGAGGAAAATCTCCGTATGGAAAAGAGAGATCCGTGGTACTCAGGATTCAAGCTTCGATCCTCCCACTTCCCATTGTGTCGATTACCGACTGCGCTACTTGCGCACGTTTGTCATGGAGGTTTTTAAAAAAACGTTCCAACCTGGTGGTGTGTGGGGCCATGCCCTTCGGCGCAGAGGGAGGAAGGAGGAAGCTTCCTGTCCTCCTTCCTTCTTGGGCCGTGGGCCCATGTGAGGGGAGGAATGGGAAGTTCGTCCCGTCGCCTCCCCCTTGAGCTATCAGGCTCACAAGGGGCGGGTGAAGAGAGGGGCGCCTCCCCTCTCCCTCCCCCTGGGGCCGTCACCCCACGTGAGAGCGGAAGGGGGGGTGGAGAGGGGAGGTCGTCTCCTCTCCTCCCTCTTCCCGAGGGGAGAGAGGGGAGATCGCCCCCTCTCCTCCCCCTTGCGCCGTCGGCCCATGTTAGAGGGAAAGGGAGGGGGATCACCCTCTCTCCTCCCCCTTGGCGTCTACGCGCCGTCGGCGTTGTGGCCGAGTAGGAGAGGGAGGAGGGGCTCACCCCCCTCCTCCCCCTCGGCGCCGTCGGCGCCATGGACGAGGGGGAGAGGGAGGGGGGGGCTCACCCGTGTCCTCCCCCTTGGCGCCGTTGGCGCCATGGACGAGGTGGAGAGGGGGGAAGTCGTCCCTCTCCTCCCCCTTGGCGCTCTCGGCGCAATGAACGAGGGGGAGAGGGGGGCTCGCCCCTCTCCTCCTTCTCGGCGCAGTCGGCGCCATGGACAAGGGGGAGAGGGGGGAAGTCGCCCCTCTCCTCCCCCTCGGCGCTGTCGGCACCCTGGACAAGGGGGAGAGAAGACCTTCCCCTCTCCTCCCCCTTGGCGCTTTCGGCGCCACGAACGAGGGGGAGAAGGGGGGGGGCTGACCTTCTCCTTCCCCCTTCGCGCTGTCGGCGCCAAGTGTGGCGGAGCGGAGCAGGGGGTTCGTCCCTCTCCTCCGCGTGGGCTTTCTAATGAGGGGGCGGTGCAGTGGGGGAGAGACACTCCCCCACCTCCCGTCTCGGCCCAGCTCTCAGCTCAACGAGCTCTCGATGAGCTCACGACGAGCTCTCGACGAGCTCGGTCCAACGTCGCGCTCAGGCGGCGTTTGGTGACTCCTTCTGCCTCCTTCTTTCAATATATGTTTTCTTTGTCACTGGAGCTATCGGCTCGGTGATCGTCGCTCTTTCTCCTCGTTGTGACGATCTCTCTGCCGATCGGGCGGTGTTTGGAAGACCGGTCCAAACATTCGTCCATTCTTCTTTCTTGTAAACTACGTCGTCGGCTGACGCCATCCGTCGATGTTGATATCCGACGCCTGAGTGTTTCCGAAAACCACATTTGTTTTTTTTGCGCAGAAGCTCTAGCTCTGATGCCAATGTAACAGCCGTGGGCTGTTTTGCGACTAACTGCAGAACCAAAACGTAGGCCCTCAGAATAGTCGTCTCAGGAGAGTGAGCGAATGGTCGCCTCAGCCATTTTGGCTGAGACGAACCGCGCCACAAATGGACGTAGTCGTCATAGGGCATTTTTGTAAACATGCAACCTAAAACCCTATTGTTCCACGTGGCACACCGACGTGGGAACAGGACCCTAGCGGCCAACTAGAGGGGAGGAGGAGTAACGCGATGGATCTTCCATTGCGGCACTCCTCTTGCCTTAAATCCGGCCTATGGACCGAATACGGGCTAGAGTCAAACTAGACTCTAGCCCGAGATTATTTTTCGGGCCTCAACCCCTCGAGACATCGGTCTCAAGCCCCGGAAACCCGGGAACTATATTTAAACGCCATTTTCAAGTCTAAAAATGGCTCGTACGCTACAATTTCATTGTTATTTGTATCATTTCCTTGTATCTTTATGCATGTTGTGAAATGGATTACATCACTTTACGAATATGTAGACTGATGTTGTTACACACATTCATATTGATAGAAGATAATTGCTCATTTCATAATATTCATATAGTGTATTATTTATAGAATGTAATAATGTAATGTATGAATTGTAGCTCATAAATGTTATATTATACACATTTGCTCAATTGAATTCATGTATTTGGATTTTTAAATTACATTTACATAATTGAATAGTTTTATGTAATGCTTTAGCACTTGTTTCACTTTTTTTTGCAACATTTTTACATATATTGGTTCTTTCATGTGAGGTTTTGTGAGAGTAGATTTCCTATATGTTTTCATTTTGACATAATGGTTCTTTAGCCATCTGTCTGCCCTCAAAATTTTGTTTAGCCTATTTTGAGACTATAACACATGTAATGTCTGTGTAACCCTAAATCTGATGGGGAGGATACGCAGAGGTATATCCTTCGCGGAATATGTGACTCCGTAAGCGAGGATCCCGCAGTCTCGCGGTGTCACGAGTGGAGGGGGGTTGGGGGGAGGGGGGCTGGGGGGGTGGGGAGGGGGGGGGGTAGCCGTTGGGCGATGACGTGTCCGCCGCCATTGCGATCGTGGGTGTAGCATGACCTCCCCCGCGATGCTCGATCGGCGACGCATGTCGCTGATCGAGCAGGGCAAGGGAGCCGGGTACCTCGTACTTATATTTTAAAGTGTTGGGTAGGGGTGACATAAAATTTCGCTTGTGGATATGGGAGGGTCCGCCCTTCGGGAATGTCGATATGCGGGCTATTTCGCCCAAGCCTTTTTGTCTACGGCCCGCGGCTTGGACATATAATACGCAACGTGGCCCTGCAGCTCAAAAACTTAATGCCTCACCTTCCACGCCATCTGTAAATCAGACCAAAATTTGGCTACTCATGGCCCTTCGTCAGTAATCTCCTCACTGTTACGACGAGCAGAAGGCAGGTGATTCAGGGGGATGAGGTGCGGAGCATTAAACTATTTGGGGAATTGGGACGAATGGATAACTTGTAATGACAAGTGTCGAGCATAAGTGTGTAATAAAGGGAATGACAATGAGGCATATGTTCGATCCTTTGCCTTCGAGCCGAGCAATGCCTGCCAGGTCGCGCCATGAGTCGTTGCTTCGAGAAGCTCCGCCAAGAAGTCGAGGGGCTTCAAGAATATCAAGGTGCGGTTTTATCAAAGCCCAGCGCTGTCGAGAAGTCAACCGAACAGTATCGAAACATCGATACAGTTTGTGACACTTCTTTCCACCATACTGGAAATTCGTTGAAGCTGTCAGAACCTTCTAGAACAGAACACAAGAGGTCAGGGCTGGTGGCCAAAATGCCCTCGGCCGATCACCGTAACAATCCTAAGGTCGACGTGTGGTGGGACATAAATGTAAGGACAGAAATGCTCACTCGTGGTGAGTTTCAGGACTCATGTATGTCAAGGACTTAACACTTGCCCCCCTTTAGCCGTGACATCCCGGCGCGTAAGCACACGTAAGCCATTGAAGGCGATAGTAGCCATCAATCAGATGATCAACGTATCGGAGGTTGTCGTACGGCTCCCAACTCTTGTGCGCAGCGTCGTAGCTGTGCCACTTAACTCAATACTCGGTCATTTTTCCACTGTGTCGATGTCTGAGATTGTCTTCAATCGTGTTCTCCGTATCCCTGTCCACTTTGATAGGTGGTGAAGGTGCGACATCTGTACCAGGGAAGTTCATGCTGGGATCCCAATAGTGCTTGAGCTTGCTAACATGGAAGACAAGGTGGGACGCCATGTTCTCAGGTGCGCGAAGGCGAGCAACAACAGGGGCTTGCATTTGCTCAATCTCAAACGGTACCAACCATCAGGATTTGAGCTTCGCAAAGTCCTCTCCTCAGAGTTTGATACTCGCCGAGCTAAGAAGGACGCTATCGCCAGTGATAAACACGTCATCGTCGTGATGTCGGTCAGTTGCTTCCTTCATAGCTACTTCCGTCTTCGTGAGAGTTTGTCGTGTTTCCTCCTAAACACCAGAGAAATCCCTAGGGTGGATGCAACTGTGGGAATGTTGCTATGGCTATGCAGTCCTGCCGGTGTGGTAGAAATCTTGTCATAGAACACTTTGCACGGAATTTCACCCGTTGTAGTAGAAGTGGCAAAGTTGTATGCGAGTTTGACGGTCGACAATTTGGCTGCCGAATCAGTGCAGTGCTGCTCGCATAAGGTGCGGAGCAGTTGTAAGAGCGTCTGATAAGTCCACTCTGTTTGCCCGTTGGTTTGAGGATGGAATGTTGTTCATAGTTGGATCCAACTGCCGTAGCGTGTCATCAATTTATGCCAAAATGCTAGTGAAGCGCCCTTCTCTTTCTCTACTGATGGTACGTGGCACGTCGTGTAACCGCACGATTTGGTTTGAGAACAGTCCCTCTATCCCTTCCACAGTGTTGGTGGTCGGCGTCCGGATTAAATGCAACATTCCTTAAATTTCGTCCAACACCATGAGGATGGCGTCATAACCCTCGAGAGTGGTGGGCAATACCGTTACGAAGTCCATGCTGATGTCCCACGGCTCTGTCGGAACAAGTGGCTCTCTACAACGAAATTTCTGCCGTTGACATGTGTTCCACAATTTGTACAAGACTACCAGATCAGGCTGCATCTTGTCCCACAGATAGTACTTCGTTGGCTTATGGAGCATTTCGTCCTTGTCAAAGTGTCCACCTAGACCAATGTCATGGAATTTCCCCACAACATTCATTGCAGCTCCTTGTTTGGTGGTACTATGAACTAACAAGTGAATCAACATTGCCATTAGGGGTCGTCAAACCAGATCTTAGTTTTGTCGTACCCGCCACTCTCCTTGCATCCTTTTATGAATAGCCTCGTGAGGTACAGGTCTTCTTCGATAGGTAGTGTGTTGATTTTGACCATCAGACCTGGTCGCCGACTCAGTGCATTTGCTAGATTAACTTTTCCAGGTCAGTCATCGATGCCGTACTAAAAGCTGGACTGGAGGAACTCCATCCATTGAGTTTGTTGATGTCTCGTTTTTGGCAATGTCTTGAGATGCTTTAGTGTATGATGGTCCGTGCGGATGATGCATCACCAGCATTTTAGAAAGCACCGTCATGTTTTGAACGTGTGCACGAGTGAGAGCATTTCTTTCTCTTGCAGTACGTCGTTGAGTTACAAATCATGCATCTTTTGCGCCATGTACACAAAAGGTTCTCCCCTGGCGTTTTCTTGGAAGAAACAAGCTCTCATTGTTCGATCGGACGCGTCAGTGGCCATGATGTAATCTACCGCTGGATCTACCGATTGTATAGCTGGTGTCGAAACCAGAGCGTTCCTTAAAACAATTAAGGGCTTCTTGATCGTTATCTCTCCATTTGCACAGTTACCAGTGAGATAGGAGAGAGGCACTAAAACTCAGCCGTAGTCCCTTATGAATTGATAGTAGTATTTGTAGAAGCCTACAGATACTTAGACGTCCCAATCATTGGCAGGCATCGGGCAATCAACGAACGCCTCCACCTTTTTGGGGTCCATAGTGATTCGTCCACCGCCAATGATTTGCCCTCGAAACTCAATTGAACAGCGACCAAAGTCACACTTAGAGCATCTTCTCAAAGATTTATCTCTTTGTAAAACCTCAAGGACTTTTTCAACATGTCCATTTTACTCCTCCAAAAAAACACTGTACACAGGAAAACCGTCGAGATATACAACGACGAAGTCATCAACGTACAAGCAAAAAATGTTGTCCATTGCCACCGTGAATGTCAAAGGGGCATTTGTGAGTCCAAAGAACATGACCGTGAACTCAAAGTGCTCGTATGTGGTGTAGAGTGTTGTCTTCTTGACGTCCTTCTCACATCCGCGTATCTGACTATAGGCGCTGCGCAAGTCAATTTTGCTGAAAATTTGGGTTCCGCGTATTTGGTCACAACTTTCATCTGCTAGCGGAAGAGGTTAGCGGTTGTACATGGTGATGATGTTCAAATCTCGGTTATCCACGCACATCCGCATCTCCCCATTTTTCTTTTATACGAAAAATGCACGTGTCGCGTAGGGTGACGTGGAGGGTGTGAAAAACCCTTGACCGAGTATCTTGTCCGGCTGCTGCTTGATTGCAGTTCGTTTGTGGTCATTCATCTTATAGGTCCGTGTCACGTTGGTGTGCTGTCTGGCTTCAGGTCTATCTTCTAGTCCATGTTCGGCTGCGGAGGTAACTCTCAGGGGAGTTCATCAAGAAAAATCCCTTCCAACTACTCGACAAGTGGTGCAAACTCCTCTAAAATGGCTGCAAACTTCTCAGGTGTTGATGCTGACGTGATTTCCTTGACTGCTTTTACTTCTTCTGCTTTCCCTCTCTCCACATGGACTAGCCACACTCAAGCTCCGTACCGCAGGTACCGTACTAACACTTAAAAGGTTATGGCAAAAAAAAATTTTCTACACAAATGAACTTGTATCCATGGTTAATAAACACAAACACAAAACACCCGGGCTCTAATCCACACAAACACAAAATGCTTTTCTAGTGAGTTGTGCTCGACCCCTGAGCGATCCTTCCGTTCGAAAAATCAAACTTCGAACTTTGAAGTTCCACGATCGATGCCTGTAGCAGACTCATTGGCGGGCATTCCGAACCTGTTGGTTCGACAACCGTGTTGCCAACGTGCGCTAGTCGATGACTTGGGGACTGGAATTGTCCATAGCAAGTGTCAACCACAGGACGCATAGAACATAAAAAAGCAACCAGGGCTGATGTTTATTTCCAGACAAACACAAAATCAGGCAGCATAATTACACATAAATACAAAATATTGCACTAAACGTTATCTTTTTAGCCCTTTAAGTGCTAGTGCGGTATGTCTTGGCCACGTCCACAGGTATCAGTTGGCGTTTATGGTTACTCCAAATTCCTCTATTTCTTCCACATGTGGTGCTTCCCGTAATTGTCATTGCATCATGGATTGCTCTATCAGAGTCAGATGTCATTTTTTTCCATCAATGCTTACGTAGACTCATTTTTTGCTCTAGTTCATCTGCGGAATGTGCCGGCATAGGAGATCTTGCCAGACAAAGACCATGTGGTCCCTCCGTAAGAAAGTCCTCCAGACCGTTACGTCATGCATACCTCCAATTTGCAGTTGGAGAGAATCAAAAGCCGACAAAAGTTCAGTCATCCGTCAACGGTTTTTCCTTTAAACACCCCTGGTTTGGTGTGCAGACCTAGCTTCCAAACTATTTCTTCCAGTGTCACAGTCATTCCAAAACTTGACACTACACTTCCAGTGTAGTGTCACAGTCATTCCAAAACTGTCACAAATCCTCGATTGTACTTGTAGTAGTATTGCCAATTGGCTGTCCTTGTACCCCTCATTGAACTTTGCGATCTCAGGAATCCTCAACTGCGGTGATGCGAGCCGTTGGGATGGATGACCGGTCGGCGCAATTTTTTTCCAGACAGGAGTCTCACCGTCTAATCCTCCCCTTTGCCATTTTCTGACTCCTCATTTCTTCTCTGTTGCATTCCCCCTAGAAGAGTAGCTGATTTCCTCGATCGATGGTGTCGATCTCCATCGGAGATAATCTTTTGCCGACCGTGACCTCCCTCTGTCATAATCAGAATTGTGGACTTGCAATCACAACTTGTTAGATTCCTATATCCAAGCATTGTAGCCAGCGTTGTCGATGCAATTG
This sequence comes from Penium margaritaceum, assembly GCA_023375785.1. Taxonomy (NCBI): domain Eukaryota; kingdom Viridiplantae; phylum Streptophyta; class Zygnematophyceae; order Desmidiales; family Peniaceae; genus Penium; species Penium margaritaceum. The sequence goes on along the minus strand of SZWC01000855.1, from coordinate 331,771 downwards.
TTTTCTGCAATCATTCACAAAACTTCATCTTTTATGTTGAATATGGAGATTGCTCACCGAATTTCTCGCTTGAGGTCACTGTTGTTATAGAAACATAGTTCATGAGGGACGAGGTCGTTGCTGGTGATGATTTTGCAAAAATGCGGCATTTACGCTACCACGCTAGACTACTGTCACGTGCGTTGAAGCGTGTATCATGCGTCAGACTTCTCCTTCACTTTTCCAAAGAGGGCAAGTGCAGTGTGCGTAAAGTTGTTCCAGGTTTCGATGGGGTGAGGGAGTCATGCCAATGTTGGATTTGTTTTCTCAAAAGGTAGGAACGCATGCGGTGGAAGATGTGAGAGTGGTCGTGTGAGCCGTCAATCAAGGTCCTACGGTCTCCTTCCGGCGTTGGATGGACTTCATATCGAACCACTAGCTTCAAGCCGTGCGTAGCAAAAATGAGGTCGTGAGGTCAATCGTCTTTTATCGATGCATACCCTAGCACTGATGAAGTACACCTCCAAAATTTCAATCCATATCCGGACCATTGGCCCTTTTGAGTTTGTAGGATTGAACATCTCATGGAGTTCCAGTCAAAACTGGGATTCACTCAAGATTTGGATGCTTCTCTTGGTGATACTTGCTTCACGCACACGGGAGATCCAAAGGCCCTCTATTCTTGCAGTAAGTTGTTGAATCAGATGGGTCTTAAGGCTCTTAAGTCCCAACAACTTCTGGTACACGTCCTCATTAATGCAAGCCTGTTGGCCGGAGCCTCCCATCGCGCCACGTGTCACTCCGATGGGCAAATACGGGGACGAAAGTACCGCTGAGCCTGAGGGGTCCATCACCGAATTGTTCCTCGAGTTTGTTGGTGTTGTTCCATTCACCACAAAAGCTTTCGCTGGTGTTTGGTTTGTATGAAGAGGGTCATTGTTCGCGTCTTTGTGATCCTCCATTGTCGAAGTCTTTGCCAGTTACTATTGCTCTTCATCAAGTGCGCTTGCTCTATTTACTGTTGATGTGCGGTCTGCAAGCTTCTGAATGGTGGAGATGCGTTGAAGACTTGTATGAAGTTGTCGCCTAGTAGTGAATGCGTCGACTCCCCCTCCAACGTTGTTGTGCTCTGATACCAAGCGTTACACCAAGTGGCAAGTAGGTGGTTCACAGGGATAAGGTGCAGAGCAGTAGAAAATTGGGGGAATCGGGACATATCGATCATTTGTATCAGGAATTCAGTATACTTAGATGACAAGTATCAAACAATTCAAGCACAGTTTTACGATGGTAAGAATCACACTGAGGCATGTGTTGAATCCTCTGTGTTCAGGTCGAGCAACACGTGCGAGGTCGTGTTGTGAGTGGTTGCTTGAGAAGCTCCAGGGAGAAGTCAACGGGCTTCAAGAATGTCGAGGCGTGGTTGTATCAATAAAACTCTGTCAAGAAGCTGACCAAATAGTATCGAAGAATCGATGCGGTTTCCGATACTTGTATTGCCCAACCTAGAAAGTGGTTGAATTTTTTTTAGCATTCTTGAAGGAAACACCGGGGGTTGGAACAAGTGGCCAAAATACTATGGTCAAACACTTGGTGGGCCATGAATGTAAGGACAGAAATGCCCACCTGCGGTGTTCATGGAATTGTGTACGCCGGGGACGTAACAATAACAACATTGCAAGAAAACGTTCCTAGAGTAGGTCCGATCACACTTTGTAACCGGCATGTCTATTTCATCGCAACCAAGGGAAATCCAAAAGCAATTCCAAATAGCAAAAGCAATGTCAGAAGCAATGTCAAATGGTTGAAGTGGTTTTTCCATTTTCACAAAGATGTCTTCACTCATTCCCTTTTTCACCTAGACTTATCTTAAGCCTTAAAATTTTATCAAACTAATATATTCAAAGTTACACTGATCATAACTCAATCAAATCTTTCGTAAAAGGCCAACATTCCCTTTTTATGCTATTTTCTTTTGTATGCTTTATTTTTGGTAAATTTCATACTTGTGTTTAGTTGTTATGAAATCCTTCAGTCAAGGGTAATTTTTGGTTCCAAAAAATCAGGGGATTATGTCTTCCTTTCCTCTTAAGAAGTGAGTCCAAAACATTTGGGATGTCTACCACAAAAAACATGTGTAATGTGTTGAGCTTCCTCCTCATGTGCGGAAGTTGTTGAAGTTCACCGAATGGCGTTCAGAGCCTCCTGAAGGGGTTTTCCCCCCCATGTTCCACATCGAGACAATCGTCATCAACAACCCATACAAGGAGACTCAAATGTTTTGAGTATTCAAAGGTCCATTTCCGTTTGTACCTCGCCCCCACATTCTGCATCCCAAACAAAGTGGGATATTACCTCAAACACGTAAGTTTGCATGAGTTTTTCTGGTTTATAAAATCAGAGATTGTCCGTTATGAACTCAACTTTTACATTTTACGTATTGACGTAAAATCATCGCGTGCGAGACATGATCAGTGATTTTTTGCCGACCTCTCTTGCGTGCTTCTCACTCTTTCTCACGCTCCATCCCTCGTCCTTGCTTGCTCTCACAAGTGAGGAGGGAAAGTGAGTACAAGGGCACGAGGCCAAAGGCCTCAAACCTCAAAACCTTGTGGCCCCCTAGTCATTGATTGAGCGACCAGGTCCATCGGTGGCTAGCGGATGGATGGTCGATTACCAGGCGGTCACCTGGGCAACCGCCGACCATCAAGCTGGCCGGTAGCCAGCTGGAAGTCGGCCAGCAAAGGGCTGGCCGTTGTCCAGCTCTCACTGTTGCAAGGGGTGGTGTCCAACCACCCTTGCTTCGGCGAGGAGGGAGGGGCAAACTGGCCCTCTTGCTACATTCATAGCAACTTAAAATGAACCATCTGGTTCATGAATAACAACTAGGAGTGTTAGATAGTGAATTTTCAACATTGTGAAATGAAATTAATCATTTCAATTACCAGCTAAACATGATCACAAACATGACACTTGGAACTAAGCTACAGTTTGTTGGTGAGCATGGTTAGCAGCCTCCCCCCTGTAGGCTGGAGCATCCCCACAACAACCATGTTGGAAGTCCCCAACCTCTTTTAGTCACTATCCATAAACACCGCTGAGCCAGCATTTTCCTATTGCCGCACTTGGGTAGTTTCCCCTGCCACGCGATGATCTGTGCATGCTGCTTGCTCCAATGCTTGTTGACGACCCCCATGGACAACAGAGATTTGGGCTCACATGATTTTTGTTCCGGTCCACAACCGACCTAATGAACGAGGTATTCCCTAACAGCCCATGACTAGAGTCTACACTCTTGATGTTGGAATAGGCAAAGGACTTTATAATGGCCATCGGTAGCCAGGACTACCGATGGTGGCTGAATGGTTCTTTTGTTTGTGTATGGAGTCAACAAGGTGACATGAAACACGTCATGTGTCTTCATACTCAGCGGAAGCAGCAATTTGTATGCCACTGGCCTGATGTCTGAAACAAATAGAAATGGCCAGATCCACTTCGGTAGTTTTTTTGCACCTCTGGCGACTTCAGCCAAAGATTTCTACTGCTAAGCAACACCTTGTTGCCGATGTCAACAAGGTGAATTTTAGCGGCATATGCCTTTTGTCATTGTCGAGCCGCTTGAAGGTGATCTTTTGTCCCTTGTAACAAGGAGTTTATGCACTCGGCAAATGCTTGAGCAAAAGAAACTTGTGTTTTTTTACTCCCACTCTTCACCAATGAAAAGGGCACCGTTGGATACCGCCCATTGTTCTACACGAACTGCATGAATTGAGTGGAATCGTTCACTGCATTGTTCACCGCAAACACTTCCAGCGCTAAAATATTGTACCAGTCATTTATGGGAGGGTCCATGTACATTTCGAGAATATTCTCAAGAGTACGCTTCATGTGCTTTGTTTATACGTCGGTTTGAGGGTGAAATGTTATCAATATTTGGAACACAGTGCCAAAGTATTCGTGCATCTTTTGCTTGAACTTACAATCCAGTTATTTATCTTCATCGGATGTAATGCACAACAAAGAGCCATGGTACTTCACGACACCCTTGAAGAATAGACAAACGGTCTGCTCTACATTCACGACAGTGGCTGTAGGAATGAAACACGTCATCTTCGTCGTATGATCCACGACCACTAGCATTACATTGTGGCCTTGGGTCATTTCTGAAATACAAGTAATAAGGTCCATGCGAACACATTCCCATGGATGCCTAGGGATGGGAAGGTGTTGGAGAAGTCCAACAGTCTTTCTGTTACTAGCCTTGTTCAAAAGACATGGATCGTATGTCTTGCAATGGTTTCTCACAGTGGTCCGGGAGTGCCTGTCCGGTCTTTCGAGGTCCCACGTGATATGCCACACCATTTGGGACGAGACACCTCACATCGTCATAAGGACCCAAGCGACTAAAAAAACAGCCAAAATTCATCCGAAAGACAGAAAAATTGAACTTGGTGAATGTATCCTAATCAAAGGCGCAAACATCAAGTTCGAGAGACAAGAATGCGCAAAGGTGGAGCCTAAGTGGCCAGGAATATTTTCTATAGAGGAAATCCAGGTGTGTGTTGTTGCCAAGCTTTGCTTGCCTACTAGTATTTGATCCATTTTATATTTTATGTCAATCTTATGAAGCCATACCAAGACCCTATCAGGAACTTAAAGAATAGGAGTGACCCTCGCAACCACCTTCCTAAGTTGACAGGAACACACAACAATTAGTTGAAGTCATTATTGACCACTGATCACAAGGTGAAGTTATAAGGTAGCTCCCAAATGGCCACGCAATAGCACCACGCATATTAGTGGGAATAACTACCACATATTATGCAACTTTGATCATCTAATGGACGACTGTGTTATCCTACTTTGGCCATCACACTGAAACGCATTGGATGCTACACCTCAAGGAGGTGTTATGGGAGCCGCCGGTCGAGGTGGTGCTGATGTCATCATGATAACTTCATATGCATGTTTTTGATGCTTCTATTGTATTCTACATGAAAACCGTGCGAATTAGACTGAACAACGGGGTCAATTGGTGCAGGGAAGAGAAAGATACGGCCGTGCAAAGGTAGGAGGCATACCTCCAGAAAATGGGAGACGTACCGGTTCGACCCTGAGCACGGCGGAGCAAATTTCTCGCCCACTGCAGCCAAAATCCCCCTGGATGGACACATAGCCAATGAGGCAAGGTTTATTGGGGTCCGTGGGTGCTTCAAGATGGCAGTTGGAGCTGCATTCACAAGAAAGGGTGCTTCAGGCGGCCCCGACCCCCGCTGGCAGTGCTATCAGCGGTAGTCACTCGTGGAGCACTCAAACAGCCATAACTCAACCGTTTCTCCACGGATTGGGGAGTTCTTTGATGATTTGGAAAGCTTACAATGTGCACTACATGATTCATGTGTTATTTGTGTACTTGCACCTGAGCAGAGGGCTTCAAAGTATTGAGGGAATCTCGGCTGGCTCAGTGGGGCTGGCATGTAAGGAAGCCTAGGAATTGTTCTAGGCATGCCAATCTTACCCAGAGACTTTGTACATTTCTTTGTTCTGATATTTCAATTCTAAAGATTCATTCCTTGCCCAAATATCTTTGTACTTCAAACATTGCCTCACACACGTACATTTGATCCTACAAGTCTTTCTTAGTGCACCTTGGTGCAAACGCCGTCGGGAGAGTCATGTGGCCGGAACCTTGGTCACTAGAAGTGATCTTTCTGTTAGGAGAGGGTCGTGCGGCATCTCAAGACTTGGTTGGACACACCAAGGGGTCGAGGCTCATCATGTGACTGTCACGTCGGGTGCCCCTCAGTTCGTCACATGAGGACATGGAGCGACTTCACATCCTTCATGTACATGAGCCTTTAAAACATGTAGGCCATCAAATTTTCCTCACATTCCTATTCCATCATGCTTCATCTTCCAGATTACTACACAAACACGTAAAGAGCATTATTACCGATTACCCTGAGCATCATTGTTCCAATGAAGAGGTTCCTTCAATTTTTTGCCAATGCTTCTTAAATGTCAAAGGAATATCATAAAACAATTCAAATTCTCTATTTTTGGGCTAACTTCTTGAGAGTACAAAATCTTTGTATGAGGGCTCCTAACATAGTCTTGAAACCATTCAAATTCTTGAGAAGGTTTTTGTATGTGCATAGTGACATCATAACTTTGCACATGTCGCACTCGGTGAACACCAAAGACCACGGCCATGCGTCACTTGTGTTTCACTAGTTGTACATGTGCACTCCATTAATTTCACACTTGTCATCAATGTACGCTTACTAGCAATCCCAAATTCCAAAATTTATAGTTTTATCAAACAAAAATTCTACTTCAACCTTCTACATGTGATCTTTTTGCTTTTCCTCATACAAAATCCTATTGTTTGTGCCATGGTTAAGTTTTGTACTCATGTAGCCCTTCGGACCTACGCGCTTATGCTTTGTAGTGTACAGACCGTTGTTATGGTCAAAAATGGTCGTTAAAAAATAATCGAGCACTTCGGGTACTCGAGGCTTGAGACCCGAGGAACCAAAGCCCAAAAATGTGCACGAGCTCAATTCTAGTTTGAATCTAGCACACAAAATACGTCATGGCCGGATTTAAGACGAGAGTGTCGCAGTGGAAAATTCATCGTGTCACTCCTCCACTTAGAAGTGGCGCTAGGGTCCTGTTTCCACGTGGAGTTGCCGCGTGTGATGAGTAGGATCAAGATGCATGATTTACATCTGTGCCCCATGACGACCCCGTCATTAGCGCGGTGCGTCTCAGCCAAAATGGCTAAGGCGACCATTCACGCGCCACTCCTTTGACAACTATCATGAAGGCCTACATTTTGGATTCCACATTTAATCCCAGCCCACGCCTGTTGCATTGGCATCATAGCCACAGCTTTTACAAGAGAGAAAAAGAAAGGGTGTTGAAGGCACATGAGCGTCGGACTTCAACGTAGACAAATGTGATTAGTCCCCCATGCAGTTTGCAAAACAAAACCAAAATCAAGTTAGACCGTTCGTCCAAATGTCACCCGATTGGCAGTACACTCAAGACTCAAGGTTCAGTTATCGAGAGCTAGGAGACTAGATGCCATCCCCAAGGATCACGCCAAGAGCTTGCTTTTGGGCATAGATCTCCCACGGGCAGAGAGCTCGACTAAGGGGGGGGGGGGAAAACATTACCCGACGGGCAACGTGCCGCGGATAGGGGAGCCTTTCCCCCCTCCTTGGTTGGTGCCGATAGCACAAAAGGGGATGAGAGGGACAAGCCCCCCCCCCTCTCCCTGTCACCGGTGTCGACGGTACAAAGGGAGAAGAGAGGGGCGAGCCCCTCTCATCCCCTCGTCCTTGGCACAAAAAGGAATGAGAGGGGAAGTCCCTTCCCAAAATCCTCACATGGGCCGATGGCCTAAGGGGGAGAATAGGATGCATCTCCTCCTCTCTTGAGGGCCGATGGCCCATGAGGGAGGAGAGGGGATGTCTCTCCCTCCTCACCCCCTCTTACTTAGACCGACGGCATACGGGAGAGGAGAGGGGACGACCTCCCCTCTCCCTCCCTCCTCTCTCTCATGGACCGATGGCCCATGGGGGAGGACAGGGGATGACCTGCCCTCTCCCCCCTTCCTCACATGGGCCGACCACCCATGGGAATGGAGAGGGGACAGCCTCCCCTCTCCCCCCCCTCCCTCTCACATGGGCCGACGGCCCATGGGGGAGGAGAGGGGACCTCCCCTCTCCCACCCTCCTCTAACAGGTATTGTTGCCCTAAGGGGGAGGAGAGGAGATGATCTCCCCTCCCTCCCCCCTCACATTGGCGGAAGGGTTGTAGGGGAAGATAGGGGAAATTCTCCCCTCTCTCCCCTTTCCCTCTCATGTGGACCGACGGTCCAATGGGGGGAGGACGGGAGGCGTCCCTCCCTTCCCCATCCCCTCATGAGTGCTGATAGCCCAAGGGGGAGGGCGAGGAGGCGGGCTACCTCGCTCCCCCCTCACACGGGCCCACAGCCTAAGAAGGAAGATGAGGAGGAAGTTTCCTCCATCCTCCCCCAACCGACGAAGGAGATGACCCCGCAAAAACGTTACAAAGGTAATGAAAAGCATAGGTCCACACGAGTAGCACAGTCGGCAGTGACATCCAACCTGAAAGGCAAGTTCGGAGGTCCAAAACATGGATTAAACATTGTTATATCTTCTCCATCCCTTCCAGTTTGGACCCGGTCCGTTCTACACAAATCCAAGGACATGTCCTTCACTTGATTTACGTTTTGAACACAGTAAAAACCAGTTTGAAGCTCAGAATGAGTTCCAAGTCCTTGTCAAATGATAATCTCATTGTAAAAAAACTCTTGGTACCATTAGCACTAGAGGCGAAGACGATTTTCTTGATTATATATGGGATTGACTGTGTTGGTCCTGGGTTTTCCATCATAGATTGGGCAAAAGCTCAAGTTGAGCTCTATGGTTTTTTTTTTGGTATGAAAAATTTGAATAACCTATTATTCTAAAAATGGGAGACGGTGAAAAGTGGTCATTTTCCCTACACACCACAAGGTGTCGCTTTTGAAGGAACAAGTTGTTCCACACACTCAAATCGACATATGGAATGCAACAAGACTTGATATGGGTGACTGCGTAAAAGCCACAACATAGCTTTTTGCATGTTGTACATGCGCAAAACAATTTTTTTTACATAAAACAACAGTGGTGTATACCAGGTTGCAAAATCACAACAATGAAGGGCATCAAGACAAATTCATGTTGAAAAGCATATGAGGCACCAAACATGTTGCAACCACTCAACAACTCATCCATTTATCGCAACAATGTGAAACATGCGGACTACAAAAAAATGAGTGTCGGTTGCATGGTTATATGGATGTCGACCACATCATTGACGTACGTGTCATTTGCACTACAGGCAACAACACATGTGTTGGTTGTAAGAATCTTGTTGGTGTCAAACACACAGAAAAAGTACCAGTTGCACTTTAGTCACGGATGTTGAATGCATTCATGATGCTAGTGCCAAATACACTGCTCATGGTCCACAGAGACGCGACCAAAGAAAATGTCGACTACATATCCATGTGTGTGCTGATTGCACCGATGATATTGCGTACATGTTTTATGCTTGGATTTTGTTGAAAAAATTATGTGAGTGCCGATCGCACTCTACACACGCGATGGTGGAAATCGTTGCATGAGGTTCAACTGCACAAAAATGACTAGTGCCGGTTGCACTTGGAACATGACCGATGTGGAAAATGCAATCATAGCATTCACTCGAGTGCCAAGCGCACAATTACCATGAGTGCCGAATGCATGGCAGACAAGTTGGTTTAAACGTTGACACGAGTGCCGAATGCACAATTGTCAAAAACATCAATTGCATGATCAACAAGAGTTACCAGTCACACTTTTGTCATAGGTGCCAATTGTACGACTGATACGAGTGCCAAACGCACTATGGCCATGAGCTCTGGTTGGACTAGCCATGGTAGTGTTGATGGTAAAACACATTTTATAAGATTTCAATTGCACCGCTAACATGGGTGTCGATCGTGCCCTGTCGCATCAACTATCAGGAACTAGCCAACTTGTTACCTACTTATACTAACTTGCAGTAGACCACCAAAGGAAAGCATATAATCTATGCGCGGGTTGGTTCTACGTGCAAGTGTGTTGAGCACGTTGTTTGAAGCACCGGAAACATGTCGTCTCACATTTGCAAGGTATCTTGACAAACTCGAGGATGGTCGAACTGTTCAAATATTTGGGTAGAAAATTTTCAGGTATGTCTATAAACAATCGCAGACGACTGTGGTGATCAGATATATGCGCAAACAACATAAAAAAAAAAACACAATGATCTCAGTCATTGCCGATAGCAATATGGAACGACTTTTCCAAAAAAAGTGTAAGCAAAATTGTGATGGGTAAATCACATGTGTGACAAGTTAAACTTCCTCAAAGTCGGACCATGCTAAAAGTGGACAAACTCCTTCATACCCATAGATGGGACGTGCTACAAAACCCTTATCCATTGAGCACTTGTTCCAAAACATACACAACTTGCATGACGGCGAGAGGTCAGCATGCATGATAAATTGTCGTAGACAACCCTTTTTCCAATGGATCAAGGTATGTGGTTCATACCCGTTTACTTTAGCCATGTGAAATTGGGTACACGAAATGCATGGAAAACATGCCCGGCATGCACAAAAACCTTATCCACTAACTATTGGTGCGTGAATCATGACATCACGTCATGGATAAGTTAGACGGACAAGTTATCATAACAGTTTCTGACATTTACTCAAGCTGAAGATATCAGATGATGTTGTTGATGAAAATTGGGACACCATTCCACCAAACAAGTCATTTTTTGGACGACTGATGTGCTCTACAACAGTCGCACATCCCATTGTGCTAGAATTTTTTAACGCCAATGTGATCACTTGATGATTAAGCCCATGTCATGACAATGACATGGGACGTTGAATAGACCTGGTGAGTTAGCACTCCAACTTTGATCCATGAAAACATACTGACACTTTTCATCGGCAAATTTTGAAGCCGTTCTGGGGGTTTTGTTCCACACGTGACATACACATTTTGAAATAGTTTCACCTGTGACAAGAAATCTATCTTTGTGTGTATAGTGCAGTTTTGACCAGCGGAAAAAGAAGTAAGAACAAGAGGCAGGTGTTGCACGCAAAGCATGCATAGGGGTACATAGCAAGCAAAGGTATTCACATTGATGTCTCTTAAGTGAGGCTAAATGATTGCCCGCAATAAGGACCACATAATGGAAGGTTTTCCATGAGACTGTACCTCGTCCATGGAAGCCAAAGCTGGTTGTAAATGGACTGTCGTACTGTCACCCACATTTGTTCAAACTTTTTTTTTTTGGTTTGCCTATGTGTGCTCTTAAAATTTGTGTATGGTTTGGGCGAAAAAACTTCAGGCTATGCTGGAATTTGTCCACACCTGTTTGCAAACATATCTTCCATTCACTTGGGTTTCAACACATATAATACCACCATCATCGAGTACAAGTCACACTATGTATGGGCAGTGGACGATGGCAGTGAAGTGTGTGCATGACTTGTCATTCGGCCAACTGTGTCTACGAGAAGTGAGAAATGTGCTTCTTCGGCCACGGATCGCATGCATCAGGAGCTGGTGATGCCGGTTCAATCTGACGGTTGAACGGCACGCTGTCGGCTTCATTGTTCAAAGCCTCCAGTTTGAACAACTGAATATCCGAGTGACCATGGTGTTGGATTTTCCGCACCTAAGGTTGCATAGTGGGCAAATGCGGGAACCCCGTTATTCCAAGATAGTGTACTTAGACTACCTCTACTCTAATTCAATTGTATCCCAATTTAGGTTAATGTAAAAGCTACCAAAAAAAAAAAAAAAACTTAAACGAATGCGCTAGACGGTACTGTATTATGTATAAGGATTAACCAACAAATTGAAGAACAACTCCAAAATGTGTTTCTTCTCGTTTTTTATCCACATGGTTTGATCTGATGATGAATTAATTTAAATGAGATGAATGTGCTCGTATATTGCGAACATGCTAGCTTCACACGTCTATTATGAACTTCACAAAAAGAATAATCTTTGAAAATTTTGGAATAATTTTGAACGTTTACTTATGTTATAAAAAAAAGAAGATCATAGATATCTGTTTACCTTCTTCTATGACGGTGGCTGGATTTTGTTTCTTTCAATTCTGTTTTGATTGTGTTTGAAGCCAGGTTCACGAGGCTCAAGAGTTTTCCATGTCGTCCAGTTCCGTGAAATAAGACAGGGTGAGGCAAAGGAAGAGTGACATAGAGGTAGAAAAAAACATTAAATTATGTTGATCATAGCGATTAGAACCCGACCGTAATGTCCGTCTTCCCATGAACGGTGTCGCTTGGCAAATTCCGTGATGTCCAGTATGTTGCATTTAGAAAAGCCGGTGGATTTGCAGTCCGGCTGTCCAATTCTTACATCCGCCACAATCTTTGCTTTTTCATTGGTGGGCAGGTAACAAAAATGACGAATCCACCAATCACAATTTTCTTGCAACATCTTTGGACAACGAAACGCTAGTAAAGGGTTGCTATGTAACTCAAGAAAGCTAGTGCACCTTCTGTTGTTTGTGTCGCAATGACCTAAGATTGGGAAAGGTGGGTGGAGCGAGGGGTACAAACTGTCGTGGCACGCTCATGTCCATGAAGTAGTAGCTGCTGGTGTGTCGATGTTGGTAGTCACAGCTCTGTTCTCCCTAAGGCTTGTGGGACATCCCAAAACCGATATGCACCAAACGCTAAATCTCCACGTTTGGCGCCTATGCAGACGACACAATCATCTACGCTAAGGATCGGGAAGCCCTATACTGTGCCACAAAGATTCTGAATAACTGTAAAGCTCTCACAGGCCTCGCAGCAAATGCATAAAAAGCAGTCATCATGCCAGCTGGCCCAGATTTTCAGCCACTGATAAACACCACCTTCCAACATACTACACAACCACAAAGAGTGCTCGGCCTCTACATAGACCAAGACCCAGTGTCACCCTCGATGTGGGAAACCATCAAAAATCAAATACAAGAGGCCATCGAGGTCTGGAGAAAATTCCACCTACCACTGCTCACCATAATCATAGTTATCAACTCTTACTTGAGCCCCAACTACCTCTTTCGCTCTGACTTATGCCCTCCCCCACCGGAAATTCTAAGACAACTCCAAACCGCCCTTTTCAAATTCCTGTCAAGATAGAAAAAAAGGATGGTAAACTGCGCTTTGTCAATAGGAACCTAGCAATCACGCCACAGTCAGAAGGAGGGCTAGGAATGATATGCCCCAAAACAATCATCAAAGCTAAAAGCGTACAACAAGTTTACGAATTCCTATCACCTCAATCCGACATCTGGAAGTCCGTTGCTTGCTTATCAAACAGTTAAAAAAAATTAGGACATTTCTTCCTATCCCACCCTGCCATCCTTTGGAACAAAAAAGTACAACAATCAAGGTGGTTCACAAGTCTAACAAACTTCATCGCCACGCACCCCATCATTCTTCCACCCGCTTTAACTCGCCATGAAATCCTGGAGGAATTCATTGCCTTTAACCGCTTCCTCCTCAAGAGAAACGGGACCCCCTACGGAGTAGACCACAGAGAGTTTTTTCTCTTCGACAAAGAAATACAAGTCAAATGTTTATTTCCAGAAGAAGGGAAGCACTACACAAAAAACTTCACACCACTAAATGACAAGGACTTCACACCGGAAGAACCAGCCATGCTAGAAAGAATTCGCAAGCTTATTCTACTCGACTAGGTAAAATGTATACTTCATCAATCCCACATACACACAGATCTTTTTTAACACTGGTGCATCGCAGAATATACAGATAAACCCCCGCAATTCCTTCACAGATTCACGAGGGTAAATGAGGAATACACCACCAAAACAATGTGGGTACAACAAGACCGCTCAATCTGACAGACGGGCCAAGAACCTCTAGTTGTACATGACATCAGCAACCTAAGACCAGTTCACACGGATAACAACATGTTTATAGGCTATACAAACAGCACGCTTCTGCCATCATGGAGAATTGGAAACAGAGCACCAAAACTAATGAACATCTACCAGATTATTTTAAAACAAACAATCAAGGCACTCGAATATCCTGCAAAATGGGAAGAAGACATTGGGGCCTCAGTTTCGACCCAAGCCACATCCGCAATCATTAACTCAGAGCTATTACCCCCATCCTAAGAAGACAAACTCCTACGGATTCAGCTTCACTGCATACAAGTGAGAGAAAAAATCCGCTTTTTCCCTCCTCCCTTCGAAAACATCTGCCCACTATGCTCCCTCTTCAGAGAAACCATCACACACGCCTTCCAAGAGTGCAAAAGACTACAACAGATTTTTGACAAACTATCTCATAGCCTTTCCAACTTCTGCAACCACCAGTCACCCCACCCCTTTCTCTTCGAACTCTCCCATCCAAGATACCCCCTGTGGCAACTGCTACAATCCATTGTCTTTACCAAGATATGGATGTCCAGATGTCGCATCACATTAAACAGAGATCATAACTATCGTAACCCTACAACCCTCTTAGCATCAAAGATATCGCATGCTTTTATCACCCATTTGAACACTCACATCCTTCTTCTACACAAGAGAAAACAAGTACAAAAACTCACAACGTTCCTTGCAAATCTAACATCAAACCCACCACTGTGCAGGAAAGACCATCGTCTAAACCCTCCGGTTACGATCACCCACCCAGATCTAAAACTCGTCTGGAACAACAAAACTAACCATCAAGGGGGCTAGGTATTACAGAGGGTCAGGTAACTGCGCCTTCTGTACCCCTTTTTCACATGGTTACGACCAGTGGAACATGTACCCTTAGGGGTGGGGGTTTAGTGGGTGACCGACCCTAACGGGAAGGAATTCCCACATAACCTTACGGTGTCTGAACCGATGGGTACCTATGTTGGTACGACTCCGGTCATAAGGGGCGCAACAGCGTTGTAAACCCCCACTGTAATGGTGCCAAATAAAAGGGTGACCACCTCTAAGGCCCTTTCTATCAGCGCCAAAAAAGAAAAGGCACGCTCATGTCCATGTGTGACCGTTGGAGCTGCGCAATTCTTGTCCGAGTTTTGAGCCAGTCACATGTTAGGGAGCTCAGGTGCGTGAGTGACTGTCCACCGGCCAGCGCAGGTACGTGTTACGCGGACTACAGGTACCTCAAGAGTCGATCGGGGTTAGAACTAGACTCGAAAAGAAAAAGTGTTGCCTATGCCAAAGGACAAGGCAAACTGTGGCTCTTGTGAAGAAATACATGTCTAGATTCCGTCGATAAATACATTTTTGTGAAAAAAATAAAAACTCCTCGTTAAATAGTGTCAGTACGGTACATCATGCTACCTGTACATAGTGTATACTTGATGCATCAATACCTCTCAAAGATTCTATGCATCATTTGTCATGGTCGATGCAAACATCCGTCCGTGACTGAACGTGTCAAGGATGACACCTTAAGTAAACTCTCGATGGCGGAACCATTGACACCTTATCACTTGGTGAGTGACGGATACAAGTTGTGGTACCCGATTAGTATCTACGATGAAAAGGTACATGAGAGTACCAACAACCCTCTTCAAAAGACCAGGATAATTGCCAGTGGGGGTTGTAAATACACTGGAGAGGGGCGGAGACTCTTGTATGGGTCCTCAATGATTTAAGATGCCGTAATGCGATGGTTGAAGACTGTACGAGTCACTTTCTGGCGTACGACGAGTTTGACTGAATGTGAAAAGTGAACAAAATTGAAGGTAATACCTCCAGTCTATCATCACTCGACAAGTGAACATGTCATGGATATTGATTAACTCAAGTGCATGAACCGATGTTGGTGGCACGAGTTAATAGACAGCTATGTGAAATCTCCATTTAAGACAAAACGAGCAATACTCGTTTTCAACTATTGGAATTCCAGCGGACTATGACAATCTCATTGTCTTCTACAAACCAGCTGTGCATAGTTGGTTAATTAGTTAGTTATCACGCCAAGGTCTAGATTTTGCCTCCAAAGCTTATGACCGTGGAGACAAGGTATAAGCTGATGATGTTATGCTAACAGTGTATTAGCACCCACATCTTCGTGGTTTGACCAACCAAAGAATAAGTCATAATCAACATTGTGATAAAGTAATGACCCGTGTGTCATAACCAAATTTTAATGTGCAAGGACTCTTTAAGATGGGCCTTGAGAAATGATGCTTCTAATCAAATTCTTCCCATCTTTTCATAAACGTTAAGGGCATTGTGACACGGTTCGCAAGTCGTGTATGTCACGCTCTTTAAACATCGCGCACATAGATTCTGATCATGCCAAAGGTATAGTGTAGCACCGGCTATGCGATATCGATGTGCAAAACAAAGCCAACACCTGATTTGTTGGAACAAGACCAGTCTTAAGAGAAATCATAGCGACTACAATGTAGTCAAACCACGATTTGATGACCCTGAAGGCCATTGTAGACCGACTGAACCCCCTTTGTTTTGGGGATGATTCAATTGATGTACATTGCCGAATGCAAGTACAATATGTTTTTGGATGTCGCTCCGGCGGTATCCACAATGGTGGATTCTTGTTAGATGTCTTCGACGGGGGCGACACCATCTGCAAGTGCCTCAGGTAGGGCATGTAAAAGATACTCTATTGAGTGGAAGTACCGGATGTACACCATAGAAGACATTGAAGCAACGCGGATTGCTTCAACTTGGCAAACACAGTCCATTGATGGGTTCCGAAATGGAACCCTTAGACGCAGCTACATAAACACAAGAGATCTAGGAATTGGTCGTTTTAGGATCACCGGATGTGATTCGGAGGTGTTCGATCGCAGTCATATGGAATTGACAAAGGAAAAATGTTCTTCCATCTTGTACCACATGGATTGTGATGATGGTATACTCATTTGGTATATACCATGCACTGAAAACTTCATTTTTGGATACAATCCATTCTCAATGAAATCGGTTAACTTAGTTAACATAGTTAAAATCAATGTGCTTTTGACAGGGACGTGAGCGGCAGCATACGATACCCATTTTAGACAAAAATGAGGGGATGATGGCTCAAACCAAGATCATTTAGGTTGGAGCATTGTCATGTCGGACGTTGACAACAATTGAGTATGCAAGACGACCAATACCGCCTCCATCAAAGATTAGTGCAATATCTGGAAGGAGAAACAAATGTGCTCACCAACCATGCCTTAGAACCTAGGTGCCTCCCAACCCTAAGGTAAAGCTAGCATGCAAGTTGCATGGGCTTGGTGGAGCTTGGTTCATTTCAGCCAACCAACCCACACGTGCTGAAACAGGCTTGGTAGACCAACGCCTGGTCATGTGGTTGCAAACCGAGATGATTTATCGCTAGATCTTGGATTGCACGTATTGAACATGTTGCAGGGAGATACCGCGTCAACAACAACCCCTTGGAAGAGATCACGTCCGAATGACTTGGGAAGTGTTGTCTGGGCATGGACAGTTTTTGCGGGGACACCCAATTAGTCGGTCATAGGGACGCTCCTTGCAAAAGGGGAGTCGTCTTCACCACAACAGCTTGCTAAACCCGTACCACACATAATGTGAGAAAACTCAACCTATATTCCCGCTTCCAATTTGGCAATACATTGTTGACAATGTACGTCCCGAAAGGCATTGACCATGCCACCCATACACGTGTGTCGAGTCTCTATGAAGTCCCACCAACACTCGTGAAGAACGTACAAGGATTCTGCGTGTCTTATCTTGGTAAGACCCAATGGATCACGCGATCAACACTGGATGTTGTACTGGAATGACCATAATCACAGAAACCACAAGTTTGGTTGATTATGCGTGAACCTGATGCAACCGCATTGCGAATGACAAGAGTTCACACATGTGATCTCGTTTGCGCGTCGTGTTGCATGCTTTGCATCATAAAGTACGCGATGAAAAAACCTCTATGAGCAAAGAAGAACCATTTTTTCGGTTCAAAATCGTCTTAAAAGTTATCGATTACTTCGAGTACTCGAGGCTTGAGATTCGAGGAACCAAAGCCCAGGAAAACATACACGAGCAAGATCATAGTTTTAATCTAGCCCGCAGAATACCTCATGGCTGGACTTGAGGTAAGAGGAGTGTCGCGATGGAAATTATATCTTATCAATCCTCCTCCACTCATAAGTGGGAAAAGAATCATGTTTTAACGTGGAGTTGCCATGTGTGATGAGTAGGATTATGATGCATGATTTAAATCCGTGCCCTATGACGGCCCGGTCCGTTATTGGTGCAGTGCATCTCAGCCAAAATGGTCGAGGCGATTATGCACAAGCCCTTACTTGGACGACTATTCCAAGGGTCTACAATTTGGGTTCCAAACTTCGCGGCAAAATGGACCACGCCCGTTAAGGGGTCCCAAAAAAGAGACTGCCATCTCGTGTTCAAGCCTCGTTCCAGTGTGCTTTTTCCCGAGCACCCAGGGAGAGCCGGTTGCGACGACGCCACGATATTTGCGGTTTGCTGTGCACTCCCTCACAATCCAGCACTGGCGCCATCTCTGTCGGATTCTGCTGGACCTCGCTCCTTCCGTCTTTCAGATCAGCCGTCGGCACTTTAGTGGATGCCGAATTTCTGTCGCCGCTGAAGCCTGCTGTTCCGCTGTTTCGCCTCTTCGCAGGGCCGGCCAACGTCCGCTGCGTCTCGACCTCCAGCAGCTGTAGCAGGGGCAGCAGCAGCAGTAGCTAGGGCAAGCAGGAGCACGTACCGACTCCGGATCACGAGGGAACGTCAAGCGCAGCGGCTGTAAGTTCTTTGAACCTGTGGCTGCTGCAGGCGTGCGTGCGCGGTGGAGGTGCAAGCGCAAGTGCAAGTAACAGCGAAAGTGAAGGGAGGTGGAAGTGCGCGGGAAGGCGCAGGTGCAGGTACAGGCGCAAGCACGCGCTTGGCAGCATGAGTCGGGGGTCGGGCCATGGGTATGACCGCCACATCACCATCTTCTCGCCCGAGGGTCGCCTCTACCAAGTCGGTACGTGCTTCCAGACCTCGCCCCCCCTTCCCACTCCCGCTCCTTCCTTCCCTCCATCTCTCTCACCATCCCTCCTTCCCTCCCTCCCTCTCCCCATCCCTCCCTCCCTCCCTCCCTCCCTCCCTCCCTCTTTCCCTCCCTTCCTCCCTCCCTCTCACCCTCCCTTCCTC
>SZWC01000855.1:265628-293721 GCA_023375785.1 Penium margaritaceum | reverse complement strand
CTCCTCCTCCTCCTCCTCCTCCTCCTCCCCCTCCTCCTCCTCCTCCTCCTACCCCTCCACTTCCTCCTATTCCTCCAGACCCCTCCCTCCCTTTCCCCTCTTCATTTGCCACCTCCCTTTCCTCATCAGCCGCACCTGTCACCTTCTGCCTCCTACTTCCTTTCACCACCCTCTCCTCTCCCCCTCATTTGTTCCCTTCCACCTGCTCACCCTGCTGCTGCTATTGCTTCTGCTCTTCTCCACACCCTCTTACCTCGTCCTTTCCTTGCTTCTCTACACCTAGTTCTAGATCCCTTTCTTCATTCATCCGCCTTCTCTTTTGCCTTTCTCCTGGTCTGTTGCAGGTCGGTGTGGTGGGATTGCTTGGGTTGCGCAAGTTCGTGGCTTTGTCCACAGAGGACATTGAGCGGCACCTCACAGCCATCAGCGAGCGTGACTGAGCCGCCTGCAAGCTCTCAAGCAGCGAAGGACTGCCAACTACTTGGTAACTTGAGCTGGCCTCTCCGTTCATTGAAGTCATTTGAAACTTGAGCTCGCCCGTGCGTTTCATCACCATGCACTGCTAAGTGGAGCTGTGAAACCATTGTAGAAGAGGCAGTTCAGGTAAAATTAGTTGGATGTGCTCATCAGAATCATCTGGAGTGTAGGAAATGAACAAATTTGTGGGAGAACATGGTCTAGATCCAGCTTCCAGGCAAATGGGTTGAAAGCTCCCAAGCAAGTACACTTAGTTTGCCTATCAATGGTTTCAACTTGTCGTCTTGTCGGTGGCTGAACCTACCTGGATAATGAGCTACTATCAGATTTGGATGTGTGAGCAGTGATTTGTATCGTTCCAGTCAACTTGTATAGGTTACGGTGACCACTTGGTTGTGTCACTAGTGTGGGCCCAGACGTTATTGGTGCGTCGTCTGGTGGTGGACCACCAGCTTGGGGTTGATCCAAGGCCGCCCCAGAAATCTGGACACTGTTTGAGACCTCCTGTGGTGTTTTTGCAGCATGTAAGAGTTTATCGGTGGACTAGTCGTGAGTCCTATTTGTTTTTTGCATCGTGTGTCCACCATTTGATGTTGGATGCATGCATGTGACCAGTCGTAGCGTCTGGCTTGTGATTCTGCACGGCTAGGTTCATAAGACATAACGTTCTAACATGTCTGCGTTGAGTTACGGTCAAAACAGTGGTTGTAACAGACCTTGTGCTGCCGTGTGCGACACCCGCCATGCGTCGCGGCATGTACTTATGCCATGGAATTGTCATTTGTCATCTCTCTGCAAATGCTATTGAAGTATTCTGACACTTTGCCTTGTGTCTACTGGTCAAACCCTTGCCATTGTGTGTACGACTTGTGACTGTCGTCACCGTCTGACCAGGCACTGACGCCTAGTCAGCAGTTGTGTCGCTACGAAGCTTCCACGCATAATCTCATGGTATCAGAGCGGTGAGACAGTTCTCGTCGAGGTGCGCAGCAGAGACGCAGCAGAGCAGCAGCAGTGGGCGTCACCGTTGCAGCCGATCCACTGGGACCTTTCGACGTCACCCTACTGCCGGCGGCGTCACCCACCTCTAGCACGTGAGAGTGCAGCAGCAGCAGCCACTAGCAGCAGCACGCGACAACTGCAGCAGGCAGCAGCCGCTAGCAGTTGCTGCCATTGGCGCTAGTAGCAACGGCAGCAGGCCGCAACCGTAGCAGGTCGCGGCGGGCAGTAGCAGCAGCAGCGTGTAGCAGCAACAGCGCGTAGCAGCGCTGCGCAGCGGCAACAGGCAGCAGCCGCAGTAGGCTACGGCTGGCACCAGCAGCAAGCGGCAGACAGCAGAAGCAAGCAGCACTAGCGGCGCGTAGCAACAGCAGCGCATAGCGGCGGCAGCGCGAAGGAAAAGCAGCGCGCAATAGCGCCACGTCGTAGCACTACCAGCACAGCAACAGCACGGTGCTGTTGCCACACTTGCGCAAACAGTTGCATGGCTGCTACTACACGCGCAGGTGCAACAGCAGAAGCAGCCGAGCGGAAGCGTCTGCGGAGCTTCCGCGCAGCTTCCGCGCGGTTGCCGAGGAGCAGCCGCCCAACAACCGCGAGGGTTGTCAACCCCAAAAAAAAGTGGTGTTGACGTCAACATTTTCCTTGCTGACATCATCGGGTCCATGCTGACGTGAGCAAATCCTTGCTGATGTTAGCACTTGCCGGTCAAATTTTGGGGTCGGGAGGTCGAAAATCTAGCGTTTCAACTCTTCGAGAACCCCTAACGGTTTGGAAATCCGACCGGTTTGACGTTCCAGTCCATACTCAGCGCTGACATGGCTCCGACCGGTGACAAGGGCAAAAGACTACCGGACCGCTCTTCCTCCTCCTCCGGAGTCATGAGCCCACGCTCGCAGGTCATTGCGGATCTGCGGAGTCAGCAGCAACAGTAGACTAACGCCATCCGTGCGCTCACTGATCTTATTCGTGGTTAGCCCACGGCCCCACAACAGACATCTGGGGGAGTTGGTCGTGCCATACCTTCTGCGCAGCAGGCAGCATCTACACCGAGGACAATAGCAGGACAGGACCCGCATCTTCTCAATCCTTTGGATGAGGACCGTGAGATGCCAGGTATGGAGGATGACACCCTCGAGAGCGAGATCCGCATGCTTCAGGAGCGTCTCCGTCAGCTTCAGACGCGTTCTGATTCCCAATTCCCGGAGATCCGATGCTCGTTTGATCCCTACCTCGGCAATTTCCCTCGTCCCGGTGTCGTCCCCATCCCTTGTCCTTCCCAGCCTGTGGTTGCTATGCCCACGGAGCGGTAACCAAAGGACTTCGAGACACCGCCCCCACGCTATGTCAGCAAGGACGGCTTTGACTGCTGGGAGACTCTCTTCCAGATCTGGGCCACTTCAGAGGGGGTATGGCCCTACTATCACAGTCCGTACCAGGTTACGAACCGCGCTTAGGTTCTCGGGCGATGCGAGCACTCCTTTACGCCATGCCGCTCAAGACTGTCGTGGACATTCGCCCTTTCCTTGGAGAGGCCAGCATTGGCGCGGGTACTGATCCATGTCGGGGCTGGGACCTGGCATTGTCCCTGCTTGCTGGAGAGACACACGCCACCCGCGCGGCTCAATTTTGCGCCTTTCACTCCCTTCGTCAGGGACCTGCCGAGCCCGCAGCCGATTACTGGCGACGTGCCATGCGCATCTTCACGCGCTTTGAAAACTTTACGAGGTAGACAGCTCTGGGTGCTTCGCACGCTCATGATCAGAGTTCGTCTTGAGCACGCAGACATCTTCTCAGGGTACATCGATGACGTGTTAGAGCCCTTCTCCACCTCTCTTCAGCTTTTTCCTTAGGCGCATCACCTTTTTCTCCAGGTGACTTCCGCCCGCGAGGCAGCCGTGGCCCATCATGAGAGTCCCCTTGCTGCAGCGGTCATCGCGTCGCCGTCGACGCCCCTCTTGCCATCCACTTCTCCATCCTATGGCACACCCTTCTCTTCTCCATCCACCTCGGCGATCCCGACTCAAATGCAGAGTGTGGCAGCCGCGGCACAAGGGAAGAAGGGCAAGAAGAAGCGTGGTTTGGGCCAGCAGCAATCGCAGCAGCAGCAGTCACCGGGCGGTAGCAGTGGACGTACTGTCCACCGCTACAACTGTGGAGGTGGTCATCGCTATACTGAGTGCCAGCAGCCGCTCGACTGGGCACGGATCACTCGCCTACTTAAGGCTACACACGCGCAACGGCTGCTTCGAGCAGCGCAGCCTCTGCTTGCGCGGCGACCACGGCTACAGCAGTCCCCGCTTCCCCACCGGCAAGCAGTGGCGACCCGGACCAGCGTGACCGCACCATCGCCGAGCTTTGTCACCTTCTCGCGCTTCACTTTCAGGGAGATGCGAGTGTGTTATGATAGGCGGGTGGTTCACAGACTGTTTGTTCGTCTGTTCTCGTCGCTCGTGATGCCTCGTGTGGGGGGGCACAGGTGGCATGTGATGATGATGTGCCTGACGGTATCGATTGTATTCATGAGTCTCACCTCTGTGCCCTTCGTCGTTCTTCCTCACCTGTTGCTCAGTGCGCGTCTGAGGCCGAATGTTCTGTTGCCTATTGTACAGCGACCTCCCTTGGTCGCGATCCAGTGGCACTTGGATCATCGATTCAGGTGCCACTCATCACATGACCTGTCGTCGCAATGACTTTGTCTTCCTCGGTCTTATTGCGTCTGTTTGTTCTGTTCGCACAGGCTCTAGTCAGTCCTTGCCGGTCCAGGGTGTTGGTGTTGTGTGCTTTGATGGTCCGTCTGGCCCCTTGTATCTTTCCAAGGTGCTTTTTGTGCCTGATCTTGAGCTCCGCTTGCTTTCAGTACGTGCATGCACACTGATGGGACTCTCTTTGGAGCACACTGATGGGACTCTCTACAGACTACGACTGTGACAGCTATTGATACTCGCACTATTGTTCTTCTTGCCTCTGTTGTGGATGATCTGTACCATACTTCTTGAATTTGTTCTTCTTCTTGCTCTCCCTCTCCTCCTGCTCGTGTGTTTGTCACTAGTGTTCTGCCGGCTCAGCACCAACAACCGCCGCATTGTTCCCTGTGTCATTGGGCTCCGACACTGTGTTGAAGCTCATTCGCACATAGCCCGCACTTGGCTTTGACGCAACTTCTTTCGAGTAGCCGCCTGAGACCAATTGCCTGTTATGCGCTCAGGGCAAGATGCATCGCTGTACCTACCCTGACTCTCGTTCTCGAGCACTTCGCCACCTCGAGTTCGTCCATTAGGACCTTCTCGGTCCTCTTCCTTTCAAGTCTTTGTCTGATTGGGGCGGATACGTCCTGACCATGACAGATGACATCACCCGGATGCGGTGGGTCTACAGCCTGCGCCAGAAGAGTGACGCCGCTCTCGCGGTTTTCCTCTTGCTAGTGATGGCTGAGCGTCAGTCCCGGCACACGCTGCATACTTTCTATTCGGATCCTGGTGGCGAGTTTCTTGGTGAGATGGATAGTTTCTTCACCAAGCACGGGGTTTTTCACAAGGTCTCCGCTCCTGCTACTCCTCAGCAGAACGATTTCTTTGAGCGCTGGAACCGCACCATGGAGGATGCGGTTTGTGCTGTACGGTGTAAGTGCGGTCTCCCGGATTCCTTCGCCTTTGAAAGATTCGCCTACATGACATGGGTCTAGAACCGCCTCCCGCATGGCCGTCTTTTGGACCACATTATACCGTACGAGCTCTGGTTTAGCCACCATGCCAATCTCCAACTCGCTCGTGTCTGGGGATCCGTGGCTTTTGTGTGGTACACGAAGGACCAACATGGGTCCAAGGTCTCCCCGCGAGGTCGCTTGTGTGCCTTCGTGGACATCTCCTCGCGGTCGAAAGCCTCGCGGTTTTGGGACCCCGCCCGTCGTCGTATCGTTGAGTCCCGCGACACGCTTTTCTTTGAGTCTCTCTCTTACCGTGATCTGACCTCGATCATGTCGTTATCCGTCACACACGTTCTTATGTGTGAGCCTTCTCGACAGATGGGGGAGTTTGGGCCCACGAGCACCGCTTGTCCGGCTCATGTGTCTGTTAGAACCCCCTCCACTTCTCGGTCTCTGGCTCTTCATGACCCAGCTATCATCGCTGTCGGCCCAAAGACCTCTCCAGCATAGGTCGCTTCTACCTCTGCTCCCTCGTACCCCACAGACACCCATGATTCTGTACCTGTATCCACCAGTACTCCTACCTCTGTGCGTGGTCCTACCTCGACTCCTGCTCCTACTGTCACACCCAGTCCCGTGTCTCCTACACACACATCTCATCATACTTCAACACCTACCCCTTTGCCTCAGTCCTCACCAAATGTGGTCGTGCCTGTCTCTAAGCTTGAGGTGAGCCCCTCGAGCCCAGGTTACTCACGTGAGCCCGAAGGTTGTCTTTGACCAGTGGTCTCCGGGGTCCAACGGGTGTCAGGCCCCGCACCCAGGCGCTCCACTCCTAGCATTGCGAATTGTGATCCCGGCACAAAGGCCATAGGCCTGAGTGTCCGCACAGATCACACAAGGGAACATCCAGTGTGCCCTATAGGGCACAATATGGTCACTCGCGAGTTTCATTTCGCTTGTGATGCAGCAGCTGACCTTGTGGTCAGGCCCAGCATTGAGGCATGTGCACTTGTCACTTAGAGCTCTCCTTGTATGGTGCCTAATCTGGGTACACTGAGGGAATCTCTCTCATAAGAGGATGCAGACACCTGGCATGCTGCCTGCGAGGATGAGCTTCGGGCCATCCGAGAGTACAGAGTTTACGAGTTAGTCGACCTTCCACCTGGGAGGAAAACTATTCAGGTGAAGTAGGTCTTTCACACGAAAGTGAAGCCGGATGGCTCACTAGAACGCCACAAGGCTCACTTGATTGTCAAGGGATACTCTAAGATCAAGGGCATCGATTACACTGACACATTTGCCCCTGTCGGCCGTATGACCTCAGCTCGCGCTCTGTTCGGTGTGGTGGCTCAGCATGATTGGGAACTGAATCAAATGGACGTGAACAATACGTTCCTCCATGGCTCTCTCGATGAGGAGATTTACGTGGCTCAACCACCAGGCTTCGAGGATGGTGACAAGGTTTGGCGCTTGCACAAGTCCATATACGGCCTCAAGCAGTCTCCTCGGTGTTGGAACCAGGAGACCACTGGCACCATGACTCGTGCGAGATATGAACAGAGAAAGACAGAACCCTCTCTTTTTATCTAACGTACGCCCGAGCGGTTCACCGCCATCCTGGTCTATGTGGATGACCTTCTCATCGCGTCTCCTTCCATGGATGCCGTAGAGGAGGCCAAGGCAGTCCTCCGGACTGCCTATAGGATGAACGATGTTGATCTTGCTACGTTGTTTCTTGGCATGGAGATCGTACGAGATAGCAGACGTCGGACACTTGTGATGCATCAGGGCCGATACGCACGTGTTGTGGGGGAGCGCTTCAGTGACATTCTTGGTACAGTGCCCACGGATTCCACACCTCTCACACCTGACGAGCAGGATGCCCTAAACGTGGACGATCCCACACAGCTGGGGGAGACAGTGGATGTGACCTTGTACCTTTGTCTCATCGGATCTCTGATGTACCTAGCCACTACCACACGCCCTGACATCGCTTTCACCGTCAACCTCCTTACACAGTTCTCGCAGGTTCCATGTGCTAGAGCCCTTCATGTGGTTGTGCGAATGGTGTGGTACGTGGTCTCCACATCGTACCTTAGACTCTGCATTCGCCAGTAATGTTCGGTGATTCCTGACGGCTACACCGACAACAACTGGGCCTGGAGTCCAGATGGACGCAGTCGCACCGGTTACGTGTTCCTCCTCGGTGGTACCACTGTGTCTTGGCGCAACGGGAAGCAGGATTACATTGCACATCGCTCGTTGGAGGTACAGCATGTTGCTCTGGGTGCAGGGACTGCTGAGGCACTGTGGTTGCAGTGCCTGTTCCTTGAGCTGGGTCAATCTGTACCTGCCATTGTACATCGTTACGACAACCAGAATGCTCTTGCCATTGCGGAGAACTTTGGTGTCTTTCACGCCCGCACGAAGCACATTGCGGTTGAACATCACTTCGTGCGTGATCTGGTGGAGCGACAGGTAATCTCTGTCATATGGGTCGGCACTGACATGCATCGTGCTGATTTCTTGACAAAGGCACTGGCACGCGGGATGTTTTTGGTGGCCATTCGTTCTGTTAAGCTTCGCCCCTTGCCTAAGAGTGATTGAGTGCAGGGTGTGTCAGTGTCTTTGTCAGAACTATTTCTACACTCGTTGCATTTCGTTCCAGTGTTGCACGTGTATGGACATGTGTACTATCGGGTCATGGGGGAGTGTTGTGATAAGCAACGTTCCTGCTGACCTGTACACTTTACTGTGACCACTCGGCCGTGTTCATGCCCGTGTACATCCCTGATGCACACCGAGGGGGTAACGGTGCATTGTCTGGTGGTGGACTACCAGCTTGGAGCTGAGCGACGACTGCACCAGAGTTCTGGACCCTGTCTGGGACCTCCTGCAGTTTTTCTACAGCACATAGGAGTTTATCGGTGGACTGGTCGTGGGCCCTATTTGCATGTTTTTGCATAATGTGTCCACCGTTTGATGCCAAATGCAT
This sequence comes from Penium margaritaceum, assembly GCA_023375785.1. Classification (NCBI taxonomy): domain Eukaryota; kingdom Viridiplantae; phylum Streptophyta; class Zygnematophyceae; order Desmidiales; family Peniaceae; genus Penium; species Penium margaritaceum. The sequence goes on along the minus strand of SZWC01000855.1, from coordinate 285,601 downwards.
GCATGTAACCAGTCGTAGCGTCCGGCTTGTGATTCCACAAGTCTAGGTTTAGACAGAGTAGCATTCTGACATGTCGGTGCTGAGTCACGACTACAACAGTGATTTCTGGCCCGTTTTAGGACAGACCTGGTGTTGCCGCGTGCGACACCCACCTTGCGCTGCGGCAGGTACTTATGCCATGGACCTTTCATTTGTGATCTCTCTCTGCAAATTCTATTGAAGCATTCTAACACTTTACCTTGTGGCTACTAGCCAGACCCTTGCCGTTGTGTGTACGACTTGTGACTGTCGTCACCGTCTGACCAGGCACTGACGCCTACTTAGTGGTGTTGGATTTTTCGCATCTCTCATTATGCTGTGTTGTGTCCTCCCGGCTTGTGTACATCAGCGTGCAAATGACTGATGGCGAGACTTGGCGTTGCTGGAGTGTCGTCCTGTGAAGCAGACGCACTCTGGGGCCTAGACGTAGTTCGTTGAAAGCCCCTCCCTTCGGCGACGTGCCCAGCTCCATCGGCAGGCCTCCTCGACGGTCGAGCTGCCGGCGGTCACTGCCATTGCAGATGCTGTCTACATGCACCCAGCGTTGGATCTGACTGTACCATTGTGTCTACAGCGTCATGCTCAGCTTAGGGTCCAAGTCTCATGTCAGCGTGGCACTGTTGGCACTAAGGACTAGTGTAGGTACTACATGGGTTTGGGTAGCCACAACTCCTTGCTCCTATTCTTCTAGCTTCTTCTGACCATGTGACTGCTTTCACAACGTCGGTATTATGGTATGGTCCAGTTTTGAGGCAAAACGGACAACGCCCGGGTTTTGGGCTGTCAGCCATCTGCCCTAACTGCCAAAAATAGGACTATTTTTTTATTGGCTGATTAGCTGAGTAACAAGCTCTACATACGGGGGGGGGGGATGGGGCTAGAACTTCGAGGGATCTCCGATTGTTGCTCATTCTTTATTCCTAATCAGTCACTTCCAGTTTCCAGCTGCTTTCTGGCACTGACACTTGCGTGCGTATTTCTGAGCAACAAACCCAAAGCACTCAGAATTAGACTCTAGAGCGGCACACTAAGGGAGTAGCAGACTAAGCAACGAGCGTAGAAGCCTGCACACTGCATTAATAACGCTACTCTCCCACCTTGTGCTTTAGCATAGTTTCTAGCTTGGTATCAGAGCCACAGCGTAGTAGCAGCAGCAGACAACTGGCATACTGGTGCTTGAATACGCCAGCGGACCCCCATACGCGCCAGTGTAGGGGACATGCTGCCGAATTCTTCCCGTCAGCATTGACCTGCCTAGTGGCGGCATTAGACTTTGTCCCACGATTACTGGGCCAAGGGAAATGCTGCCGGATTTTCTCTGCAGCAGTGACCCCCACGCATGACACAAGGAGGTGAGCGGCAGGCCGCGTCAGACACCTGCTGGCGGCGATGCACATAGTGATGTCATCCAGGTGCAATGACTGGCAACATCAGGAAGTAACAGTAGCAGCCTGCAGCAGCAGCAGCAGCAGAGAGCAGCAACAGCAACCAGCTGTAACAACAGCAGTAGCGAGCAACAGTTAGCAGCAGCCAGCAGTAGTGCTACAACTGCTCGCAGCCCGCTGCTTGTAGCGAGCAACAGGCTGCAACCAATGAGAAAACGAGCTTGCAGCTTGGAGCTCGCTGCTCACAGCAAGCAGGGAACTCGCTGTGACGAACAAAAGAAAAAACAAATCGGGACACAAAAAAATCCCCCATCCCACAAGTCACCCTCCAGCGGCTGCAACCACCACCACATCCGCAGTAGCAGCCACAGGATCCATAGTAGCACGTAACAGCTTAGCGGCAGCAACAACAGCACTAGCTGTTGTTGCAACAGTAGCCAGAGCAGCAGTAGCAGTAGTAGTAGCAGTAGTAGTAGTAGTAGCAACTACAATAGTAGTAGCAGCCACTGCTACAACAGTCATTGTAGCAGTAGTAGTGATAGCAGCAATAGCAATAACAGTAGTAGCAATAGTAGCAACTGTAACAGTAACAGCAGCCGCTGCTGCAACAACAGCCGCAGCAGCAACGACAGCAACAGCAGCAACAGTATTTGCAATAACAGACTTGCAGTTGTAACAGTTGTAGGAGCTACCCTACAGAAGACACAACAGTTGCTCCAGCAAGAGCCACTGCTGACGTCAGTAGTCCTCAGCTGACGTCATTACTGACGTCATCAACAAAAGAAAAATTATACAGCGGCAACCTTGTAGATAAAGAACCAGTAGTTGCCAACGTTAGTCATTCTAGGCTAACATCACTGCTGATGTCATTGCTAACATCAGCAACACACAAAAAGCAAAACTTAAAGGGGGAATAAGGAGGGGCAACAAAACCCACCATGGCTAACAGCCTAAGTGGGCAGGGGTCCTCACCTGTTGGGGGAACCCCCAGCCCTCCTTTCTTACAGCAATTGCACGAGTTGTCGTAGTTGCACAAATTGTAACAGCAACAGCAGTGGGAACAGTAGGATCAGTAGTAGCAACAGCAGTAGCAACAGCAGTAGTAGTAGCAACAACAGTAACAGCAGTAGCAGTAGCACTAGTACCAGTAGCAGTAGCAACAGCAGCAGCAGCAATAGTAGCAGCTGCAGCAAAAATAACAGAAGCAGTATTAGTAGTAGCAACAGCAGCAGCAGCAGTCCACAGGCTTCGTCGCCGGCGCCTCCGACCCCATGGCCGCCATTCAGTAAGAGCTTGGCGTACTGACACAACAACTTGCAACACTGCAACCGCTGGTATCACAGACTCAAACCAGTGCCCTTCTGCCTTTCATTCCTCCTGGGCACGCCTATCTCGTTGTGTCTTCTCCCATGCATTACATGGCATAGCAGCAGATCCAGCGCCAGTGGCAGACGGTGACTTCAATCCTTGGCCCCTCTCTGGGTGCTTGTCCCAGGCCAAAGGACTTCGAGACCCCGCCCCGGTCGCTACAGGCCAACGAGCACTACCGGAGTTGGGAGATCAGCTTCCGCATTTGGGCACAAGGTGAGGGCCTGTGGGCATACTACACTCTTCTGTACGACTCCACGCAGGCCTACCAGCTCTATGATGTTGGTTGTGCCGTACGCGCCCTCGTCCTAGTCCCTTCTCCGGGATCACGCCTTGGCATTGAGCCCTTCCTTGGCAACTTCACCACCCGCATGGCACATCCTCACCCGTCTCCATCGACTGTCCAACGAGGCTGAGACAAGCCATCTCCTTCAGGAGTTCAACTCCCTGCACATAGGGGGGGCTGAGACTGTCACCTCTTACTGGCAACCAACTGAGGAAATTCTTCATTGCCTAGGCACCTCTTGTCCACCCCCTGTGGCCGCGCTCCTTACCATCAAGCGCGGTACCACCAACGCGTACGCAGATATCTTCATCCACTACACCCAGGACGTCCTCTCCACCGTTGCGGCCCAGGGCACCCTCATGCCTTGGACATACGAGCTCTTTCTCAGGATTAAAGAAGCTCGTCTGGAGTCCCGCATCCAGTGCACATACGCCCTCGCCTCTCCTACCGTCGCCTCCGTGGCCGTCGCTTCCCTCACAGCAGCTGCAACCACGTGCTCCTTGTCGTCAGCAAAGAAGAAGTGCAAGGGCAAGAAGGGCAAGGGCCCACAGCAGCAGAAGCAGCAGCAACAGCCGACTGGGTCTTCTGGTGGTGGCTCGGTCTACCACAACTGTGGCAAGCCAGGCCACGGGTGGTACACGTGCTCACTACCGATGGACGAGGCTCGCATCATCGCCACCATGCACCGCCAGTGTGAGGGTCGTCTCGCCTCTGCCATCGTAGCTGTCGCCGACCCTGATGCCTCCACCCCATCTAGCAGTTGCACTCCTCCGACAGCCACACAGGTCTCGTCGTCGCCAGCCCCGTAGAAGCATCATCCGCAACCGTTGGCGCCTCTGTTTCCATCTCCGGTGGAGTCCTCCTTCTATCCGGGCTCTAGCGCTGTCACTCCCCACTCAGTTTACACTCCCGAACCGTCCGCGCGTGAGCGTCAGTTGGAGCAGTTCATCACGCTCCACATCGGCCTGCCTCGCCCTCCCCCCAAGGGAAGTGCGAGTTGTGTCACCTCTTGCCCCTCTGCCCTACCTTGCATGACTGAGACCGAGCTGCGGTCGTGTCTTGCTTCCTCTTCTACCTCGTTGTCTCTTGTGCTCTCTTCTATCCCTCTCTATGATGACTTCACGTGGCTTGATGATTGGCAGTCTCGGTTTGTGCTGTCGTCCATCGCATCCGCGTCTCTTGCTTCCTACCATGTGACTGTTAGTGATTTGGCGACTCTGGTCCAGGACTCTGCCGAGACCAAGATCATCGACTATGGGGCCACGCATCACATGACCGCCTCTTGCGAGGCCTTGAGTGTGCTTGGTCCTGTTGGCGATGTTTCCGATGTCCAGACGGGCTTTGGACAGGTGTTACCTGTCTGCGGCGTCGGCGTCGTTCGTTTCTGTCGTCCTGCCGGTGATGTCTTCGTGACTGATGTCCTCTTTGTCCCTGGTCTTGAGCTCAGCCTTCTGTCTGTTACTGCCCTTGACTGCATGAGCATGGACGTTCTTCACTCCCGTGGCATTGGCACTGTGTCGTTATGTCCGTCCGGTCTTGCCACTGCCCGTGGCAACTTGTGGCACGTGCCTCATCTGTCTTCCCCTCCCTCCATCCCCTCCCCATCCGCCCCCACGTGTTTGTCACTAGCATACTCTTACCGTAGCGCACACGTCTCTTGCACTACGGCCTTTACCACGTCCACTCTGCTGTCGTCAAGAGCATGCTCTGCACCCAGCCGGCCAAGGACCTTGACCCGGACTCCTTCCCCTTGCCGTGCCCCACAGAGTGTACTGGTTGCGCTTAGGGCACGATGCACCGGTCCACCTACCCACAGTCTTTCTCTTGTGCATCTGCCCCTCTGGACCTCGTCCATTCAGATGTCATCATTCCTCTCCCTACCAAGTCCAGTAGGGAGCATGGACGTTATGTCTTCACCCTGACCGACGAGTACTCTCGCTACCGGTGGATCTTGTACCTTCGGCAAAAGTGCGATGTTACTTCTACCATTAGGGACTAGCTTGTCCATGCGGAGCGCGAGTGTGGTCGGCCTCTTTGCCGCTTTCACTCTGATCGCAGTGGCAAGTATATGGTAGAGACCACGACCTTCCTCACCTCCCACGGTATCCACCACGAGACGTCGGCGCCTAACACACCTCCGAGCGGTTGAACCGCACCATAGCTGACGCCGTCTGCACCATGTAGGACGAGTCTGGCCTCTTCGATGGCTTCTACTTTCAAGCCATGGCCTAAATGATGTGGGTCTGGAGTCGGATTCCCTATGGACCCCTTGTCCGCCAATCTACGCCATACCAGCACTGGTGCGATCAGCGTGCTGACCTCCGCCTGGCTCGTGTCTGGGGCTACGTGGCCATTGTGTGACTGCCCGTCCCGCAGCAAGGCGGCAAGCTTGCCCCTTGCGGGCGTCCTTGTAGCTTCCTCGGTGCCTCCTGTCAGTCCAAAGCCTGGCGCTTCTGGGATCCCTCCAAGCACTGCATCATCGAGTCCCGCGGTGCCCTCTTCTTTGAGGAGTTGTTTCCCCGCGACCTCGTTCGCTCTGGCTTGACAACGTTTCTCCCGTCGTGGGGGGGAGTGGTGAATTTGTCCTCCGTCCTACCGCTTCTGGGTGGCACATCATAGGGCCACTTTGGGCCGGCAGCCCCGGTCGCGTCCAAGGGCCCCTCCGAGCCGGCAGCCCCAATCGCGTCCGCTGGCCCCTCCAGGCCGGTAGCCCCAGTTGTGTCCGCTGGCCCCTCCGGACTAGCAGTCCCAATCGCATTCGCTGGCCCCTTCGGGTCGGCTGCCCTGGTCACGTCCGTTGGCCCCCCCACGCCTACAGCCTCGTTTGCGTCTACTATTCCTTCCAGGCCGGCAGACCCATCTGCATCCACCGGTCCCTCTGGGCCGGCAGTCCCAATCACGTCCGCTGTCCACTCTGGGCCGGCAGCCCCAGTCACGGCCGCTTGCCCCTCCGCGCCACCAGCCCTGTCCGCATCTGCTGGTCCTTCCGGGCCAGCAGACTCGTCCGCTTTAGCTAGTCTCTCCGTACCAGCACCCCCGTCCGCCTCTGCCAGCACCTGGGACTTGGTGCCATCTCCTGTCCTATCGCGCTACACGCGTGGCCCAATCTGCAGCCTTCGACCCAGGCCGTCAGTGAGTGCACAGACCACCACACCGCGCACTATGGCGCCTCAGCCCCCCGTCGCCCCACATACCTCTTGCACTCCTATCATAGTGAGTGGGAATCCTGGCACCAAGACCCTTGGCGTAACCACTTCGGCCATCATTGTAGACCTCCACCTGGGCTCCACGCTATGCTACGTCATGCTCCATCAGAATCTTTAGCATGCCATCATGGCTGCACTTTGCGCATCCCGCCTGGAGCTCGAGATGCACACGCTCTCGTAGTCCAGTCCACGATACGCCTGGAGGACCCAGCCACCCTACGCGAGGCTCAAGCCTCCCCTAAGGCCGCACACTGGGATGCATCCTGCGCCGACGAGCTCGTTGCCATCCGGCAGGACCACGTATATGACCTCGTGGATCTCCCTCTAGGTCGGAAGGCTATCGGTGTCAAATGGGTCTTCCGATGCAAATGGAAGCTAGACGGGTCCTTGGACAAGTACAAGGCCCGCCTCACAGCCAAGGTGTTTGCTCATGTCCCTTGGGTTGATTACGACCAGATCTTTAGCCCAGTTGGCCGATTCTCCACTAGCCGGGAGCTCTTCACCCTGGTTGCCCAACACGAATGGGAGTTGCATCAGATGGACGTGAGCAACGCTTTCCTCAGTGGCTCGCTGGAGGGTGAGGAGCTCTACATGGTACAGCCTTTAGGCTTCGACGATGGCACTGGGAAGGTTTGGCGGCTGCGGAAGGCCCTCTATGGCCTGAAGTAGTCGCCTCGATACTGGAACCAGGAGATTAGTTGCACGTTCCTCCACGGCGGCCTCTTGCTTAGCACAGCTGACCTCGCACTGTTCATCACCCCGCGAGGCCAGACCTTCACCGCTGTCCTCGTCTACGTTGACGATCTCCTCATTGTGTCACCAAACATGGCTACCATCCAACGCATCAAGGACCTGCTGCACACCGCTTACAAAATGAAGGATCTCGGGTCTGCACGAGTCTTCCTGGGCATGGAGCTCGAGTATGATCGCTCCCAGGGCATCCTGCACGTCCATCAGGCTGCCTAGGTATAGACTATATCTACTCGCTTCGCCGAGGACCTGCCCCCCGTGCCGAGCGCATTCTCACATATGTCACCCGATGGCCAGGTGAAGCTGAAGAGCTTTGACCCAGCCATTGTGTGGGAGCCAGTTGATCTGACCATGTATTTGCGAGTCATCGGGTCACTCGTGTTCGAGGCGACGACGACGCGCCCAGAAATCGCATTCGCCGTCAACCTCCTCGCTCGGTTCTCTCATGAGCCGCGTCACCTCCATTTTGAGGCCGCGATCCGAGTAATACTCTACGTCATCTCGACTCCACAACGAGGTCTCATGTTCTATCAAAAGCCGTCTTTTGTTGCGGTGGGCTACACTGCGACCATCACGCTGCATTGTGACAATGAGAGTACCATGGCCATTACCGACATGACAGCGTGTATCACACACTCACAACGCACATCAATGTTGTGTATCACTATGTGCGTTTGTTGTTACATGACGGCAGCGTCAGCATTATGTGGGTTGAGATAGCATGGCAACTGGCTGACTTCTTGACTAACGCGCTACGGCGCGACTCGTTCAAGAAGGCTGTGAGTTCGGTCGGCGTGCGTCCATGAATTGCACTCTTTTTCCTGGCCTGCGTCTCTGTGTGTCCTGGGGGAGTCTGTCAGTTGAATGTATCGCTGCTCACCCACGTGCACTGCGCCTATGAGTCATGGGGGAGTGTTGGTTTTTTTGCATCTCTCATTGTGCTCTGTTGTGTCCTCCCGGTTTGTGTACCTCGACGTGCAGATGACAGACGACAAGACTCGACGCTGCTAGAGTGTCGTCCAGTGCAGCCCACGCACTCTGAGGCCTACACGCAATTCACTGGAGCCCCCTCCCTCTTGCGACGTGCCCAGCTCTGTTGGTTTGTGTGGCTTCCACCCGTCACGACCGACATTGCTAGTTTACCGATATACCCACATTTGGGGTATATGGCAGAGGAGGGCGTGACGACACGACGGACCTCCGGACTGCACCGAGACTTCTCCAGCACGTACGACAGCACCGGCGAGATGCGGTTGATGCGTTTCGGTAGCCCTGTGGGTTTGTCGGGAGCTAGGAGAGTTTTCTCGGTGGGTTGAGACCCGCGCACCCGGTGGACTATACCAGTGCGACGAGGAGACCCGGTGGCTGTACTAGCACTTCCGATGTTCGGAAAGCGGTGTGTGATGTCTGGACGTTGATTCTAAGATGTTTTCGCAATGTTCCTGTTTTCTCGGTGGTCGAGACCCGGGTACTCAAAGAGCTGTTCCGGTGCCTCGAGGAGACCACCGTTATTGTTATCATATTGTACACAGTGTGTTCTCCCCTTTGACCCGTTTGGGCTCAACGGGGGTGACGGGGCCCGGTGCGGCTAGCTGCCGGCGCCCCTACTTAAGCTCGCTAGGGGCTCATTTTTCCTCTCTCCTTGTTCTTTGTATTCAGCGTTCCAGACTTAGCCAAATTCTTATCGTCTTGCATTACACTCACACACAGAGCTCATGTTCATTTTTGCATGGGCCTGCATGCCCTAAAATTATTTCCAATTTGGTATCAGAGCACAGGAGGGCGTGTGAGCAGCAGAAGAAGCAGTAGTGGGCAGAACACAAAGAGAACGAGCCACGTGGCGCCACGCCGGCAGCAGCATGAGGGAGCGTAAAACGACTGCAATTCAACTCCACAGGGGTGGTGAGCCGCGAAAAGGAGCAATAGCGACTGTGGCGGCAACAGCAAAAGCAACAGCAGCAGTAGCCACTGCAGCAACGGCGGCAGCAGCAGCAGCGTGCAGCAGCAGCGTGCAGCAGCGTCGGCAGCAGCAGCAGAAGAGTGCAGCAGCAGCAGCAGCAGTAGCATCAGCAGCGTATAGTAGTAGCAGCTGCGGCCAAAGCAGCTGCAGCAGCGCATCAGCCGCTGTAGCAGCAGCATCAGCAGCAGCAGCAGCATATAGCAGCAGCAGTAGCAGCACCTACTGTAGCAGCGGCGGCAGCAGCAGTAGCGTGTAGCAGCGACGGCAGCAGCAGCAGCGTGCAGCAGTAGCAGCCGCGGTGGCAGCAGCAAGTAGCAGCAGCAGCTGCTGCGCAAAGCAGCAGCAGCAGCACATAGCACCGGCAGCAGCACCTACTACAGGAGCAGCGGCAGCAGAAGCAGCGTGCAGCAGCAGTCGTCGCGACGGCAGCAGCAAGCATCTGCAACAGCTGCTGCTGCGCAGAGTAGCAGCAGCAGCAGAAGTAGTAGCAACAGCAGAAGCAGCAGCAGCATTAGAAGCAGCAGTAGCAGCAGCAACCGCAGCAGATGCACCTGTCGTTGCAGCTGCTGCTGCCGTTACAAGGAGGGCCTCGTAGCCCTCCTTTGATCAAGGGGGCCCTCTGAGGGGGCCTCCTTCGCACCCCCCCTCCCTTCCTCCCCGTCTTAGGGGGGCCCTCGGAGGGCCCTGCCGAGCCCCTCCGAGGGGCCCTTTGGAGGGAGCCCGTCGGCTTCGTGGGCCCCCTCGGCCCCTTCGGCCCCGTCGGCCGACCGACGGAGGGGCCGGGTCAGAGGGGCGGACAGGACCCCCCCCCTCCCTCTCGCTCCCTCCTCCCTCCAACACCCACTCGCTCACTCGCTCGCTCAGCGAGCGAGCGAGCGTGCACGGGAGGGAGGGCCGGACAGCCGGACCACCCCCCCCTTTATTTTTGCCGTTTGCCCACCTTCCGGGCAATCGAGAAAAAGGGGGGGAGCGAATAAGAAAAATCCGAAAACGGGTACTCCTGAAAGCCGAAAAAAAAAGAAGACAAAAAAAAGAGAAAGGCGAGGGCTTCAGGCGAGCGGAGGGGAGAACTAAAAAAAAGGGGGGGTGGAGAGTGAGGGCAAAAGAAGAAAAAAAACGAAAAGGGGAACACAAGCGGGGGCTTGAGGGCTATAGAATAACAATTTAAAAAAGGGGATGATCTTCCGACTGCTACCGCCACAGCAGCAGTAGCAGCTCTCGTAGCCGCAATAGCAGCATTAGGCGGTGGAGTGTCGACGACTACATAGTGTGGCGGCTGCGCGACAGCTTACACTTTTGTCTTCTCAGCCGACAGCGGACGCTCGTCGTCGACGATCTCCGCTTCTAGACGCGTCCTGGACCGGCGTCTTTCTGGGGCCCGTGGATTGGTGCACACACTTCACCCCGTAGGATCAACGGTGGATTCGAGTCTTACCAGCTCTGAGGGCTGGGTCGTCTACCGCTTGGAGCAGCAGCCACACCTGCAGCCGCCACCCCTTCTCGTCTTGGAGCAGTCTTCGCTCCATTAGTGGCAGCAGCATAAGTGGCCGCAGTTAGTCAGACTGTAGTCTCCGGGCGTACTGTGGTAGTGCAGCTCTTCCCGTCTGGTCACGTTTGCTGACCCGAACGCCATGACCTCCAGGATTGACAGTACCTACTGTCCCCATTCTCTCCCGTGGCTTGGTGTTTACCACCGGGAGTAGGTACCCTCGGTACCTATCCATCATCCAGCACACGAGATGAGTGCGCGGATGTCTGAGCAGGCGCCCTGCGCGTTCGCCTACTACTATTGTGGTGATGGACGTCATGGTTGGCATCGCTATTGGACGCGTCCTCCCGGCTGGCATCCACCTTGGCTACAGCCTCGTCCGAGCCTGCGTCCTCCATAGCATACGGATCTGCCGGCGTTGGTAGATCCCCTAGCTAGACCTCTGGCGAGCATATTCGCTGAGATCCACGGCCTTCGCCAGACAGTGCAGCGGCTTTGTGACCTTGTCGTCACTGAGCGTGCTTCTGCTACTCGTTTGTCGACGACCTCTTCGATCACATCTCCTCCATCCTCTCCTCCTTCCTCATCTGATGGTCTACCTTCAGCTCTATCTGCCAACGAGTCCCAGGCTGCCACCATCCTTTCGATCCTCCACTCTGCTGCGACCACGACGCCATCTCGCAATGACATGTCTTCATGCATTCGTTCTAGTCGAGTGACTTCGCGACGTTTGCGTCAGCGCTCCGCACGGCGTGCTTGTGCCGGTTTTGATAGATCCTCAACCTCCTTGGCCTCCGTTGCTGAACCTGTCGAGGGGGAGTGTGGTCACCGCGCACTACCTGATGTGACCGTAGCGACAAGATCCGCACTTGCGTCCGGCCGTGCTGCCCGAGCATCAGCTCAGGCAGATTCTGATGATACGGAGACAGCACATGGCGTGGAGTTTGACCCCGACATGGAGTTCATGGTTGAGAGTTGCCTTTCATCGTCTAGGCTGGATCCAGATCTTCCACAGCAGTAGGTGACATCAGGAGGAGCGCAGACACGGCGTCCTTGGACGGTGCCACTCGCGTCTCCGACCGCTGGAGGCCCAGGGGTGGCACAGGAGTCTCGTACGGATCGAGATGCATCCATCATACTTTTGGGGGAGAGCGTGCAGCAGACTTACACCAGTCTGGCGAATGTTGGAGTAATTGGGACGTGCATGTCATTGAGATCGACATCTACGCTGGGGAAGCAACCGGACATTGTACAGCAGCAGGTTGCATCACGAGGAGTGCAAGTCCCGCGTGCCTTGGCGATGCCACTCGCAACTCCAACCACTAGCGGCCTGGTGGTGGCACAGCAGTCTTGTGCGGATCGGGATGCCCCACACGGATCTGCGGGGGCGTTGGCGCAAGAGATTCACACAAGTACGATAGCAGTCGTAGTGCATGAGCAGAGTCGGCCAGTTGATCTTTTGGAGGTTGAGACATTCTAGAGAGCAGTAGTTATGAGATACATTGCTGGGACATATGCTACAGCAAACACAACAGGCTCCACCGTCTCATCTACGGTACATGAGGACCAGCTTCAGCGTGAGGAGTAGTCCATGTTCCCACAGTCTTCAGGTTCCCGTACCCACAACGGAGCAGCGACATACATGACGATGGAGTCACCTCGTCAACAGGAGTTGAGTTTTTCCCCCTTGGTTTCACCTCTTGATGACCCTACCAATCACATCGACGCCGAGAGTGGCAGTACCTACGCGGACGACGTTTCCACATGCTCTACGGACTCTAACGACTCCTCCTTCTCCTTCTCTCTTGGCATGCGACCGCTCACTCCTCGCATGACAGACGCGAGCTGTGATGTGGATGCCACACCTACAACTGCATCTGATGTTCTAACGTCTCAGCACATTGCGACCTTGGTTGACCCCTAGGAGGATGCAGCGGTACCAGTTCCATTGTCTTCAGCAGCAGAGATGCAGATGGAGCTGTACTTACGAGTTGTGCAGTCTGCATGTGCAGCATCCAGTGAGGCAGAGTTTATTCTACACCAGGTTGACATGGGCCACCTCGACATGTCCAAGACAGATTATGCTGACTTGCAGGAGCACGTAGTCATGCTAAAACGGGAGATGATGGCAGCGCGTGAGCGATTCTCACAGGAGAGCAGCATCACTGCTACCGGCAGGAGCCTTTGGCCAGCAGCATCTGGCACACCTATACCCAGGGAGGATCTTGTACAAGCTCCGAGTATGACGTCTGTTGGAGACACTGTCATAGGAGAGGTGAGCGTGTCTTCGGCTTTCGCCATCCTGGCTCCTGTCGACCCCATCATTGCTCTTCCTTCCTCTTCTGCTGTCGTCACGCACCTTCATCCACTCGACTCACCTGTCCCATCTTCATCTTCATCCACGAGTGGTGATCCGGTTCGACACTCAGGCTCTCCTCTTCTGGCAATACACCCTTGTATCTCAGGGTGTGCTATCCCGTATCGGAGGCCAGCTCCGCCACTTCATCCACGCACGCATGCTGCTCGCCCATTCCCGTTCCTCCGGCGTACACAGATGCATCACGGCAGTGCGGAGGCAGGAGAGACTGTGAGTTGGGACCCTTGGCAGTCACGCGAGGACTGGTATATCCCAGGTGCTACAGATTCATGTAAGGAGTTGTAGCCGGAGACACCACTTAGCCTTTGAGGGAGGGAGTCGACTCGCAGGTGACAGGGGGAGCTATCTTTACATGATGGATACACCACATGACTCATCGCCCAGGATCTATTCAGCTACGACATCAACATCTCCATCGAGGACATCGTTGCCAGGTTCATCTGCCCAGGGGGAATGTTGTGTGGACCTCGACCTGACGCAACGCCATGGGAGATGCATGGCGAGATCCATGCTCTGTTGTGAGCATCTACAACATCCCACATGTGCCTCACACTACGTACCTGCAAAGCTGCAGATAGATGGTAGCACACTGTTGGTCGAGACCCGGACACTGGGTGCATTGTACCAGTGTCACGAGGAGACCATGTGATCGTGTGTCTTAGTGTGTGGCTATACTGTGTGTGGCATGTGCATGCGAGCTGTTGGTCGAGACCCGGACACGTGGTGCGTTGCACCCGTGTTACGAGGAGATCCTCCCTTGATCCTGTTTTTGGGTGATGATACTATTGTGTTGGATTGCTCGTAGCGGTCGAGACCCGGGCCCTGGTACCGCCAGTGTCACGAGGAGACCATGTGATCGTGTGTCTTAGTGTGTGGCTATACTGTGTGTGGCATGTGCATGCGAGCTGTTGGTCGAGACCCGGACACGTGGTGCGTTGCACCCGTGTTACGAGGAGATCCTCCCTTGATCCTGTTTTTGGGTGATGATACTATTGTGTTGGATTGCTCGTAGCGGTCGAGACCCGGGCCCTGGTACCGCCAATGTCACGAGGAGACCATCTTGTCCTGTGACATGTGCATGACATGTGTATGTGTGCGTGTGCATCACTCCTCTCATGGTCGAGACCCAGACACTTGGTGGGCTGTGCCAGTGTCCAGGGAGACCCTAGATGGATAGCAAATGAGTGTGTGTGTATGTCTATGTGAGTTGACTCATGCATGTTATGGCTTGCCATATATTGTTGTTCCATGCCTTCGTTCATTCGTTCTGGCGTGGACGGCTATGTCAGCCAGGAGGAGTGTTGGTTTCTGTGGCTTCCACCCGTCACGACCGACATTGCTAGTTTACCGATATACCCACATTTGGGGTATATGGCAGAGGAGGGCGTGACGACACGACGGGCCTCCGGACTGCACCGAGACTTCTCCAGCACGTACGACAGCACCAGCGAGACGCGGTCGATGCGTTCCGGTAGCCCTGTGGGCTTGTCGGGAGCTAGGAGAGTTTTCTCGGTGGGTTGAGACCCGCGCACCCGGTGGACTATACCGGTGCGACGAGGAGACCCGGGGGCTGTACTAGCGCTTCCGATGTTCGGAAAGCGGTGTGTGATGTCTGGACNTTCCGGTAGCCCTGTGGGCTTGTCGGGAGCTAGGAGAGTTTTCTCGGTGGGTTGAGACCCGCGCACCCGGTGGACTATACCGGTGCGACGAGGAGACCCGGTGGCTGTACTAGCGCTTCCGATGTTCAAAAAGCGGTGTGTGATGTCTAGACGTTGATTCTAAGATGTTTTCGCACTGTTCCTATTTTCTCGGTGGTCGAGACCCGGGTACTCGGAGAGCTGTTCCGGTGCCTCGAGGAGACCACCGTTATTGTTATCATATTGTACACAATGTGTTCTCCCCGATGACCCGTTTGGGCTCAGCAAGGGTGACGGGACCCGGTGCGGCTAGCTGCCGGCGCCCCTACTTAAGCCCGCTAGGGGCTCATTTGTTCTCTCTCCTTGTTCTTTATATTCAGCGTTCCATACTTAGCCAAATTCTTGCCTTCTTGCATCGCACTCACACACAGAGCTCATGTTCATTTTTGCATGGGCCTCCATGCCCTAAAATCATTTCTAATAGGAGGCCTACTGCATCAGTAGGCCTCCTCGGCGGTCGAGTCGCCGGCGGTCACTTCCACTGCAGATGCTGTCTACATACGCCCAACACTGGACCTGATTGTACCATTGTGTCTAGAGCATCATGCTCTGCTTAGGGTCCAAGTCTCATGTTAGCGTGGCACTGTTGGCATGAGGGACTATTGTAGGTACTACCTGGGTTTGGGCAGCCATAACTCCTACCTACTGTTTTTCTAGCTATTTCTGACCGCACGAATGCGTTTGCAACGTTAGTGTTATGGTACGGCCCAGTTTTCAGGCAAAACGGACGACGTCCGGGTTTTGGGCTGTCGGCCATCTGGCAGGGCTTACCGAGAAAACCCTGCCTGCCAAAAAATAGGGTACACTTGCCTCATACCCACTTTTCGCATATGAAGCATGGGAGGGCCACTTTTGCAGAAACATGCGTATAACGTCCACAAAATGTACATAATACTTCCGATAGCCACTGTTAAAAACAAATACTTCGGATGTCCACCGTGCCAAAAATCGTATGGAGGAAAAATCGGGGGACAGAGTTGTTATATGCCCATTGTCGCGGTCGATAGATCCGCGGTGCCCAATGTCGAAAGCGAACCGTATGCGGTGCCCAAAGTCGATTCCGACTCGCATGCGGTGTCCATAGTCGGAATCGAAATGGCTGCGATGCCCATAGTTGAAACGGACATGACATCTGTGACCCCGGTTAGTGTCAGGTATGGGCACGCGTGATATATGTTTCATGGTTTTGACGTTTTCGACATTGATTTCAACAACCATGATAAAAGAGATGTCGTCGCCGATCGTTCTTGAAATATGGAAGAAAACCTCGTGTTTCGTTAGGGCTCCGACGCCTTCTTCACAAGGGTCTTACATAACATAATGTAACGCTTGGGCTCGTACATATGCGCTGCACACCATCGTGCCAATTGTGTCACGTTATGTCTGTTTTTTCAAGGTTCGACGAAGTTTAACATTTTGTACAAACGTAGGTACCTAACACGCCCGTGTGTTCGCGCGCACTCGCATCTGATGTTGACAGCCTGTCACGAATTACACTCTGCCGGGTTCCCGAGTTGCCATGTATCTCCCATCATGCACGGTCACCATGTGCCTACCACAACGTCTGTTGTACGCAATACAGGAAAATATTTTCCGACGTTTGAGAACAGTTGCGGTTAGGGGAGGGGGGGTGGTCTGGCCGTGCATTGCATTGTGTTGCATCGAAGCGTCGTTGATGTTGGTCGTGCCCACGGCAACCTCGTAGACGGCGCATGCGTGACGACCGTGGGTATCCAATGTATAAAAAGCTCGTTTTTATGAACAAAATTCCAATGGAGTGTCCCGATGGCGGGTATCACGCACCACAGTGGTGCCGTACCTGTCACATCATCCTGGTTCCCGCCGGACGACAGCGACGACTACGGCACAGATGATCCGTGCTTGACGCAGCAGACACCAAGTGCCGACAAAGACGATGCACCGGCAGCTGCAGTCGACGGGGCCCCACGCCGTGAAGCCAACGGACCCCTCAGGATGTCCCGTGTAGGCGGGCGTGTGCACTCTACGAAGGGCGGGACCGTCATTTCTGACGATGAGGCAAAGGCAGCCGACGCCAAGGCGAAAGCTGTCCCCGCCCGCATCTCTGACCCCAGCCCATGTGCTCCCCCTAAGAAGCGGAAGGCTGCGGTGGTCTTCCCGGGTGGCTCAACGTTCGAGAACATGGCCGCGTGCAAAGCCGCAGTCGAAGAGTATGCGGTTCACAACCGCATGGTGTTGAGGTGGCTGAAAAGCGATCCCACTCGGTTTGTGGCCCGGTGCAAGCAGTTTGCCACTAAAGGCTGTCCGTGGATCGTTCGTGCCGGGTACAACAAGAAGTCCGGTGCAGTCAACATCACCTCGTTCGTGGATGGCCATCTTTGTGACCCCGGCCTTGGCCGGGGTAACCCCGTGCGCACCATGAGGTGGGTGGCACGACACATTGAGAGCACCATCGCCCGGGACCCGTCGGTGAAGCCTAAGGCGCTGCAGGCGGTTGTTACAGAAGTGGCCAACACGAAGGTGCCATACACCACCCTCTACCGCGCAAAGAAGCTNTCCGTGGATCGTTCGTGCCGGGTACAACAAGAAGTCCGGTGCAGTCAACATCACCTCGTTCGTGGATGGCCATCTTTGTGACCCCGGCCTTGGCCGGGGTAACCCCGTGCGCACCATGAGGTGGGTGGCACGACACATTGAGAGCACCATCGCCCGGGACCCGTCGGTGAAGCCTAAGGCGCTGCAGGCGGTTGTTACAGAAGTGGCCAACACGAAGGTGCCATGCACCACCCTCTACCGCACAAAGAAGCTGTGTCTGGAGAAAATGTACGCCAAGAAGAGCGAGTCCTGGAGCATGTTCCCAGGGTACGTGGAAGAGGTAAGATATCCCGTTTTAACTTACTTGTTGTCAACCATTTCCGACTACGGCTATGACATAGTTCGGTCACTGATCCTGTCGAATATGTTTCAATGTGCAGGTGCTGAGGGTTGACCCGCAAGCCATTGCCAAAGCGGAGAAAGATCGTGACACCGGTGTCTTAGACCGTGTGTTCATCACACCAGGTGCCTGCAGGCGGGGTTTTGAGTACACGAGGAGGGTCCTTGTCATGGATGGGACACACCTCAAAAACGACCACAAACAGGTACTGCTCATCATGCAATTTTTTTACGCTAATGACAACGCGGTGCCCGCTGCATACGCCCTGGTGTCCGGGGAAGATGAGCGCAATTGGTCTTGGTTCTGCAAGTTGGTGGCAGCACCGTACCCGAACGCAGCAGCTCAGGGGACTGTGGTCATTTCTGACCGGAAGAAGGGACTGGCCAACGCAGTCGAGGCCAAGCTGCCCGGGGCGACTCACACGTACTGCGCGTGGCACCTCATGCGCAACGTGCAGTCCAAGTTCCAGGGCAGGTCTGGCGCACTTTTCTGGAACCTGGCACTCGTGACAACGGAGGCGGACTGGGACGCAGCTCTGGCAGAGATGCGGCGCACATCACCTAGGGCGGTGGATGACCTGCTGGGCGGGAATGGAGAGCCCGGTATCCCAAAGGAGCGCTGGAGTCGGCTTTACTGTCCGCTTTCTCGCGGTGGGCATACCACCAACAACGCCATGGAGTCCCTGAACGGCAAGCTAGTCGAGCTGCGCAAGATGTACCCATTTTTCTGCTTCGTCAACTTGCATCTGTTTGTACAGCGGTTGTGGAACATTCGCCGCAGGTTGGCACACGATACCCCGAGCAACGTCGCGCCCGCGCTCTACCTGAAGCTGAAAAACAACTGTGACTGCAGCAGGGAGTACGCCCTGGACTTGGACGGCGACGAGAGGGGACCATGGCACGCTGGCACAGCCACTCGGCCCAATGGCACTCCACGCGACGTCAACATCACGACGGAGTCCTGCACATGTGGGCGGTGGCGGGAGTATGGAGTGCCGTGTCCACACGCGTGCAGCCTACTGTTGGAGAACGCGATGAACCCGGTCGCCTACGTCGATCTCGGCTACCTCAACCTGAGCTACAAGCGCACCTACAACGCACCCTTCCCACTGCCAAAGGTGCGCCAGGTCAAGCCCGTAGAGCCCAAGTGGAAGCAGCCGGGCCCAAGTCGCGGGCGTGGGCGGCCAGCCACGGTGCGCTTGGACAGGTACACGAAGTTGAAGAACTGCCGCATCTGTGCACGCTGTGGAAAGCAGGGACATGTCCGGCGGCCATGCCCGAACATGGAGGCCCCAAGCCCAGAGGCGATGGTAGCCGCACGCGTCTCCGAGCTTGATGCAGAGAGACACATGCGTGCCTCGTGCAGGAGCAACGTGGACGCTATGGGATACTCAGGGGATGAGGCCGATGATGTACCACCTGCCGCAGAGGATGCAGAGTCCGAGGATGAGGAGGAGGAGGAGGAGGATGAGGAGGAAGAGGAAGACTCCCACGAGGAGGGGGAGGACAAAGAGGGAGGGGAGGGAGAAGAGGAGGAGGAGGGGCGGGGGGAGGGGGAGGAGGAAGAGGAGGGGGGGAGGGGGGGGCAGGAGGTCGTCGACCCTGTCTCTGTGTCCAGTGACGAGGAAGGCGTCAACCACCATGATGCGGAGGACCGTGAGGAGGCCTGGATGGCCTTCCATGCTGAAGTGGACAGCATCAACCGGTCCTTTGCCATTTGGTGAGTCTGAGTCAGCTCTTTCATTCTGCCACTATGTCATTTCAGGAGTTAGTTGGTTGTGTTCATGAATCTTACTATGTGTTCCTTGTCTGTGTTTGCTTTGCAGAGATCAACAACGACCACTTGTGATAGGGGAGGTGCATGCAAGATACCATGTGGTGCATGATTGCACTCTTGCATTACAGTAGGCTTTAGTTGTGGTATATGTGGATTAGTAGTTTTGAGTAACAGCATTTCACAAAGGATTTGAGTGACCATTGCCAGATCTCGGGTACTCCTCCCACCCCATGTGCAAACCCTAAAGCATGGAATACTCGTCACTTTACATAACTGAGCATCATAAGTGACAAGTATGATTTGTGCCTTGTCCCAGTGTGCAAGTCTTGTAATCCACAATTGCAGTTGTATTCAAATAGTAATGAAGAGTTGTGTGGTAATACAGTCTAAATCTGGATCCACCACCCAGAGGTATGAAGGGTACATATAGACTCTTGACATCTTTAGTTCATTCTCTTTGCGTCATTAGTTTGATGGAATGGACAACATGGCTTCTTGTGCCCAAGACGACTTGACTATCATGTTCCTCCTGGGAGTTGATACAACATTGGTGTGTCAGAAACTGCTCTCCTACTTGTGGCCGCCAACAACAACAAGATTCGTAGGCATGTGCCATTGTACACCAACACACAACGACACATGTGAATCAGATACCAACTCTACTGTACCAGAGGCAAAGGAGAGTCATGGGGAAGATGTCTTCTACGTGTCTGGAGACGACAACAT
>SZWC01000855.1:201505-215744 GCA_023375785.1 Penium margaritaceum | reverse complement strand
GGAGGGAGAGAGAGAGAGAGAGAGAGAGAGAGAGACGTGCGAGATAACAAAGGTGCTGGCACAAAATCACCGGACTTACCTTGCATGCGATTGCTTTACATTGTAGCATCACAAAATGAAGCTCCGCCTCGTTTAGCATAAAGCTTTAGTTTCAAACACAAGATACCACTGCAAACTCGCAAGTTCGGGATAACACTCACCTTGTTTTGGCAAGGTAAAAACAGAAATGGGCCTCCGGAGACTCAAAAAAATTTAGTCTGCTTGTACTGGTTGTTGATGAAAATTGTCTCCAGAGTGAGTAGGATAGGAAATATCATCTAGCAACCTCTAGACACCATTTTGCGAGCTCCGACGACAACTTCCGCGTAGGAGTTTGACACTTGATACGTTTTAGTGGTATCAGAGCAAGACGACCCTTCTGACTAATTGTGCGATGGTTCTAGTAGTTACGCCATATACAAAGTTCCACGAGTAGCTGCAATAGTAGCATAAATACAGGAGGGTATAATAGTAACAATTGACCGTTCTAAGCATAGTAGATTGGATCAGAAATTCCTTGGGAGATCTTTTCATTATTCTACCCTTTCTCGTCTTCTTTCCTTTACCAAGGGGCTATGTGGATCTTTGGTGGACAGGGTGGAGAGTCCCACTCCTAAATCAAAAAGTTTCCTCCTCTTCACAAGATTCTCCCTTTCATCCTTCAACAAAAAATCGGAGCAAGGCTATTCTTCCAGACCAAAAACTGTCACAGCCTAAGTGCATACCAAAGAGAGGGGAGGAAAAATCTTGGGAATTTCTTGAAGCCTTCCCATTGACATGGGTACAAAGGGAGACACCTCCAAGGAGGCACGAGGAGCATCAAGAGAAGTCAAGAGGCAGTCAACGAGGGCCACAAGACAAAGAGAAGGCGGGAGGAGTGTGAGACATTGGAAACTCCTGACTACTGTCACCCCATCCTCTCCTCCTCGTTTTTTTAATGATGCTCAAAGACCTTGCTCTTCTTTCAATCTTTTGTCCTAGATTCTGTTTTCCTAGAATTGACAGGCTTCCTAGTGTCGTAAGTCATGGCTTAGGATCCTAGCTTGAATGCACGTCCCCGTGCCATCTCTGATGGTATAAAAAATAGTATTTTCTACCATGTAACTGTGTTGAACGTGGTGGCTTGAGAAAATAGAAATCCTTCCTGCGTGCTTGTGCTGTCCATGGCGGTCTATAAAAGAGAAAATAAATTATGCAAGTGCCTCACTGATCATAAGAGCAAGGAAGTTTCAAGAGGTGACAACCCTCCAAGGTTGTGGAATGACCCTCACAAAGGTCTTCATGTACTAGTAATTCTAGAGGAACCTACCAATGCTAGTGAGATTGCCAACAGTAACAATGGTGACAAAAGCAGTCACGTGGGAATTTCTTACAAGCACAAGCCAGACAACGCCTCATTAAAGGAGATTTGCGTTGATTGTTAGAATCTTGCTGAGTTGGCCGCCAAGCCGGCAGGATGACTCAGGATTGGCTTTGATAGTAAAGGAGCGACACCATCAGAAAGACCATTGATGGACCTCCCTTCCTACAGTGTAGCTGCGATGGGACAGATCCATACCCACTCAAGCGCCGTCCTTGTTGACAGCTCTCTCCAGAAGATGGGACTCCTTGGAGGCATGTATGCAAAACGTACCCTCCTTTAGTGGGCAAAGGTGCTTGGATAGCAGGAGGCCCTTGAGGCTATCGCTGATGCTCTGACGACATCAAAGTATAAGTTTGTGTTCGCCAATCTACTGGCCCTTGTAAAAAAACGTATCATGGATATTGATCGTGATCGCTAGCTACAGTGTCTGACTGCTCATCAGTTAACTTATGGATGCAATGAGCTTAGCAAGGCATTGTAGAGTGTGACCGAGGTGCAGATGTAATAGTTATCGCAAAACTCTCGCAAGTGCAGATGCCGCTGCTAGTGGCAGCAAAGACCTCCCTACCTCGACGACATCGGGGCCAGTCACAAACACGTCCTTTCTCCACAATGTGGAGATGTTCTGGAAGGACGTGAAGGTGGTCGGCTGGCTAAATTACATGGAGCATGTTTTGCATGTCAAGAAGGCTCCACTCGGGTAGTGTGGTGACCTTGTCACGACACGACTTGAGGACAAGATCTTCAAGTACATGTTCAAGTAGTGGGGTGCACAGCAACCATGATTGGAGTGGCAGCCCGTGCCATGGGAGGCTTTATGCGCTACCTTATGTAAGAAGTACACCCAGCTTGAGGAGGCGTGACGTGCCTTCCATAAGATCAAAGACTTCAAGCAAATTGATAGTTCCCTCGAGGCCTTATTGAACAAGTTCACTGCACACGTGGAAGAAGCCAAAAGCTTCACCAAGGGCAATAGGACCCCTACCTTTAAGCACCTAGAGTAATTGTTGCTGGAGTACTTGCATAATGGCCTAACCAACGAGAAGTTAAAAGACCAAATCATCAAGACAAAAAGAGGTCAGGCATGGACATGTAGGAGGGAGCTGCCTGGCTACACGAGTGAAAAATAGTTGGTGGATCCAAAGCATTACTCGGATGCATGCCCGCACGCACATAAACAACAAGGTCGCAACATGCAAATGGTCGTTGTAGGGGCTGGAGGCACAGCCAGACAGTGGGGCGAGATTAAGGGCAAGCAAGTCGAAAATCCTCTAGTCAAGAAGACTGGTGAGCTCAAGGCCCTAAACCACTAGTGCAGTTGCATAGGAGACGCATGAGCATCGTACAAACTCTGCCACAACTGTATGCAGCGTAGTTACTTTAGATCCCAGTGCCCTGAGGCTGCGGCTAGTGGCCAGGAGGTCATTGTGTTGGCCAAAGCTGTAGCACCTCGTGGAGATGGTACAGTTGGAGGCCACAGACATGGTCGTGGACAAGGCCGTGGCCGTGACAAAGAGCCTTGTCGTGGAATCGGACAAGGTTGTGGTACGGATTTTCCCCATTTGTGAGTGACCTTTGTGGGGAGCAATCAAGGGTAAAAGTGGATGGCAAGTATTGGTTCATGTTTTCAGACGAGGATGTCAAACAATGTGAAAGTTTAACAACTTCAAATCTCAGCACTCTTTCTCCCCTCTCGTTGAACCTCATTCTACCCTTGTTGATCAAAATTGTACACTAACCCTTATATCTGCAGACAAGATGCATAATAAAACATGCCTAGTGGTGGTGACACCAACCACTGTGCAAGAGTTGTGTGATGCAGTGATAAAGAGAAAATGATCGTAAAGCGATGAGCTCAATCACTTTTACGGTACATTTAGTTGAAAACTTTGACCCAGGCAATTCTAAAGACTAAAAGGTGTTATCTGAATTCACACATAGTCACAAGATATGGACTCGAGTGGGTGAATCTTGCGAGTTGCAATGCTCACAACACCAGTTTTGTGTTTACCAATAACTCGGCTTGTCATCATCAAGTCTGTTCACTTGGAAAAATAAAGGCAACACGAGGATGCAGTCTAAAGAGTACCTTGCTGGTGTTTGTGCAAATGTGTTGGTTGACACTGGAGGAGATGACACCGTTGTTCGCATTGGATTTATTTGATGGATGGGCTAGAAGTACGAGCCATCAGACGGCGTCGTTACTGTTGGTGAAAACCACAGTGTACCTATGATTGGTACCTGCAAAACAAGGATCTGTATTCAAGGAGACACGCATAGGGTCGCTCAAAGGCACCCAACATTCTTGACCCGTTTGATGTGGTGTTAGGCGATCCTTGGCTTCGCCAAAAAATGCTTTAATGTGCTTTTGATCAAAGGGCTCGATACTTTGTAAAGGACATCATTGCTTTGCATTGATTTTGAGTACGGAAAATGTCATAATCCATACTAGGATTTCATACAAGCCCGTTTTCGTTGCAGAGCAATAGACATATTCGAATAGGTTGTTGATACTTCTAAACTTATCTGTAATAATTGGAGGATAACATGAAGGAGGACGTGCCACAATACATAAAATCTCTAGAGGTGGAATTCTCATGTGCTTCAAGATCCACCGGCAAAGCTTCCACCTGAATGACACATGGATCACACAATTCCACTACAACCGAACACAACTCCTCTATTGAGATTTATGTATCACCTTAGACCGCCTGAATGGACAGAGGTTTCACGCCAATCAAACATTACCCTCCAAAAAGGTGGATTGACCCGACTAGCTTGTAGTACGGTACGCCAATCCTTTTTGTGAAGAAAAAGGATGGTGGTTTGCGCATGTGCGTCGACGTCAAGGCATTGAATAAGGGAACAGTGAAAATTGAGTCCTCTAACCACAAATGGAGGACCTCCTCGACTAAATCCAATGGGAAGAAATATTTTTTTCCTTGGATTTATCTAAAGGGTTTCATCAAATCCACATAACAAAAGATGATGTGTAAAGAAAAAACATTTTGAACGCACATGGGACATTATCGGTTTTGGGTTTTATGCTTTGGGTTCATGAACGTCCTGACCATCTTCTAGGGATAAATGAATCAAATGTTTGCCAAGCATCTTAGTCATATTATCTTGTTCTACTTGGACAACATCCTGGTTTTTTCAAGATACATGCGCATTAAGTGTTAGCCCTAAGTCCTTGTGATCCTTTGGTAACATAATTTCTATGCAAAAGCGAGCAAATGCAAGTTTGCAAGATTAGCTCAAATACCTTGGACACAAAGGCGACAGGGATGGTATCCACAAGGACCCACAAAAAGAGCAAGCCGTGGTGGATCGGCCACGCCTAAAACCAAAATGCAAACTAGGTCTTTCCTTGATCTCGTAAACTATTCTGGAAATTTTATGCAAGGGTATTTGACCATACTAGCTCCGATAACCAGGATCACACAAAAGCATGTGCATTAGGAATGGTCATCTAGCTACAAAGAATCGTTCCTCAAATTTAACGAGCGTGTATCCACACCATCCATCTTAGCTCGTCCGGATCCATCGCATCCGTGGAAGGTACGATGTGATACGTCGATAGCAAGAATTAGAGTAGTCCTCATGCAGAATGATCACCCAACTGTGTATCAAAGCTGAAATCGCATCCCCACGGAGATGCACTACATGACTGGGTATCAAGAGCTCACCGCTGTGGTACATGCTTTCAAGATATGGCATTGCTACCTCAAGGAAACTAAGGGGGACATGAGTGTAGTGGCCAACCACTTCTTGCTATTGCTTAAAACTCAATCAAAACGATCAAGACGACATGCGCGTTCGAGTGAATCCCTGAGCTAATTCTTGTTCACATAGAAGTATTGGCTAGTACACATCAACGTGGCCAATTGACTAAGCCAAAAACCTGTTGAAGGTCAAGTAACCACTGAGGATGGTGGGTGCTATATGGCCAATATGACAACTACAATGCAAAAACCAGACCCCCATCCACGTGTGCGACAACCATCTTGAGAGATTATCCACTACAATGGTTTTGTAAACGGCACCAGAATGAGATATTGTGTGGATTCTTGATTTCAAGACTCTTGGGATCTTAACAAGTACAGATTGGTGGAGGTCGCAAGAATCTACTAGCACGTAGAAAAAGTCGATGTGCTTGACTTGGGAGACCTTCTCGCAAAGATTATCTCCGAGTTCCACAACCCGCCAGTCGCAGGTCATGTGGGACCTTAAAACCAGAAGAAAGCACCATTGGACCACTCTTGGTGGCTAGGATGGAGTGTTAATGTCCGTAAGTATTGCATGACATGCCATCCATGTCTTCCTAACAAGGCTGGTAATACAAATCTTGTTAGACTCATCAAGCAACTTCCCATCAATGAAAATCCATGGGACTGCATCACCATGGACTTTGTTTTTGGTGTTCCGGACATGACCCATAGCCACAATAAAGTACTACTGGTTGTAGAACTTCTCATGAAGATGAATCGTTCCATTCCTACAACCATTGAAGTGAATGTAAAGGAGATCGCTTATCGCTTCTTTGAGAGTGGCGTGAAAGACCATGGCTTGCCAGTGTGCATTATCCCCAATCATTATAGAAAACCCACTAATAAGTTACGGCAAAAGATGCACGGAAATTGTGGAATCAAGTATCAAATTTCAACAATACCGTAGCGGATCTCAATTTTGTGCAAACTAATTTTTTTCATTTGCTCATGTGTCATCCAAATAGTTACTAGGCTGATGTAAGGGTTACTCATAAAAATGTGGCTTTTTTTATCAATGTCCTTACAGTGTGCTTCCCTACCAAAAAAAGAGGGCAATTTGGCACAGTCCAGGGCTCGCATCGAGCCCTGAACCACGTTGCATGGTCAGCCGTCAGATTGTTACATGCAACCTGACAGCTACCAAGGTCGCAACATCGAATGCTCAAAATTTACGAAGCGAGGTTTGAGCATTTGAGAGAAGGAGAGAGCGCCTAGACCTGCACAAAGGGCAAAAGTCAATGCTCGATGCCTAATCATAGACAAGGCTGGGCGGCCATCCTGATAATGTGAAAATGCAAATTTTTATGTGAAATTAAGAAACACTAAATTCGGTTTAAAAAAGTGAACGAAAGCGAGGGACAGTTCGACATTTCACCCTCATATTGATAGACAAATAGACCGCATGATTTGCACTCTAGAACAGATACTTTGCATGTACAAGGAACCAACCATGAATGAGTGGGACGAATTCCTAGCACTGGTACAGTGTATGGTGAACAACTTGGTGAATGAGTCCATTCAATTCACACCGTTCGAGTTGAACTGTGGTCAGAATTGAGTTGTGCCCTCGTAATTGATGAAGTGTGGGAATACAACAGGACAGGTTCTTTTTGCTTAAGCCTTTGCTAAGTGCATAGAATCCTTGTTACATGAGCCATAGGGTTACCTTCAAGCGGCTTGGCACTGCCAAAGGCATATGCCTTTTTCCAACAAAGTCACTGAGAGGTCTCATTTGACATCAATGATAAGGTGCTACTTAGCAGTGAGAATCTTCGGCTGAATTCGTCAGGGGCGCAAAAACTTTTGCCTAAGTGTTTTGGGCCATTTTCCATCGTTGCACGCATCGGGCCAATGGCATGCCGATTGCTGCTTCCCCCAAGTACGAAGATGCATGACATGTTTCTTGTGAGCCTGCTGGCCCCATGCATGGTAGAAGGAACCGTTTTGCCACCAATGACAGTCTTTACTATCGACGACCAATACGAGATCTCTTGCGTACTCAAACACCAAGAGTGTTCACTCAAGTCACGGGTTGTTAGGGAATACCTTGTACATTGGGCCGGTTGTGGACCTGGACATAACTCATGTGGAGTCCAAATCTAACTTGTCCACGGGGGTGGTCAACAAGTACTCGAGGGAGCTGGCAGTTGGCACAGATTGATGTGTGGTAGGGGGCACCACTAGAATGCGATAATACTGAACAAAATTCTTTCTCTGCGGTATTCATGGCTAGTAATCATAGGAGGCTAGGGATGTCCAACATGGTTATCAGGGAGAAACTCCACCCTAGAGGGGGGAGGCTGCTAGCCGTGCTGACAGACAAGCTGTAGCTTAGGTCAAAGTGCCATGCCTGTGTTAATGTTTAGTCGGTTAATCAAATTGTTAAATTTCTTTCACAATGTTGACGGCTTACTGTATGGAAATCCTACTTCTTGGCCATGAACAGAGACAGTTTGTAACAAATGGAGAGGAAGATAGCAAGAGGGCAGATTCAGCCCTCCCTCGTAGAAGCGAGAGGTGGTTGGACACCACCCCTCTCTCACGGTCCAAACACCATCCCCCATCCTCCGTTGACTGGAAATTTATTTACAACCATCTCCTCACCCTCCCAATCAACCTACACACGCAAGATCAAGTGCTCCAACCTATACACATTGTGATCTTGAGGGCCAGGTTCAATCTCCGGGCTTCTTTGGTGTCTAGGTGACACCCCCCCCTCTTCCCCACTGGTTACAACCTTGAGAAAGGGAGGAAAAAGAACACGGCGAGGGCTGGCCAGCGGCCAGCCCTTTGCTGGCTATCAGCCAGCTGGATGCCGGCCGGCGGCCAGTCAGGTGACCAGCCAGCAATCGGCCGGCCACCTGCTGGCTGCCAATCATGTGGGTCGCTCAATCGGTGGCCAGGAGGCTGGAAGACCTTGAGTGCCAAGGCCTAATGCCTCGATTCATCATCTTCAACCTCTCCTCCTTGCCTTATTGAACGAGCAAGGTGAGGGATAAAGAGAGAGGGAGAGAGTGACGTGCGAGATAAAACATAATGCACCGGCACAAAACTTCCAAACATGCCTTGCACACGACGATTTTGTGCCATCGCATCAAGAAATGGAACTCGATTTGGTTTAGCAAAATTTTTGAGTTTCAAACACAGAAAACTGGTACAAACCCACAAGTTTGGGGTAATACCCTCCTCTTTTTGGACCAAGAATGAGGAGACAAGGTAGAAAGAAAAATGTGGGAGATTTAAAACATCTGAACTCCCTATACAGGACGTTCATGATGAGTGATCCCAGGGTCATACAGAGAGGAAATCTCCTCTAGCAAGCTCTAGACGCCACTCTGCAAACTTTGACGACGACTTCCATGTAGGAACTGGACACTCGACATGTTACAAATCCACATAGTATCCCAGTTGGATCCTGTTTACAAAAACATTGTGGTGGATAATCTCTCGTGGTAGTTGTTGCAGAGGATCAAGGAGGTCAAGTATTTTCACTGTAGCTATTGCAACGATCGTTAAACACCCACAAGTGTTTGTGGTTGGTTCAGTTTCCATAGTCTGTCAGCTTAGTGGATTGGTTGTGTTGATGCATCCTAGCTGGTATTCCCACATGAATAAGAATTGGCTCAGGAATTCACTCCACACATATTGTCTTGACAGGTTTGGTTGTATTTGAGCACCCACCAACGGGCTGTGGTTGGTCACGACCGTCAACCATCTCCTAAGTGCCCTCGAGGTAACAACGCCGCATTTTTTAAGCATGCATCACAATTATGAGCTCTTGATCACCTTATGTGTACTGCATCCCCACTAGTGTGAGCATCAAGCCCGCATACGTAACTAGATGGCCGTTCTGCGCGAGGACTGCTCGAAGTCCTACTACCAACGCATCACATTGCACCTCCCTCGATTGTGATGGATATGGAATAGCTATGGCGGGAGGTGTAGATAGATGTGTTTTGACTTTTGAGAAAAGCATTCTTGTAGTCAGTTGTTGACTCCCAAGGCAAGTCTTTTTTTTTGTGTGAGCCAGTTAGTCAAGCTACCAAGGTTGAATATCCTTGCATAAAATTTCAAAAGTTGTTTTCAAGGCCAAAGGAAGATCCAATATGTCCAAGCTTTCTCAGCGTGACCAATCCCCTATGGCTTGGATCATTGGTTGGTCAACACAGATTCTGTCCTTTTCGGCTATGTTTCTAAGGAGTTTGAGCTCATCATGTACAAAATTACAGTTTCTCAACTTGGAATAGAACATTTTCTCCCATATGATTACAAGGAATTTGTGCAATTGTTCTATGTTCTCATCTATTTGTCTGGAGAAAATCAGGATGTCATTGTAACAAGGACTCCTAGTTATGGTTCAAAATGGGTTACTTCTCCTTGGTTAGGACCAACAGTAAAACACCAATTTGATTTAAATGGGGTACTATCTCAAACACAAGTATGTGCCAGGTCATGATTGCCCTTTCCACTGATTGGTTAGTAGTTCGTTGTAGTGAAAGAGGATGGACCATCCATGTCCATCTGATGAAAGAAATGTCCCGCAATATCCTGCTTTATGATTGTACGTTGGTCAGTGGGTCGCACTTCGATGCACATCCTGTGGGATATTACACCCAGGTTGAGCCATTGAGGCCAACAATTCCATTCCGAGGGTTTTAACCTACTCACCTATCTACCACAAATTGTTGTATTGGCATCTGAGCCATGTCTGATCCTAGTGGCCAAAACGCTTTTGCTGGCTTCTTGTGCTGCCCGGGGTCAACAAGAGGGTGAACAAATATCGCCCTCATTCTCAGCATGTGCATCCAGTTAGGAAAGAGATTTCAAACAAGACTACCCACATCGCCAAGCCCGGTCAATGGATGCATGCCATGTCGAGTGACAGCCTGAGTAGCAATGCAATAATCCAACATCGCAGCAAGCCAGGGAGGGCTCCGCCATGGCGTCAACACACCATGGTGTGCCTCAACTGCACTCCAAGGGAGCACAACCATTCTGTCCAGCAGTAAAGCATCATGGCTGCCCGGCGTCCAAGCACAATGAGCTGAATCAAAGAAACAACTATTTCTGTTTTTGTTCACCACCAGGCCGCGCCATGGTGTCTATCTGCGCTCTTCGAACGCGCTTGGACGTCCTACTGGTGTTGCCATGAATTGTGTGAGCCCTGATGGCCCAGCCAGCAATGACACACGCCCTGCTGGCGATGCAAGCAACAACAGGAGCCCTGCACCACAAGTAGCGACAGACGCCCTATTGGCGTTGCCAATAGCGGCGAGAGCCCTTCTAGCATCGCCAGTATTGATAGATGCTGTACGGGCGTTGCCAGTAGCCGTGTCAGCTCTGCTGGCACCCCGAATAACGGCAGAAGCCCTACTGGCATTGCCAGAAACAAGTGGGACATGAGTGACGGTGGTTGGGTGCGTACTGCTACCAATTAGGAGACTCCACATGAGGAGGCAGAAACCACGTCTCTCAAAACAATTTGACGTCACCTCCATTGCTGAGCACCCGCCGCTGTCAACGTCCACCGAGTCAGTCATTTGCACGAGCATGTACACCAGCCAAAAGGTCACAATACAGATAAGTGAGACAGTATACATGAAAATCAGAACACCTTACACATACATGCTTGCTAGTGCGTCAGCTGACTAGATAGTGTTTCCACGCCAAGGAGAGCAAGGATAGGAAGCTTCCAAGTACTTTCTTACCTCCTGCGTGGTGGAGGAGGAGGTGGGGCTCGCTCTACCCTGCTTTGACTTTGCACCACTCATCCACTCAATGCACTTTCATTTGGTTTTGAGTGTGAGGTAAACAAATCCATGGTTTGTTCATGTGTGGGCTTTGAGCTCTCTGAGTGTTACATGGTGTTGTGCAGTGAGAGCTCCTTGTTTTGCTCCGATGATGCTCCAGCACTTAAACTGCTTGTTTTTTGTGATTTATGGTACGTTCTACCACCCACTTCACACATGCATGACTGGTAGAGTTTTCTTGGCGGTCGAGACCCAGACATGTGGTGGCCGACCCCATGATGATTAGAAACATCTTGACACTGACAAGTTGTGTATTCCTTGTGTGGTCAAGACCCGGGTGCACGGTGGTTTGCACCAATATCTCGGGGTCCTTGAGCATTTGTTGACTTTTGTTAGACATACATAGCTTGCATGAGGCTGAGACCTGGATGTTCAAAAAAATTGCCTAGCTTGGCTTGCGAGCGATGTTAGTATATCACCGCAGAGTCTGGATGTGTTCTGGGTGTATTGCATGTTTTTGTGTCGGTCCAGACCCGGGCACACGGTGGAATTTTCCGGTGCCTCGGGCAACCTCTTTCGTATGGTTTCACATTCTGTGACCTCGGCACTCCCCGTTAGTGCCTTTTGGTGCAATGGGGATGACGGGGCCTGGCGGGCTAGCCGCCAGTCCCCAGCACATAATATCTGAGTATGGCTCATTGTACTTTCTCCTTGCTCTTAATACCCTCCAAACGTAGCCAGACTTGGCTTCCACTGTCTTCCCCTCACACACAGAGCAAGTAAGCTTTGCATGGGCATGCATGCCCCAATTAATTCCATCTTCGTATCAGAGCGTAAGAGGGCGTGTGAGCTATGGTACTAGGACCATCAGTCCAAGACAATACGAGGAAGTGCCACGTGGCACATGCTGACAGTAGTGTGCAGGGGCATTCGTCACTGCATCATCAAAGCAACACCTACCGCAACACTCTGGTACAACATCAAGTGCTGTTGGGCAGCAGGAGGAGTAGCACCGGATGAAACAAATCCTTTAAAAGAAATAAAAAGGAATGAAATCTCCACGTAATTTCCTCCCCGACGACCTTGAGTTGCAGGTGGTTGTGAGCTGTAGGCGAGTAGTAGCAACAGCCTCTGCGGTAGCAGCCAAAACAGCAACACACAGTAGTAACAACAACAGTGCGACAACAAGAGCAATAGCAGAAGCAGGTGGTAGCGTGGACGACGGCACGCAACATTAGTAGCAGCCTCTGTAGCAGCTGCAGCAGCTATAGCAATAGCGCGTAGCAGCAATTGTAGCTGTGCAGTAATAGCATGATATCAGCAGCAACAACACCAGTAGCAACAATAGTAGCATCAGTATTGTGGTAAGAGGAGTAGCGCACAGCATAGGCAACATGTAGGAGCAACTGTAGCCGTGTGGCAGCAGTAGTATTGGGTAGCAGCAACCGCACCAGCAGCCACAACAGTCACACCATCAGCCACAAAATTCACAGCAATAGCAGTAGTGGTTGTTGCACAGCCTCCACGTTACAGTGCATCAGCCGCACTGCCGCGGCTAAGGCACCTGCTGTCTTCGCTTGCTTCTATTGTTGTGATGGGTGTGGCGGGTGGCGTTGATGCTGGCAGCGCACTCCTGGTTGGCACCTGCCTTGGCTTCAACCATGTGATCCACAGCATTCGGACCTACTTGATACGGTGGTCTCCCTCACCGGAGCCATGGCCATTCTATATGGCGAGCTATAGGGTGTGACGCAAATGGTGAGAGATCTTGGTGATCAAGTTGTCGCTGGTCATGCTAACATTACATCTCCGCTCTCGAACACCTCTTCCACCACCTCGCATGCCTCTGCGGAAGAATCTTCTAAGATACTCACAGACTTGCCATCGCAGGCCGTGGGCATCCTTTCCATCCTACACGAGATTGCTCTTCCTTTTCCAGTCGCTCTCGGACCACGTGCTCGGCAACTGCATTTGTGCATGCCACGACAGGCCCATCTTGTCTCGGGCTCGTCAACGACCTTACCGAATTCTGCAATCTTGGAGGTNCCTCGTTGGTTACCGCACCACAGTCGGAGAGTGCAGACCATGTTATGCGCAGTGTTGTTATCAAGGTGGATCAGCCAAATACATCATCTATAGCTCCACGAGATGTAGATGCTCCAAGATCCAGAGGTGTCCTCATCGTCGGAGTGGTAGCAGCAGGGGTCGATTTTGCACGTGCTGTTGGAGTGTTCGAGCTTATGGCGTAGGACACAAACGTAGAGGTAATGGTAGGGGGAGCCTCGTTGGTTACTACACCAGAGTCGGATAGGGCAGAGGACGTTGTAAGGACTGTAGCGCTGGAGGTGGTCCCAACAGCTATAGCGTTGGTAGCTGTAGAGGCTAGAGTTTTGCCATCAGCTAGAGGTGTCTCTGGTGCTAGATTGACAGTTGCGGTTGCTGATGTGGCAGTGCTCGTTGTGCTCACGAGGGGGGACACGGAGGTCATCACTCAGGAGGCGCTGCGTCGGCACCTTGTTGGCCTTGAGTGCTTGCAGGCTACCAACGCCACTTTTAGTTATATAGAGCCTATAGTTCTGGCTGCAAATGTACACTTCTCCACTGTGCGATAGCAGCTTACAGATGCTCGAGGACCGAGCCTGGGTGCCTCGTCAGCCTTGTCAGTCATGTCCGGACTGTGCGGCAGCTTGGAAAAGGACCGAGCAAATGGCAGGGAGAGAGATGGAGCTGTGGATTGGAGCCACGAGGGAGGGGTGTAGGATGAAGAAGGTGGCCCATAGAATGTATGGTAGTACGGCGGCGAAAGCCAACGCCACCATGCGTGGGGTACAACCACCGCGAAAGAAGTTGGCACGAAATCCCAACTGGGCCGCGGAACCGGCAAGGACATGACGACGGTGGTCTCCCACCACATTTGGTCAGACTCCCACGTGTGAGGGTCTCCACCAAAGAGGATGGGGGAAAGAAGAAACGGGAGGGGGGGCATTGTCTCCCGAAGCAACGGGACAAATCCCCGAATGTCCGGGTCTCCACCACGTGCCGAAAAGGATGAGAGAAAGTGAAATTGAAAATAAAAGGAGAAGAAAAAAAACTGAAGGAAAGAAAGAACATTGGAAATGACAGGAAAACCAAACCACCAACGAGAAGGTGGCAGTCGGGATGATGCCCGTGGTTACCCGGGGTGGAGAGGGATGTCAAGCCTCTCCCCGACCATTCTTCTTTTTTCCTTTTTAAGTTGTTTTGTTGGTGGATACTGTGCTTGACCCTCGTTTCCTCGCGAGGAGCGGGTGGGAGGAGGGGGGGGGGGGGGCATCGAA
>SZWC01000855.1:142215-157947 GCA_023375785.1 Penium margaritaceum | reverse complement strand
GCACCCTCACTCTCGCACCCTCACTCTCGCACCCTCACTCTCGCACCCTCACTCTCGCACCCTCACTCTCGCACCCTCACTCTCGCACCCTCACTCGCACGGTTTCGTAATTGAAACTTCGGCCCAGCTGGCCAACTGCCGGCGCGACCGCGTGCCTTCCCATGACGGCCACCAAGGCAGCTCACAGCGGAACGACGCTCAGCGGACACAGCACGTCCGCTGTGACTGCCTTCTCCTGGAAGTGAGGGTGGCTCCTCTCGGACAATCTGGAACCTGACCAACCTTCGGCCATTTTGGAGTCTGGTGAGAAATGAGCATAGGGTGAGGCTGGTTGCGGTCTAAATGGAGGGTTGGGTTGAATCTCCCAACTCACGGCTGATTGGTTGGTTTGGGTAGTCTAAACATCAATTTTTAACGATTTTCGTCAGCATTTTCTCCAAAATCATGCCGGTTGCCGATGTCGAAGCTGTGTGTACATGAGACATGCGCACATCCAAACATGTACCTCGATCGACAGGATCCCATGTGTCGTCGGATCTGTTCCATCATAGCCCGATCGAGTGGGGAGACATCCCCATACCACTTCCCTTGCGTAGAGCATGGCCAAAGAGCGGCCATGCTCTGCAAAGGCAGTCAAACCAACTTCACTGACCGAAGCGAGCTCTCGGTCGAACTACGGAATTGGCCGCAAGTAAGAATGGGTGCGCGACAATTCAACCAGCTCATCCACTCACAAAATTCAGGACACTCCGTGTCCTCCATGGCCAACACAGCGCTATGCAACTGGATAGGTCACGGACGTGCGTGGGTAAAGTCTATGGTTTCACCCATATCCACCCATACTCACCTATTCCCACATGCGATGGGAAGTTGGCCGACCCTGCCAGATCGTGAAAGAAATGCATGCTGTGAGAAACAAATGAGGCAGCGAACCTCGCTTGTCGATTGTATGTTCAGCCAGTGATGGTAAAAATAAAATAAAATAAACTCGCGAAAACCACCCAACCATTAAACTCAACCGAGCGGAAGGAGGAAGTTCCGTAGCATCATCCGATTCGGTCGGAATCGTGGGTTGAGTTCGTTCAACCCACGATTCCAACCGCAACAAGCCTCACCCATAGTGTCACCCACTTTCTCGGGATCCCACAGCCGTAGAGTGTAGATTTTCCTTCGCCCATGTGATTGATTGCCCGTTCCCCCATAGAACTATATCTCTTATCTCCATCTCTCACTAATTGCCTCATTTGTTTTAGTGTAGCGGGAGGGCCGGTTCGGCCCTCCCTCCTCGCTGAAGCGAGGGGTCGTTGTGCAGCACCCCTCGCGTCAGCGAGGGCTGGCCGGTGGCCAGCATTTCGCTGGCCGCAAGCCAGCTCGCTGCCAGCCGGCTAGACGGCCGGCGGCCGGCCAAGCGACCGGCCGGCCACCAGCTAGCCAGCCGCCAGCCGCCGATCGCGGCCTCAGCCCGATCGGCGGCTGAGGGGCCACGAGGGCCTCGAGGGTGAGGCCTCGTGCCCTCGCCCCCCCCCTCGCCCTCCTTGCAAGCGAGCAAGCGAGAACGAGGGATAGGGGGAGCAAGGTGAGAGTGATGAGCGAGGAGAGCACGAGAAAAGTCGGCGCGAAATCGCCGAAAATGCCTCGCACGCGAGGATTTCGCGCCGACGCGTCAAAACAGAAACTCGAGTTTGTTTAGGACGAATTGCGAGTTTCTAAACCAGCAAACTCGAGCAAACTCACGAGTTCGAGGTAATATCTCCTCCTTTCGGACCCATGATGAGGGGGTTAGGTAAAAATGAAAATTGGCCTCCGGAGACTCAAAATATTCGAGTCTCCCTGCTCTAGGTCGTCGATGACAATTGCTCCTCAGCGAGGGGGAAAACCCCTGACGCGGACTGAGAACACCATTATGCAAACTCCGTTGATGACTTCAGAGCAGGAGCTGGAGGTTCCAGCCCGTTATAGTGGTATTAGAGCCAGACGACCCCCGCCACAAAAGTTTTGACGGAAACGACAGCTACGCCATATATAAAACGCCACCAGCAGCTACAAACAGCAACAGAAATGCCAGAAAGGACTACAACATCTAGATTTCACGGATTGAAGCGCCGTAAAGTGCGTTGGAGAGCTGGAAAAAACCTTTACTTGGTGCAGCAACTTCCTTCCAGCCTCTCCTCACTTCCAGGGAGCTAGAAGGATTTTTGTGGGGTGGGGTGGGGAGTTCCCACCCTAAAGAACCACAAAATCCTCCTCTTGTACAAGACTCCTTCCCCCTCCCTCATCCAAAAACTTGGGACAACTCCCTTCCCCAAGACCAGGGACTCTCACGACCTGAGAGCACCCTTAAAAGGAGGAGGGCGTCACCTTGAAGGGTCTTGACCGCACTCCAACGCCACCGGTTAAAGGAAGACACCGCCAAGGGGCGCGAGGCGCGCAAAACACTCAAAAAGAGATCAAGGAAGACTGGAGACAAAGGGAGGACAAGAAGTTAGAGGAGGGAGCAAAGGAGTTACTAGGAATTGCTAGAACTTCTTTCCCTTTCATTGTCCTAGTTTGTGAGCGGCACTCACATTTGTTTTTTTTCATTTCCTTGTACTCTAATTTTCTGTTTTGCTAGGTATTAGCCCTTGCCAATTGCCGTGAGTCACGGTTTAGGAAGACTACCTTTCAAAATCCACACCCTTGTGCCGACATGGCAGCCAAAAGGACACTAGAAATTGAATTTATGATTTCCTCACCGATCGTGAGAGCAAGGAGTTGTGGGAGACGATCCCTCCTCGAAGTTGTGGAGTGATCCCCACGACTTTAACGTGCTAGTTGCACGGACGACGAGATGGCAAGTGTCGGACCGTCGAAGACCAACAAGGGCAAGGTGGTGACGGCCTCACCACACGCCCTCGGCGGACTCCAAGTCTTGGGATCCGCCGCCGCGAGCACGGTTGCCAAACCAAAGGCAACCGTACCGCCGAAGGCAACTGTCGCCAACCTCGGTGACACAGAGAAGTGTGCGGAGGCTGCAAAAGTGCTCGACGAGAACGTCAACGTGCACGTGGGTGACCCCCATGCGGCGGACGATGCGATGGAGGAGGATCTCCCGGAGGGGGACCCCGACGAAGAGCACGACGCCGACGATGGCAAAGGCAACGAGGATCGCGATCATCACCATCGTCGTGCGGCGAACTCAAGCCTATTGCTCAAGAAGGGTAAGACGCTCGCCGCATCGCCTAAAGCTGCTGATGGCAGCGAGACTGCCGAGAGCAGCAAGGGCGACGAAAGCAACCACGCGGGAAGCTCCCGCGAGAACGAGCCGGACGATGACACTGTGAAGGCAATTCTCGATGACCGCCGCAAGCTTGCGGAGTTTGCTGCTGAAGCGGCGGGCCGGCTCAAGA
Source organism: Penium margaritaceum (assembly GCA_023375785.1). Taxonomy (NCBI): domain Eukaryota; kingdom Viridiplantae; phylum Streptophyta; class Zygnematophyceae; order Desmidiales; family Peniaceae; genus Penium; species Penium margaritaceum. Next base: position 154,561 of record SZWC01000855.1, on the reverse strand, counting down.
TCATCACCGACGGTGGAGGTACGGCACCACTCGGAGGAGTGGGGACGGAACCCCCTTCCTACGATGTGGCCGTAATGGGGCAGGGTAGCACCCACTCAAGCGTTGTCGCTGACGATAGTCTCCTCCAAAAGGTGGGACTCCTTGGAGGCATGTACGCGAACCGTACCCTCCTGTAGTGGGTAAAGGTACACGGACAACACGAGGCCCTACAGGCTATCGTCGATGCTCTGACGACATCAGAGCTCAAGTTCGCTTTCGCCAATCTGCTGGCCCACGTCGAGCAGAGCATCACGGACCTTGACCATCATTGCCAGCTACAGCGCCTGGCTGCCGATGAGGCAAGCCGCCGATGCAACGACCACGACAAGGCGTTGCAGAGCGTGACCCATGTGCGGATGCATCAGCAAGCGCAGCACGCCGCAGTTGCAGATGCCACTACCGGTGGCAGCGGCGACTTGCCTACCTCGACGACGGCGGGGCCGGTCATGAACATGTCCTTCCTCCACAGTGTGAAAATATTCCGGAAGGGCGTGAAGTTGACCGATTGGCTAAACCGCATGGAGAACGTCCTACGCGTCCGCAACGCTCCACTCAGTCAGTGGGGCAACCTCGCCACGATGCGACTTGAAGACAAGCTCTTCAAGTACGTGGTCAAGGAGTGGAGTGCACAAAGGCCTCACCTTGAGTGGCAGCCTATGCCATGGGAAGCCTTCTATGCATTCATGCATAAGAAGTGTACCCAGTGTGAGGAGGCGTAGCGTGCCTTCCACAAGATCAAGGACTTTAGACAGTTGGGTAACTCGCTTGAGGCTTACTTAAGCGAGTTTACCGTAGTCGTGGAGGAAGTCGAAAGCTTCACCGAGAGCGAAGGTACCCAGACCTTCAAGTACCCAGAGTGCTTGCTGCTGGAGTACTTGCGCGATGGTCTTGCCGGCAAGAAGCTGAAGGACAACACCACCACGACCGCAATGGGCCAAGCTTGGACAAGTTGGAGGGCGTTGTGAGACTACATGAGCGAAGTGTATTCGGCGAACCCGAAGCACTACTCGGATGCACGGCCGAACGCGCGTGCACAGCAAGGCCGCGATGCACGCATGGAGGCTGCACGGGCTGGAGGGACAGCCGGCAGTGGGGCGGGGTCAAGGGCAAGCAACCGGCAAACCCATCAGCCAAGAAGACTGGTGGGAACAAGCCCCCCAACCACAAGCGTGGTTGCGACAATCACGAGCTGCAGGTGGCGTGAGAGCATCGGAACACGACCTTCCGCGAAGGACTGTGCCACAGCTGCATGCAGCCCGGACACTTCAGGGCTCAGTGTCCGTGGGCTGCGGGTGGTGGACAAGAGGCCGCGGCGTTAGCCACAGCCGTAGCACCTCGTGGGGAGGCTGCAACAGGAGGCCGCGGACAGGGTCACGGTCGCGGCAATGGGCCCGGCCGTGGTAACGGACGAGGCCGTGGGGCGGGTTTTCCCCACCCCTGAGTGACGTTACTGGAGACCGCTCAGGGGTAAAACTGGATCACGAGTGTGGGTTCATGTTTTCTGATGAGGATGTTAAAAAATTTGAGTTTTTGACGAGTTCAAATTTCTCTGTTGTTTTCTCCCCTCTCATTGAACCTCATTCTGCACTTGCTCATCGACATTGTACACTAAATCTTGCATCACCAGACGAGTTGCATGACCGAACCTGCTTAGTGGTGGCGACACCGACCACTGTACAAGAATTGTCTAACACAGTGACTGAAGCAAATGCCCTCAAAGCGATGAGTTCGATCACATTCGCGGTACCTTTAGTCGACAATTTCGTCCCAGTGAAAACTTAAAGACTGGACGGTAATAGCCGAATTCACACGTTCCCACAAGATGTGGACTAGAGTAGACGAATCATGGGAGTTGCGGCGTCCGCCGTCTAGATTCCGTGTTTATCACAAACTCGATTTGTCATCGTCGAGCCTGTTCACTCAGAAGAGTGGAGGCAACATGACGATGCAGTTCAAAGGAAACCTAGCTGGTGCTCCCGTGAATGTACTTGCTGACACTGGAGGAGATGACTCCTTTGTTAGCCTTGGCTTTACTGGACAGGTCGACCTGAAGTACGAGCCATCGAGTGGCGCAGTTGTCGTCGGTGACAACCGTACGGTACCCGTGATCTGTACTTGTAAAGCAAAAAATTGTATTCAAGGGTACACGTAAAGTGTCACGCTGAAGGTACTCAACCTTCTTGACTCGTTTGACGTGGTTCTAGAAGATCCCTGGCTCCGTGAAAACAAGGCTCTAATGTGCTTTGAATCGAAGCGTTTGATCCTCCGGAAACGACAGCGTCACTTTACGTTGATTCCGAATACGGAATTATCGCCGACCCGCCTCAAATTCCATGCCAGCTTGTCTGCGATGCAGGTCAAGAGACGTATTCGACAAGGATGTTGATACTTCTTGGCTCAGCTACAGAAAGTGGAGGACGACGTGAAGGAAGACACGCCACAAGAGACCAATCCCTATTGGCGGAGTTCTCGAATGTAATCCAAGACCCACCGGCTGGGCTTCCACCAAAAAGACACATGGGCCACACGATTCCATTGCAACCGGAGGCGACCCCTCCGTTCGGACCCATGTACCACCTTAGTCATGTAGAAAGGCGAGAGGCAAAACGCCAAATCAAAAAGTACCTAGCAAAAGGATGGATCGAGCCAAGTAGCTCGCCGTACGGTGTACCGATCCCTCTTGTGAGCAAAAATGACAGTGGTTTACGCATGTGCGTGGATTACCAGGCGTTGAACAAGCTGAGGGTGAAAAATCAAGTCCCTTTACCATGGATTGAGGACCTTTTTGACCAACTCCAAGGGGCAAAAGTGTTTTTCGTTCTTGTATTTGTCTCAAGGGCAACATCAAATCGGCATCACGGAGGATGATGTGTCCAAAACCGCGTTTCGAACGCACATGGGACACTATCAGTTTTGACTGTTATGCTTCGGGCTTACAAATACCCCGGCAACCCTCCAAGGAGAAATGAACCCAACATTCGTCAAGCAACTCGTTCAGTTTTTCTTGGTTTACCTGGACAACATCCTGGTTTTCTCCAAATCAATGGAAGAGCACATAGAACATCTACGCAAAGTCCTTGCAATCCTTCCGGAATAGAAGTTTCATGCGAAAGTGAGCAAGTGCAAGTTTGCACAAGATGACCTCGAATACGTTGGACACATCGTCGGCAAGGACGACATTCGTGTCGACCCACGAAAGGTCCGAGCGGTTGTAGACTGGTCATGCCCAGAAAATGTTGGGCAGATTCGGTCTTTCCTCGGCCTTGCAAACCACTTTCAACGGTGTATGCAAGGGTATTTGACCCTGGTAGCACTGCTAACCAGGCTCACGCGAAAAGACGTTGACTGGGAATGGACACCTGATTGCAAGAACTCTTTTCTCAAAGTCAAAGAGCTTCTATCCACAACGCCCGTCCTAGCTGTCCCAGATCTATCGCAACCATAGGAGGTTCGATGTGATGCATCGGTAGTAGGACTTGGAGTCGTCCTAATGCAAAACGGTCATCCAGTCACGTATGAGAGCCGGAAGATCATCCCCGCGGAAACGCGATACACGACTGGACATCAAGAGCTCCTTGCGGTAGTACACGCTTTCAAGATGTGGCATTGCTACCTCGAGGGTGCTGAAGGGGGTGTGACGGCCGTGACCTACCATAACCCACTGGTTTTTATCCAAACATAACCAAACCTGTCAAGACGATAGGCGCGTTGCAGCGAATACCTTAGCCGATTCTCGTTCACATGGGAATACAGGCCAGGACGCATCAATGTGGCCAATCCACTAAGCCGACAGCCTGTGGAAATTAAGGCAACCACCGAGGTTGGTGGGTGTTTTATGGTCATTGCAACAACAACAGTACAAATACCAGACCCCCCTGCACCTCTGCGGAAACCACCACGAGAGATTATCCGTTACAACGGTTTTGTAAACAGGATCCGAAAGGCATACTGTGTGGATTCTCGGTTTCAAGACTCTCAAAATCTGGACAAGTACGGATTGGTGGAGGCCACAGAAACCTTTTGGCACGGAGAACAAGTTGTTGTGCCAAACTCGGGAGACCTTCGAGCAAAGATTATCTCCGAGTTCCACGACCCACCGGCCGCAGGTCATGTGGGACCTCGAAAGACCGGACATGCACTCTCGGACCACTATTGGTGGCCAAGATGGAGCGTTGATGTCCGTAAGTATTGCATGACATGCGACCCATTTCTTCGGAATAAGGCTAGTAAGAAGAAGCCTGCTAGACTCCTCCAACAACTTCCCATTCCTGGGAATCCATGGGACTGTGTCCTCATGGATTTCATTATAGGTCTTCCTGGCACAAACCGTGACCAAGATGAAATACTAGTGGTTGTGGACCTTTTGACGAAGATGACACGCTTCATTCTTACAACCACTGATGTGAACACACAGGAGACCGCTCGTCTCTTCTTTGAGGGTTTCATACAGTACCACGACTTGCCGTTGCGCATTATTTCCAATCAAGATCGAAAATTTGCTAGTAAATTCTGACAAAAGATGCACGAGTGCTTCGGCAGCGAGTCGCAGATTTCGACAACGTTTCACCCTCAAACTGACGGACAAACAGAGCGCATGAACCGCACTCTGGAACAAATGCTCCGTATGTACGCGGACCCTGCCATGAATGACTGGGATGAATTCCTAGCACAAGCAGAGTTTGCGGTGAATAACTTGGTGAATGAGTCTACACAGTTTACACCGTTTGTGTTGATCAGTGGTCGGCATCCATTGGTATCCTCTTCATTGGTGAAGAGTGGGAGTACAAAAGGACAGGTTCCTTCTGCTCAAGCCTTTGCCGAGCGCATTGACTCCTTGTTATAGGAGGCAAAGGGTCACCTTCAAGCTGCTCGGCAACGACAAAAGGCATATGCCAACAAATGTCGCCTTCAGGTCTCGTTTGACATCGGTGACAAAGTGTTGCTTAGCACTAAGAATCTTCGGTTGAAGTCGCCAAGGGCGCGAAAACTTCTACCGAAGTGGATTGGGCCGTTTCCCATCGTTGCACGCATCGGGTCAGTGGCATACCGATTGTTGCTTCCGTTGAGTATGAAGATACATGATGTGTTTCATGTGAGCATGTTGGCTCCATACAGTGCAGCGGGAACCGTTCAGCCACCACCGGCAGTCCTTGCTTCCGATGGCTAATACGAGGTTCTTCGCCTACTCAAGCACCGAGAGCGTACTCTCCGGTCGCGGGTTGTTAGGGAATACCTCGTTCATTGGGCCGTGTGTGGACCTGAACATAACTCATGGGAGCCCGAATCTCGGTTGTCCACAGGGGTGGTCAACGAGTATTGGAGCGAGCTGGCAGCTCGCACGGATCAACGCGTGTTAGGGAGCACCACCTAAACGCGGAAAAAGTGAAGAACATTCCCGTAGGGTGGCATTGATGGACTGCAACCATAGGAGGTTGGGGACGCCCAACATGGTTGTCGCGCGGACGCTCTAGCCTAAAGGGGGGAGGCCGCTAGCCGTGCTGACCGACAAGCTGCAGGCTAGGTCCAAGTGTCATGCACGTGTTCATGTTTAGCTGGTGATTGAAATAATTAGTTTTTCTTTCACAATGTTGATGACTCACTAACTGAAAGTCCTGCTTGTTGTTCATCAACCGGGACAGTTCATAAGAAGTGGGGAGGAATGTAGCGGGTGGGCCAGTTCGGCCCTCCCTCCTCGCTGAAGCGAGGGGTGGTTGCGTACCACCCCTCGCGTCAACGAGGGCTGGCCGGCGGCCAGCACTTCGCTGGCCGCCGGCCAACTCGCTGTCGGCCGGCTGGACGGCCGGCGGCCGGCCAAGCGACCGGCCGGCCACCAGCCGGCCAGCCGCCAGCCGCCGATCGCGGCCTTAGCCCAATCGGCGGCTGAGGGGCCACGAGGGCCTCGAGGGCGAGGCCTCGTGGCCTCGTGCCCTCGCCCCCTCACCCCTCGCCCTCCTTGTAAGCGAGCAAGCGAGAACAAGGGATACGGGGAGCGAGGTGAGAGCGATGAGCGAGGAGCGCACGAGAAAAGTCGGCGCGAAATTGCCGATCGTGCATCGCACACGACGATTCCGCGCCGACGTGTCAAAACAGAAACTCGAGTTCGTTTAGGACGAATTGCGAATTTCTAAACGAGAAACCTCGTGCAAACTCACGAGTTCGAGGTAACATCTCCTCGTTTCGGACCCTGAATGAGGGGGTTAGGTAAAAAACGGAAATGGGCCTCCGGAGACTCGAAGTATTCGAGTCTCCCTGCTCTGGGTCGTTGATGACGATTGCTCTTCCGTTATGCGAGGGGGAAAACCCCTGACGTGGACTCAAAACGCCATTCTGCGAACTCTAACGACGACTTCAGAGCGGGAGCTGGAGGTTTCGACCCATTACAATTAGAGTCGTGCTCATGTTCTCTGGCGATTTTCGAGGTAGATGTCGTGCTCTGCCACGTGCACATTTGTACCATTTCATACATAAGAAAGCATTTGTTGGATGAGTTTCATGGCTAATCTTTTCTTAGCTGCGAATAATGAATGTAGTTCATAGGCAGGGCTGATGTCGGTATTACCGGTACCGCGGTATACCGTGTTTTTGTACCGCGGTATTGGAGTACCGCGGTACGGTATTCTTTTTTGCGGTACCGGTACGGTATCGGTAGTGACCTGGCAGGGTACCCCTCTTATGTACCGCGGTATCATACCGCGGTACAGTAACGCGGTAATGAGAATTGGAAATTATTTTTAGGGCATGCAGGCCCATGCAATAACGAACATGAGCTCTGTGTGTGAGTACGATGCAAGACGGCAAGAATTTGGCTAAGTCTGGAACGATGAATATAAAGAACAAGGAGAGTTTACAAATGAGCCCCTAGCGGGCTTCTATAGGGGCGCCGGCAGCTAACCGCACCGGGCCCCGTCATCCCTGTTGAACCCAAATGAGTCAACAGGGAGAACACACTGCATACACCATGAGAGCAACAAAGGTGGTCTCCTCGAGGCACCGGAACAGCTCTTCGAGTGCCCGGGTCTCGACCACCGAGAAAACATGAGCAGTGCCAAAAAATCTCGGAATCAACGTCCAGACATCACAGACGGCTTTCCGAACATCGGAAGCCCCACAACAGCCATCGGGTCTCCTCGTCGCACCGGTACAGTCAACCGGGTGCGCGGGTCTCAACCCACCGAGAAAACTCTCCTACCTCCTGACAAGTCCACATGGCTGCCGGAACGCATCGACCGCGTCTCGCCGGCGCTGTCGTAGGTGCTGGAGAAGTCTCGGTGCAGTCCGGAGGCCCGTCGTGTCGTCACGCCCTCCTCTGCCATATACCCCGAATGTGGGTATATCGGTAAACTAGCAGTGTCGGTCGTGACGGGTGGAAGCCATACAAACCAACACTCCCCCTGGCTGACATAGCCGTCCACGGCAGAACGAATGAACGAAGGCATGGAACAACAATGTGTGGCAAGCCATAACATGCATGAGTCAACTCACACACACACACACACACACACATACACACACACACACACACACACACACACACAGACACACACTCATCTGCTATCCATCTAGGGTCTCCCTGGACACTGGCACTGCCCACCAAGTGTCTGGGTCTCGACCATGAGAGGAGTGATGCACACGCACACAAACCAGTGTAATGCACATACACATGTCATACACATGTCAGAGGACAAGATGGTCTCCTCGTGACACTGGCGGTACCAGGGCCTGGGTCTGGACCGCTACGAGCAATCCAACACAATAGTATCATCATCCAAACACAGGATCAAGGGAGGATCTCCTCGTAACACGGGTGCAACGCACCACGCGTCCTGGTCTCGACCAACAGCTCGCATGCACATGCCACACACAGTATAGCCACACACTAAGACACACGATCACATGGTCTCCTCGTGACACTGGTACAATGCACCAAGTGTCCGGGTCTCGACCAACAGTGTGCTACCATCTATATGCAGCTGTGCAGGTACGTAGCATGAGCCACATGCGGGATGCTCTAGATGCTCACAAAAGAGCATGGACCTCGTCATGCATCTCCCATGGCGTCGCGTGAGGTCGAGGTCCACACAACACTCCCCCTGGGCAGATGAACCTGGTAGCGATGTCCTCGATGGAGATGCTCATGTCGTAGCTGAACAGATCCTGGGTGATGAGTCATGTGGTGTATCCATCATGTAGAGATAGCTCCCCCTGTCACCTGCGAGTCGACTCCCTCCCTCGTAGACGAAGTGGTGTCTCCGGCTACGACTCCTCATGTGAATCTGCATCACCTCGCGTATACCAATCCTCGCATGACTGCCAAGGATCCCAACTCACAGTCTCTCCTGCCTCCGCACTGTCGCGATGCATCTGTGTACGCCAGAGGAACGGGAATGGGCGAGCAGCACACGTGCGTGGATGAAGTGGCGGAGCTGTCCTCTAATACGGGATAGCACACCCTGAGACACAAGGGTGTACTGCCAGAAGAGGAGAGCTGGAGCGACGAACCGGATCACCACTCGTGGATGAAGATGACGATGGGGCAGGTGAGTCGGGTGGATGAAGGTGTGTGACGGCAGTAGAAGAAGTCGGAAGAGCGATGATGGGGTCGACAGGAGCCAGGATGGCGGAAGCCGAAGGCACGCTCACCTCTCCTATGACGGTGTCTCCAACGGACGTCATACTCGGAGCTCGTACAAGATCCTCCCCGGGTATAGGTGTGCCAAATGCTGCTTGCGGAAGGCTCCTGCCGGTAGCTGTGATGTTGCCCTCCTCTGAGAATCGCTCACGCGCTACCATCATCTCCCGCTGTAGCAGGACGACACGGTCCTGCAGATCAGCATAATCTGTCTCGGACATGTCGAGGTGGCCCATGTTGACCTGGTGTAGAATAAACTCTGCCTCACCAGATGCTGCACATGGAGACTGCACAACTCGTGAGTACAGCGCCACCTGCATCTCTGTTGCTGAAGACGATGGAACTGGTGTTGCTGCATCCTCCTGGGGGTCAACCAAGCTCGCAATGTGCTGAGACACTGGAACATCGGGTGCAGCTGCAGGTGTCGCATCCACATCACAGCTCGTGTCTGTCATGCGAGGAATGAGCGGTCGCATGCCGAGAGAGAAGGAGAAGGAGGAGTCGTCAGAGTCCGTAGAGCACGAGGAAACGTCGTCTGTGCAGGTACTGCCACTCTCGGCGTCGATGTGATCGGTAGGGTCACCAACAAGTGAAACCGAGGGGGCTGAACTCAGCTCTTGCTGGCGAGGTGACTCCATCTGCATGTAGGGATCTACACCACTGTCCTCAACTGCCGCCGTAGTGGACACAGGTGTGCAGGGCTCCGACTCGACAATGTCCGTCAAGGCGACCAACAAGCGCAGCTAGCGCTCACGCACTGTCTCGCCGGGAAGGCTGGTCGCTACCACCTGCTCAAAAATGGAATGTAGACCACCATCTGACTCCGTCGTGTGTGTCGGTGCTCCGTCTTGTGGACGGGACGTAGACTCAGGGAACATGGGTGACTCCTGATGCTGAAGTTGGTGCTCAGGTTGCGCAGATGACACGGTGAAACCTGTTGAGTCTGCTGCAGCATGTGTCCCAATGACACCTCTCAGAACTGCTGCTCTCAAGAATGCATCAACCTCCAGAAGACCAACCGGCCGACTCTGCTCATGCACTGCGACTGCTGTCGTACTGGTGTGAATCTCGTGCGCCAACTCCCTCGGAGATCCGTGTGGGGTATCCCGGTCCACGCGGGACTCCTGTACCACCGCCAGGCTGCTACCGGTCGGAGTCGCTAGTGGCACCGCCAAGGCACGCGGGACCTTCAGACCTCTTGATGCAACCCGCTGCTGCAGAATGTCCGACTACTGCCCCAGCTTAGGTGTCGACCTCAGTGACATGCACGTCCCAAGCACCCCAACATCCGTCGGACTGGTGTGATTCTGCTGCACACTCTTCCCCAAAAGCATGGTAGATGCATCTCGATCCGTACAAAACTCCTGTGCCACCCCTGGGCCTCTACTGGTCGGAGCCACGAGTGGCACCGTCCAAGGACGCCGTGCCTACGCTCCTCCTTATGTCGCCTGCTGCTGTGGAAGATCTGGATCCAACCTGGACGATGAAAGGCAACTCTCCACCATGAACGCCATGTCGGGGTCAAACTCCACGCCATGTCCTGTCACCGTATCATTTGAGTCTGCCTGAGCTGACGCTCGGGCAGCACGGCCCGGCGCGAGTGCGGATCCTGTCGCTACTGTCACATCACGCAATGCGCGGTAACCACACTCCCCCTCGACAGGCACAGCAACGGTGGCCGAGGAGGTGGAGGATGTATCAACACCGGCGCGAGCACGCCGTGCGGAGCGCTGACGCCGACGTTGCTGAGTCACTCGACTGGAACGACTGCATGAAGGCATGTCATCGCGAGATGGCGTCGTGGTCGCAGAGTGAAGGATTGACAGGATGGTGGCAGCCTGGGACTCGCTGGCAGATGGAGCTGAAGGTACACCATCGGATGAAGAAAGAGGAGAAGATGGAGGAGATGTGATCGAAGAAGCCGTCGACAAACGAGTAGCAGAAGCATGCTCAGTGACGACGAGGTCACAAAGCAGCTGCACCGTCTGCCGGAGGTCGTGGATCTCAGCGAATATGCTCGCCACAGGTCCAGCTAAGGGATCTACCAACGCCGGTAGATCTGTATGCTGTGGAGAACGTAGGCTCGGACGAGGCTGTAGCCAAGGTGGATGCCAGCCAGGAGGGCGCGTCCAACAACGACGCCAACCATGACGTCCATCACCAGAGTAGTAGCAGGCGAACGCGCAGGACGCCTGCTCAGATGTCCGTGCACTCATCTCGTGCGCTGGACGATGGATAGGTACCGAGGGCACCTACTCCCGGTGGTAAACACCAAGCCACGGGAGAGAATGAGGCCAGTAGGAACTGTCACTCCCGGAGGTCACGGCGTCCGGGTCAGCAAACGTGACCAGACGGGAAGAGCTGCACTACCACAGCCCGCCCGGAGACTATAGTCTGACTAACTGCGGCCACTAATGCTGCTGCCACGAATGGAGCGAGGACTGCTCCAAGACGAGAAGGGGTGGCGGCTGCAGGTGCGGCTGCTGCTCCAAGCGGTGGACGACCTAGCCCTCGGAGATGGTAAGACTCGAATCCGCCGCCGATCCTACGGGGTGAAGTGCGCGCACCAATCCACGGGCCCCAAGAAGACGCCGGTCCACGACGCGTCTCGAAGCGGAGATCGCTACAGACGACAGTCCGCTGTCGGCTTTGAAGGCGAAAGTACAAGCTCTCGCGCAGCCGCCGCACTAAGTAGTCGTCGACATGCCACTGCCTTATGCTGCTATTGCAGCTATGAAAGCTGCTGCTACTGCGGCGGTGGTAGTTGGAAGATTATCCCTTTTTTTCCTGTTTTTTTTTCCTTGTCCACGGCCACCCCCTTCTTTTTTTGTTTTTTTTTGCCCTCACCCTCCACCCCTTTTTCTTTCTTTACCCTCAGCCAGCCCCCCTTTTTTTATGTTGCCCTCAACCGCCACCTTATTACTCTCTATCTCGCTCTCTCCCAACCCCCACCCTTTTTTTTTCAAGGCTTCTCGTCGTTTTTTTTTCTTCCCTTTTTTTCCCCCCTTTTTTTTTCACCCCGGGTTTGCCCGTCACCCGGTTCTGGATTGCCCCCCAGAATGGGGGCAGGTTAGGATGGAGGGGGGATTAAAAAAACAGGGGGTGATTTCAGGTCGTCCCCCCCCCCTCGCTCCTTGCTCGCTCACCACAAAAAAGGGGAGCGAGCAAGCGAGCGAGTGAGCGAGTGAGTGGGGAGAGGAGAGGGGGGGGGGGGTTCCGCCCCTCCCTCCGTCCGTCGGCCGATGGGGCCGACGGAGCCGACGGCCCCCTCCGAGGGACCCCTTGGAGGGGCTCGACGGGGCCCTCCGAGGGCCCCCTCTAGGAGGGGGGGAGGAGAGAGAGGGGCCAACGGGCCCCCTCCTCGGAGAGGACCCCAGATGGGGTCAAGGGGGCCCCTCCGAGGGGGCGGGGGCCCTCACAGGAGGGCTGCGAGGCCCTCCTGCAACAGCAGCTGCAGCGGCGGCTGCAGCTACTGCGGTTGCTGCTGCTCCTGCTGTTTCCGCCGCTGCTGCTGCTGCTACTCTGCGCAGCAGCAGCTGCTGCTGCTGCTCGATGCTGCCGTCGCTGCTGCTGTTGCTGCTTCCGCCGCTACTGTTGCTGCTAAACTGCGCAGCAGCTGCTGCTGCTGCTGCCGCGGCTGCCGCTTGCTGCTGCCGCCGCTGCTACTTGCTGCTGCAC
>SZWC01000855.1:104297-136311 GCA_023375785.1 Penium margaritaceum | reverse complement strand
GGGGGGGGGGGGGGGGGGGGGGGGGGGGGGGGTTGCAGGGGCGTGGTAGGCAGCGGCACACCGATAGGAGACTCAACAAGCTGCAGGATCCGGCTCATGGGCAGCGGCATGCACCTGACTCGTGCGATGACTCGCCGTGACAGCCATCGGGCCAAGATGGAATTCAGCCGACGTCGTTCTGTCGACGGTCGAGCACACACCAACTCCTGCTGCACGGCCGATGCTTCGGCGGGCGGCCAACGGCGGCGGTGGACCGACGGATGGTAGCAGCGACGGCGTGAGGGAGGCAAGCGCAGTGGGTGCAGATTATCACTCAAATCACACAACTCGCAAGTGATCGGCAGGACGAAGCACGAGAGGGACGGACAGTGCCGGTTTAAGGCCTGCAGTAAGCACGGGAAGAGAGAGTTGCGACTGCTGTTGGGTGTTCGCCAGACGAGGACATGGCAGCGGGCCGAGGCCTCTGGGATTTCCACAAGGGCGGAAACGCCATGTAGCCTCGCGCTGGAGAATAAACACAATCCAACCTGCGCTTTTCCCAGAGTTTCAATCAGACCCTCGGAGTTAAAAATAATCCACATACACCCCTTGTGTTACACCAAGTGGAGTTAAAAATGGTGAACAAACCGAATTTTCAGAGATAAGACGGTTTGGGGAAACGGGAAAATTTATTATTCTGTATTCAGTAGTAATTTTACTTCAATAACAAGTTTCAGATTTATCGAGCACATATTCACAAATGCGAAACAAGAATAAGGCATACTTGGGGTCTTGGACGCTAGATTCAAGCAGAGCGTGCGATGCCGCATTGCGAGTGGATGTTTCCAGAAACAACACTGAGAAATCAAGGGGTTTAGAGAAAACCGAAGTAAATCTCTATGGAAATGTGGCGCCGTCAAGAAGTCGACCGAACAGTATTGGAACGTTGATGCGGTTCGCGCTGGTTCTCTTGACCATTGTGGAGGGAGGCTGAAGCTGTCAGAATATTCTAAATCCCAACACCAGAGGTCGGGGCAGTTGGCCAAAATGCTCACGGTCGATTAGCGTCAAAATCAGGAGGTCGCCAAGCAGAACGTCGATGGTAAAATTCTAGAAGTTGCAGATCAGACGACGATATGGGAAATGGGGACACTTGAGTGATTGATAATTGTTAATACATGTACTTGAATAGCAGGTGTTGCAACTGTCGAGCACATATGAACAAGTGCGGAACAAGAGTGAAGCATATTTGGGGTCCTGCGTGCTTTGGGCGAACGACGCATGCGATGCCGCATCGTGAGTGGTTACTTGAAGAAACTTCGCTGACAAGCCAGGTTGTCAAAAAGAAAGATCGATACCGTTTGTGAGAGTTCTGTCGACCTTTTTGGCAAATGGTCCAAGATGTCGGTTGCGTCTTGAATAGGACATCGGAGGTCGAGTGTAGCGTACGGACCATTTTTAGGATTAAAAATGGTCCACAAATATTTACGGTGTGTTTCGGGGACTCAAGGCTAGTCTCCCGGGGTGTCCTTGGCCGTAAATTTTTACGGGCTAGAGTCCGGATCGACCCTAGCTCAGAAAATACGGATCATGTGGATTTAAGGCAAGAGGAGTGCCGCGATGGAAGATCCATCACGTCACTCATCCTCCACTCTATTTGGTCGCTAGGAATCCTGTTTCCACGTGGCTGTGCCACGTGGAACGATAGGGTTTTTAGGTTGCATGTTAACAAAGATGCCCTATGACGACCGTGTCCGTTTCGCCGTGACGCGTCTCAGCCTAGATGGCTGAGGCGGCCAGTCACTGGGCCTCCTTGGACTGACTATTTTGAGGGACTACGTTTTGGTTCCACAGTTAGTCGCAAAACAACCCACGACTGTTACGTTGGTATCAGAGCTCCAGGGCTCGAATCCCACATCAGGATTACTGGAGATGCCGAGGCGGCTCTCACTCCTAGTGGGGGGGAGTGTAGCGTGGCAGTGCCATGCCGACCGGTCGAAGGAGCCACGTGGCTCGAGCGGGATCACCTGGGACTGCGGGCGGTGAGACGAGATGGCTTGAGGGTTGGAGACCCTCAAGCACCGCGGTTTTGGCCTAGTCGGCCAAGGATTCCGTCGAATCCGATACATTGAGATTGTTGGCCAAAATGCCTCGGCCGACCGACGCACAAATCAAGAAGGCGACGCACGGTGGGCCATGAATGTAATGAAGGAAAAGCCCACTTGTGGAGCTTAGCGACCGGTGTACGTTAGGGACATAACACTTTCCCTCTTTTTCTTGCAACGTTCCGCGCGTTACGAGACGTATTCCTATGGCAGCTAAAGGAGTCGTCGATCTGTTGATTTACGTCTTGCAAACTGTCATAGGGCTCCAAGATGTTATGTGATGCATCGTATCCCTGCCACTTGACAACATACTATGTTGAATTCCCTCGTCGTTGGTGTCCAAGGATGTCCTTAACCTTGTACTCCATACCCTCGTTTACTTCAACAAGTAGTAACAAAGATACGTCTTTGCCGGGGAAGTGCTTGTCTAGATTTTGGTAGAGTTCGAGTCAGCTAACGTGGAACACTGGGTGGATAGCTATGCTGTCAGGTAGGTGAAGCTGGGCAAGGACATGCTTTTGCATCTCATCAGAGACAAACAGACTCATGCACTTGGTTTTCAGCTTCATGCAGTCCTGTTCGCACATTGTGATGTTTGTTGAGCTGATCAGGAAGCAATCACTGACTTGGAGCCCGGTGTCCATCCAATGCTTGTTTGTTGCCCGCTCCATTGCTACTAGGTTCTTTACAAGCTTTTGGCATGCCTTGTCCTAGATGCTGCAAAAGTCTTGTCCCTAGATGACAACTTCTAGTATGTTTCTTGAACTTTGGAAACCTGCGAAGGTACGGGTAGTTTTCAACAAACCACATTGGAAGATATTTTACCTTCGAATGCGGAGGCTACAAAGTTGTGCGTGAGCTCAACAGGTGGTAGCTTCACCACCAAGTCAGTGCCGTGTGGCTCGCACAGAGTTTGAAGTAGTTGTTTGAGCGTCTACTTTGCTCGGTTTACTCGTCAGTCTGAGGATAGAAGGCCGTTTATCGCTCGATCAGACTGTCGTAGCGAGTCATCGTCACTGGTGATGGAGGAGTTGATGCCATGGAGTTGGATGACGTTATCGAGGAACAACCTTGCTATACCCTCAATAGTGACTACTGTCATACTTGGGATGACTTGTGACATCTTTGAGAACAGGTCAACCATCACAAGTATTGCATAAAATGCTTTTGGTGTGACGGCCAAACCCATCACGCAATCCATGGAGATGAATGACCATGGTTCTTTGGGTAGCGGTAGAGGCTGAAGCAAACTTGAAGGTTTGGTTTGTCTCAATTTATGGCAGTGGCAAATGTTGTTTGCGACGTTGGTTTGTCTCTTGTTCCACAAGTAGTACTTTGCAATGTTTCTAACGTCCTGTCCTTGCCGAAGTGTCCACCTGAACCGGTGTCGTGGCACTTCTCCAATAGCATTCTTCATAGATCTTCATTTGGTGGTACGATGACTTGGTGAGTGAATCGTTGTTGCCAATAGGATGCGTCAAACCCAAATTTAGTTTTGTCGTATCTGCTGAATATTCTGTCATCCCTTGCAAACAGTCACACTAGGTACAGGTCCCGTTCAATCTGCATCACGTTGGATCTCAAGCCATGTGGTCACCAACTCAGAGCAGCCGTCAAATTTCTGTTTCCAGGTTGGTACTTGATGTCGTAATCAAAGGTAGACTCCACGAGATCCACCCATGGAGTATATTGCAGGCTCAGATTTGACTATGTCTTGAGTTATTTGAGGGCGTGGTGCATGGTACGAGGGCACACATAGGGCGCAACTAGGGCGCAACTAGGGTGCAACTAGGGCGCAACTAGGGCACAACTACGACGTAACCAAGGCACAAATAGGGCGCAAGCAGGGCGCAACTAGGACGCAAGTAGGGCGCACGTAGGGCACAAGTAGGGTGCAGCTAGGGTGCAACTAGGACGCAACTAGGACGCAAGTAGGGCGCAATCAGGGTGCAACTAGGGTGCAACTAGGGTGCAACTAGGGCGCCACTAGGGCGTAGCTAGTGACCAACTGATGCGCAACTAGGGCGCAACAAGGGCACAACTAGGGCGCAACTAGGACAAAACTAGGGCGCAACTAGGTTGCAACTAGGCAAGAGGATGCAACTAGGGTGCAACTAGGGCGCAACTAGGGTGCAACTAGGGCGCAACTAGGGCGTAGCTAGTGCCCAACTGAGGCGCAACTAGGGCACAACTAGGGCGCAAGTAGGGCGTAAGTAGGGCGCAAGTAGGGCACAACTAGGGCACAACTAGGGCGCAACGAGGGCACAACTAAAGTGCAACTAGGGCGCAAGTAGGGCGCAACTAGGGTGCAATTACGGCGCAACTAGGACGTAGCTAGTGTCCAACTGAGGCGCAACTAGGGCACAACTAGGGCCCAACTAGGGCGCAAGTAGGACACAACTAGGGCACAACTAGGGCGTAACTAGGACGCAACTAGGGTGCAACTAGGACACAACTAGGGCGCAAGTAGGACGCAAGTAGGGCACAACTAGGGCGCAACTAGGGTACAACTAGGGTGCAACTAGGGTGCAACTAGGGTGCACCTAAGGTGCAACTAGGCTGCAACTCAGGCGCAACTAGGGCGCAACTAGGGTGCAACTAGCGTGAAACTAGGCCGTAGCTAGTGCCTAACCGAGGCGCAAATAGGATGCAATTAGGGTGCAACTCGGGTGCAACTAGGGTGCAACTAGGGCGCAAGTAGGGCGCAAGTAGGGCACAACTAGGACTCAACTAGGGTGCAACTAGGGCACAACTAGGGCGCAACCAGGACGCAAGAAGGGCACAACTAGGGCAAAATTAGGGCGCAACTAGGGTGCAAGTAGGGCGCAAGTAGGGCGCAACTAGGATGCAACTAGGGCGTAACTAGGGTGCAACTAGGGTGCAAGTAGGGCGCAACTAGGGTGCAACTAGGGTGCAACTAGGGCGAAAGTAGGGTGCAAGTAGGGCGCAACTAGGGTGCAAGTAGGGCATAAGTAGGTTGCAATTAGGGTGTAACAAGGGTGCAACTAGGGTGCAAGTAGAGCTTAAGGAGGGCGCAACTAGGGTGCAACAAGGATGAAACTAGGGTACAAGTAGGGCGCAAGTAGGTGCAACTAGAGCGCAACAAGGGCACAACTAGGGCGAAAGTAGGGCTCAAGTAGGACACAACTAGGGTGCAAGTAGGGCGCAACTAGGGTATAAGTAGGGCGCAAGTAGGACACAACTAGGGGGTAACTAGGGCGTAGCTAGGGCGCAAGTAGGGCGCAAGTAGGCTGCAACTAGGGCGCAACTAGGGCACAACTAGGACGCAACTAGGGCGCAAATAGAATACAACGAGGGTACAGCTAGGGTGCAACTAGGGTGCAACTAGGGCGTAACTAGGGCGCAACTAGGACGCAACTAGGGCGCAACTAGGACGCGACTAGGACACAACTAAAGCGCAACTAGGGCGCAAGTAGGACGCAAGTAAGAGGCAACTAGGACGCAACTAGGACGCAACTTGGGTGCAACTAGGGTGCAACTAGTGCACAATTAGGTCGCGTCTAGGGCATAGCTAGTGTCCAATTGCGGTGCAAGTAAGGCGTAGCTAAGGGCACAACTAGGGGGCAACTAGGGCGCAAGTAGGGCGCAAGTAGGCCACAACTAGGGCGCAACTAGGATGCAAATAGGGCGTAGCTAGTGCCCAACTGAGACGCAACCAGGGCACAACTAGGGCACAACTAGGGCGTAACTAGTGCACAACTAGGACGCAACTAGGGTGTAGCTAGTGCCTAACTAGGGTGCAACTAGGGCGCAAGTAGGGCGCAACTAGGGCGCAACTAGGGTGCAACTAGGGTGCAACTAGGGTGCAAGTAGGGTGCAACTAGGGCGCAACTAGGGCGCAGGTAGGGTGCAACTAGGACGCAAGTATGGTGTAACTAGGGCGCAAGTAGGGCGTAACTAGGGCACAACTAGGGCAAAACTAGGGCGTAACTAGGGCACAACTAGGGTGCAACTAGTGCCTTACAGAGGCGCAACTAGGACACATACAGGGCGCAAGTATGGCGCAAAAAGGGCTCAAGTAGGGGGCAACTAGGACGCAACTAGGACGTAACTAGTGCGCAACTAGGGCGCAACCAGGGCGTAAGAAGGGTGTAATTAGAACACAACTAGGGCACAACTAGGACGCAAGTAGGGCACAAGTAGGGCGCAACTAGGGCGCAACTAGGGCACAACTAGGGCGCAACTAGGGCGCAGCTAGGGTGCAACTAGTGTGCAACTAGGGCGCAAGCAGGGTGCAACTAGGGCGTAACTAGGGTGTAACTAGGACGCAAGTAGGGCGCAAGTAGGGCGCAACTAGAGCAAAAGTAGGACGCATGTAGGGCGCAAATAGGGCGCAACTAGGACGCAACTAGGACGCAACTAGGGCGCAACTAGGGCGCAAGTAAGGCAAAACTACGGTGCAACTTGGACGCAACTAGGACACAACTAGGACACAAGTAGGGTGCAGTTAAGGCGCAACTAGGGCGCAACTAGGGCGTAGCTAGTTCCCAACTGAGGCGCAACTAGGGCGCAATAAGGGCGCAAGTAGAGCGCAACTAAGGCAAAACTAGGGCGCAACTAGGGCACAACTAGGGCGCAAGAGGGCGCAACTAGGGCGCAACTAGGGCGCAAATAGGGTGCAACTAGGGCACAACTATGGTGGAACTAGGGCGCAACTAGGGTGTAGCAAGTGCCCAATTGAGGGGCGCAACTAGGGCGCAACTAGGGTGCAACTAGGGCGCAACTAGGGCGCAAGTAGGGTGCAACTAGGGCACAGCTAGGACGCAACTAGGGCGCAACTAGGGTGCAACTAGGGCACAAGTAGGGCGCAACTAGGGCGCCACTAGGGCGCAACTGGGGCGTAGCTAGTGTCCAACTGAGGCGCAACTAGGGCACAACTAGGGCACAACTAGGGCGCAAGTAGGACGCAACAAGGGCACAACTAGAACGCAACTGGGGCGCAAGTAGGGTGTAATTAGGGCACAAGTAGGACGTAAGTAGGGTGAAACTAGGGCGTAACTAGGGTGCAACTAGGGTGCAACTAGGGTGCAACTAGGGCACAAATAGGGCGCAACTGAGGCGCAACTAGGGCACAACTTGTGTGCAACTAAGGCGCAACTAGGGCGCAAATGAGGCGCTACTCGGGCGCAACTAGGGCTCAACTAGGGCGCAACTAGGGTACAACAAAGGCGAGACTAGGACGTAGCTAGTGCCCAACGGGGCGCAACTAGGGTACAACTAGGGTGCAACTAGGGCGCAAGTAGGGTGCAACTAGGGTGCAACCAGGGTGCAACTTGGGTGCAAGTAGGGTGCAAGTAGGGTGCAACTAGGGCGCAACTAGCACACAATTAGGGCAAAAGTAGGATGCCAGTAGGGCACAACTAGGGTGCAAGTAGGGCATAAGTAGGGTGCAACTAGGGTGTAACTAGGGCACAACTAGGTCACAAGTAGGGCGCAAGTTGGGCGCAACTAGGGCACAACTAGGATGCAACTAGGGCACAACTAGGGCACAAGTAGGGCGCAACTAGGACAAAAGCAGGATGCAAGTAGGGCGCAACTAGGTTGCAAGCAGAGCATAAGTAGGGCGCAATAATGGTGCAACTAGGGCGCAACTAGAGAACAACTAGGGTGGAAGTAGGACACAACTAGGGCGTAACTAGGGTGCAACTAGGGTGCAAGTAGGGCGTAAGTAGGGTGCAACTAGGGCACAACTAGGGCGCAACAAGGGCGCAACTAGGGTGCAACTAGGGCATAACTAGGGCACAACTAGGGAGCAACAAGGGTACAACCAGGGCGTAACTAGGGTGCAAGTAGGGCGCAAGTAGGGTGCAACTAGGGTGCAACTAGGGCGTAACGAGGGTGCAACTAGGACGCAACTAGGGCGCAACAAGGAAGCGACTAGGGCGCAACTAGGGCGTAACTACGACGCAAGTAGGATGCAAGTAGGGCGCAACTAGGACGCAACTAGGGTGCAACTAGGGCTCAACTAGGACGCAAGTAGGGTGCAACTAGGGCGTAACTATCACGCAATTAGGGCGCATCTAGGGCGTACCTAGTGCCCAACTGAGGCGCAAGAAGGGCGCAACTAGGGCACAACTAGGGGGAAACTAGGGTGCAAGTAGGACGCATGTAGGGCACAACTAGGATGCAAGTAGGAGGTAAGTAGGGCATAGCTAGTTCCCAACTGAGGCGCAACAAGGAAGCAACTAGGGTGCAACTAGGACACAATTAGGGCGCAACTAGGTCGCAACTAGAGCATAGCTAGTGTCCAACTAGGGTGCAACACAATTAGGGCATAAGTAGGGCGTAACAAGGACGAAACTAGGGTGCAACTAGGACGCAACTAGGATGCAAGGAGGGTGTAAAAAGGACACAACTAGGACGCAAGTAGGACGCAACTAGGGTACAACTGGGGCGCAACTAGGGCGTAGCTAGTGCCCAACTGTGGCGCAACTAGAGCGTAATAGGACACAACTAGGGCGCAAGTAGGGCGCAACTAGGACGCAACCAGGGTGCAACTAGGGCGCAACTAGGACGCAAGTAGGGTGCAACTAGGGCGCAACTAGGGCGCAACTAGGGCACAACTAGGGCGCAACTAGGGCGCAACTAGGGCGCAACTAGGGTGCAGGTAGTGCACAACTAGGACGCAAGTGGGGTGCAACTAGGTTGCGATAAGGGCGTAACTAGGGCACAACTAGGGCGCAAGTAGGGCGTAACTAGGGCACAACTAGGGCACAACTAGTGCCCAACACAGGCGCAACTAGGACACAAACATGGCGCAAGAATGGCGCAACAAGGGCACAAGTAGGGTGTAACAAGGGCGCAACTAGAACGTGTTTAGGGCGCAACTAGGGCAAAACTAGGGCGCAAGAAGGGTGCAATAAGGATGCAACTAGGGCATAATTAGGACGCAAGTAGGGCACAAGTAGGGCGCAACTAGGGCACAACTAGGGCGCAACTAGGGCACAACTAGGGCGCAGCTAGGGTGCAACTAGTGTGCAACTAGGACGCAAGTAGGACAGAACTAGGGCTCAACTAGGGCGTAACAAGGACGGAAGTAGGGCGCAAGTAGGGTACAACTAGGGCGCAACCACGGCGCAACTAGGTTACAACTAGGACACAACTAGGGCGCAACTAGGGCGCAAGAGGGGTCCAACTAGGGTGCAACTAGGATGCAACTAGGATGCAACTAGGACGCAAGTAGGGCACAAGTAGGGTGCAACTAGGGCGAAAATAGGACCCATGAAGGGCGCAAATAGGGCGCAAGTAGGGCGCAAGTATGGTGCAACTAGGACACAACTATGGCGCAACTAGGGTGCAAGTAGGACACTACTACAGCGTAACTAGGGCGCAACTAGGGCGCAAGTAGGATGCAAGTAGGGTGCAACTAGGGCGCAACTAGGGTGCAACTAGGGCACAACTAGGGTGCAACTAGGGCGCAAGTAGGACGCAAGAAGGGCGCAACTAGGGCACAACTAGGATGTAACTAGAGCATAACTAGGACGCAACCTGGGGCGCAACTAGGGGGCAACTAGGACGCAACTAGGGTACAACTATGGCGCAACTAGAGTGCATCTAGGACGCTGCTGAGACGCAACTAGGGTACAACTACAGCGCAAGTAGGACGCAAGTACGGCGACACTAGGGTCAACAAGGGCGCAACTACGGCACAACTCGAGCGCAAGTAGGGTGCAACTAGGGCAAAACTAGGACGCAACTAGGGTGCATTTAGGGCATAGCTAGTGTCCAAATGAGGCGCAAGTAGGGCACAAGTATGGCGCAACTAGGGTGTAACTAGGGCGCAACTAGGATGCAACTAGGGCGCAACTAGAGCGCAACTAGGGTGCAAGTAGGGCGCATTTAGGGTGCAACTAGGATGAAACTAGGACACAACTGGGGTGCAACGAGGGTGCAACTAGGGTGCATCTAGGGTGCAACTAGGGTACAACTAGGACACAACTAGGACACAAGGAGGCCGCAAGTAGGGCACAAGAAGGGCGCAAGTAGGGCGCAACAAGTGCGCAAGAAAGGCGCAACTAGGGCGCAACTAGGGTGCAACTAGGGTGCAAGTAGGGTACAAGTACGGCCCAACTAGGGTATAGCTAGTGCCTAATTGAGGCACAAGTCGGATGCGGCTAGGGTGGAAGTAGGATGGAAGTAGAGTGCAAGTAAAGCGCAACTAGGGCGCAACTAGGGTACAACTAGGACACAACTAGGACGCAAGTAGGGCGCAAGTACGGCGCAACTAGGACACAAGTAGGGCACAACTAGGGCACAACAAGGGCGCAACTAGGGTGTAGCTAGTGCCCAACTGAGGCGCAACTAGGACGCAACTAGGGCGCAACTAGGACGCAAGTAGGGCGCACAAGAGGTGCAACTAGATGCAACTAGGGCGGAAGTAGGGCGCAACTAGGGTGTAACTAGGGTGCAACTAGGGCGCAACTAAGGCGCAACTAGGGTGTAACCAGGATGCAACTAGGGCGCAAGTAGGGCACAACTAGGGCACAACTAGGGAATAACTAGGGCGCAACTAGGGCCCAACTAAGGCGGAACTAGGGTGCAAGCAGGGCGCAACTAGGGCGCAATTAGGGTGCAAGTAGGACGCAAGTAGGACACAACTAGGACGCAGGTAGGGCGCAAGTAGGGCACAACTAGGACCCACCTAGGGTTTAACTAGGGCACAACAAGGATGCAAGTAGGGCACAACTAAGTCGCAACTCGGGCACAACTAGGGCGCAAGTAGGGCGCAAGTAGGATGCAACTACTGCGTGACTAGGGCGCAACTAGGACGCAGCTAGGGTGCAACTAGGGCGCAACTAGGACGCAACTAGGGTGCAACTAGGGCGCAACTAGGGCGCAACTAGGGTGTAACCAGGATGCAACTAGGGCGCAAGTAGGGCACAACTAGGACCCACCTAGGGTTTAACTAGGGCACAACAAGGATGCAAGTAGGGCACAACTAAGTCGCAACTCGGGCACAACTAGGGCGCAAGTAGGGCGCAAGTAGGATGCAACTACTGCGTGACTAGGGCGCAACTAGGACGCAGCTAGGGTGCAACTAGGGCGCAACTAGGACGCAACTAGGGAGCAACTAGGATGCGAACAGGGTGCAACTAGGGCACAAGTAGGATGCAACTAGGGTGCAACTAGGGAGCAACTAAGGCACAAGTAGGGCACAGTTAGGGCGCAAGTAGGGCGCAAGTAGGACGACCCTAGGGTGCAACTAGGACGCAACTAGGACGCAGCAAGGGCGCAAGTAGGGCGCAACTAGAACGCAAGTAGGACAAAACTAGGACGCAACTAGGGCGCAACTAGGGTGCAAGTAGGGCCAACTAGGGCGCAACTGGGATTCAACTAGGATGCAAGTAGGGCGCAACTAGGGCGCAACTAGGGCGCAACTAGGATTCAACTAGGATGCAAGTAGGGCGCAACTAGGGCGCAACTAGGGCACAAGTAGGACGCAACTAGGGTACAACTAGGGTGCAACTAGGGCGCAACTAGGGCGCAACTAGGGCGCAAGTAGGACGAAACTGGTATGCAACTAGGGCGCAACTAGGGCGCAAGTATGGCGCAAGTAGGGCGTAACTAGGGCGCAAGTAGGACGAAAGTTGGACGCAATTAGGGCGTAACTAGGGCGCAACTAGGTCGCAACTAGGGTAGAACTAGTGCCCAACTGAGGCACAACTAGGACGCAACTAACCGCAAGTAGGGAACAAGTAGGGTGCAACTACGACGCAACTAGGGTGCAACTAGGGTGTAACTAGGGTGCATCTAGGACGCAACTAGGGAGTAACTAGGGCGGAACTAAGATGCAAGTAGGGAGGAAGTAGGACACAACTAGGGCACAACAAGGGTAGAACCAGGACGCACGAGATGCGCAACTAGGGCGTAACTAGGGCGCAAGTAGGGTGCAACTAGGGTGCAACTAGGGCGCAACTAGGGTGCAACTAGGGTGCAAGTAGGATGCAAGTAGGACGCAACTAGGGCGCAAGTAGCACGCAAGTTTGGCGCACCTAGGATGCAACTAGGGTGCAACTAGGGATCAACAAGGACGGGAGCAGGGCACAACTACGGTGGAACTAGGGTGCAAGTAGGGCGCAAGTAGGGCGCAAGTAGGGTGCAACTAGGGTGTAAGTAGGGCGCAACTACGGCGCAACTAGGGTGCAAGTAGGGCTCAAGTAGGGTGCAAGTAGGGTGCAAATAGGGTGCAAGTAAGGCGCAACTAGGGTGCAGCTAGGGCGCAACTAGGGTGCAACTAGGATGCAACTAGGGCACAACTAGGGCGCAAGTAGGACGCAAGTAGGGCACAAGTAGGACACAAGTAGGGCACAACAAGGGCACAAGAATGGTGCAACTAGGGCGTAATCTGGGTACAAGTAGGGAACAACTAGGGTGAAACTAGGGCACAAATAGGGTGCAAGTAGGGCATAAGTAGGACGCAACTAGGGCACAAGTAGCACGCAACTAGGTTGCAACTAGTGCGGAAATAGGGTGTAGCTAGTGCCCAAGTGAGGCGCAACTAGGTTGCAACTAGGGCACAAGTAGGGCGCAACTGGGGCGCAAGAAGGGTGCAACTCGGGTGCAACTAGGGCACAACTAGGGTGCAACTAGGGCGTAACTAGGGCGCAACTAGGGCGCAACTAGGTCGCAAATAGGGCGTAACTTGGGCACAACTAAGGCACAAATAGGGCGTAACTAGGACGCAACTAGGGTGCAACTAGTGTCCAATAGAGGCGCAACTAGGACAAAACTAGGGCACAAATAGGGCGCAACTATAGTGCAACAAGGGCGCAAATAGGGTGCAACTAGGGTGCAAGTAGGGTGCAACTAAGGCCCAACTAGGGTGCAACTAGGGTGCAACTAGGGAGCAACTACGGCGCATGTAGGGGGCAACTAGGGCGCAACTAGGATGCAAGTGAGGCACAACTACGACATAACTATGGTGCCACTAGGGCACAACTGAGGTGCAACTTGGGTGCAACTAGGGCGCAAGTAGGGTGCTAGTAGGGCACAACTATGGTGCAACTAGGGCACAACGAGGGTGCAACTAGAACGCAACTAAGGCGCAACTAGGGCACAAGTAGGGTGAAACTAGGGCACAACTAGGGCGCAAGTGGGGCACAACTAGGGTGCAACTAGGGCGCAACCAGAATGCAAGTAGTGTACAAGTAGGGCGCAACTAGGGTAAAACTAGGGTACAACTAGGACACAACTAGGACGTAACAAGGGCACAACTAGGGCGCAAATAAGATGCAACAAGGGCACAACCAGGGCGTAAGTAGGGCGCAAGTAGGGTGCAACTAGGGTGCAACTAGGACGCAACTAGTTTGCGACTAGGACGAAACTAGGGCGCAAGTAGGGTGCAACTAGGGTGCAACTGGGGTGCATATAGGACGCAAGTAGGACACAAGTAGGACACAAGTAGAGCGTAAGTAGGGTACAAGTTGGGCGCAACTTAGGCGCAACTAGGGCGTGACTAGGACGCAACTAGGGCACAACTAGGGCGCAACTAGAATGCAACTAGGGAGCAACTTACAAATATGTAAAATGACAAATATGTAAAATGAAAAATATGTAAATTGACAAATATGTAAAATTAAAAATATGTAAAATTACAAATATGTAAAATGAGAAATATGTAAAATGACAAACATGTAAAATACAAAATATAAAAAAGGACAAATATGTAAAATGACAAATATGTAAAATGACGAACATGTAAGATAACAAATATGTAAAATGAAAAACATGTAAAATGACAAATATGTGAAATGGAAAATATATAAAATGACAAATATGTAAAATGAAAAATATGTAAAACGACAAATATGTACAATGACAAATATGTAAAATGACAAATATGTAGAATAAGAAATATGTAAAGTGACAAATATGTAAAATGACAAATACGTAAAATGACAAATATTTAAAAATACAATGATGTAAAATGACAAATATGTAAAATGACTATCATGTAAAATGGCAAATGTGTACAATCGCAAATATGTACAATGAAAAAATGTAAAACTACAAATATGTAAAATGAGAAATATGTAAAATGACAAAGATGTAAAATGACAAATGTATAAAATGACAAATATGTAAAATGAAAAAGATTTAGAATGAAAAATATGTAAAATGACAAGTATGTAAAATGACAAATATATAAAATGACAAATATGTAAAATGACAAATATGTAAAATGACAATTATGTAAAAGGACAAATATGTAAAATGACAAATATGTGAAATGACAAATATGTAAAATGACAAATATGTAAAATGAAGATATGTAAAATTCCAAATATGTAACATGACAAATATGTTTTTTGACTAATATGTAAAATGACAAGTATATCAAATGAAAAATATGAAGAATTACATATATGTAACATGACAAAGATTTAAAATGACAAATATGTAAAATGAAAATTATATAAAATGAAAAATATGTAAAATGACATATTTAAAATAACAAATATGTTAATTGAATATTATATAAAATGATCAATATGTAAAATGACAAACATGTACAATGCCAAACATGTGAAATAACAAATATGTAAACTGACAAATATGTAAAATTAAAAATGTGTAAAATGTTATGCATAATGACAAATATGTCAAATGAATAACATGCAAAATGACAAATATGTAAAATGACAAATATGTAAAATGAAAACAATGTAAAATGACAAATATGTAAAATGACAAATATGTGAAATGGAAAATATATAAAATGGCAAATATGTAAAATTAAAAATATGTAAAGCGAAAACTATGTAAAATGAAAAATATGTTAAATGAAAAATATGTGAACTGAAGAATATGTAAAATAACAAATATTTATAATGACAAATATGTAAAATGAAAAGTATGCAAAATGAAAAATATGTAAAATGAAAAATACGTAAAATGACAAACATGAAAAATGACAAATATGTAAAATGAAAGATATGTAAAATGACAAATATGTAAAATGACAAACATGTAAATGGCAAATATGTAAAATGACAAATATATAAAATGACAAATATGTAAAACAACAAATATGTACAATGACAAATATGTAAAATGACAAATATGTGAATGAAAAATATGTAAAATGAAAAATATGTAAAATGACAAATTGAAAATGAAAAATATGTAAGATGAAAAATTTATAAAATAACAGATATGTAAAATTACAAATATGTAAAATGACAAATATGTAAAATGACAAATATGTAAAATGACAAATATGTAAAATGACAAATATGCAAATTGGCAAATGTGTAAAATCGCAAATATGTAAAATGAAAAATATGTAAAATCGCAAACATGTAAACTGAAAAATATTCAAAATTACAAATATGAAAAATGAAAAATATTTAAAATGACAAATATGTAAAATGACAAATACGTAAAATGATACATATGTAAAATGACGAATATGTAAAATAACAAAGATGTAAAATGACACATATGTAAAATGACAAATATGTATAATGAAAAACATGTAAAATGACAAATATGTAAAATGACAAATATGTAAAATGACAAAGATGTAAAATGAAAAATATGGAAAATGACAAATACGTAAAATAAAAAATATGAAAAAGGACAAATATGTAAAATGACAAATATGTAAAATGACGAATACCTAAAATGAAAAATATGTGAAATGACAATTATGTAAAATGACAAATATGTAAAATGACAAATATATCAAATGAAAATATGTAAAATGACAAATATGTTATATGACAAATATGTAAAATGAAAAATATGCAAAATGACAAATATTTGAAATGAGGAATACGTAAAAGAACAAAATGTTTACAATGACAAATATGTAAAATGAAGGGTATGTAAAATAAAAAATATGTAAAATGAAAAATACGTAAAATGACAAGTATGGAAAATGACAAATATGTTAAATGAAAAATATGTAAAATGTCAAATATGTAAAATGAAAATTATGTAAAATTAAAAAAATCTAAAATGACAAATATGTAAAATGACAACTATGTAAAATGAAAAACATGTAAAATGATAAATGTGTAAAATGATGAATATGAAAAATAACAAATAGGTAAAATGACACGTAAAATGACAAATACGTAAAATAACAAATATTTAAAATGACAAATATGTAAAACGACAAATATGTACAATGACAAATATGTAAAATGACAAATATGTAAAATGAAAAATATGTAAAATGACAAATATGTAAAATGACAAATATGTAAAATGACAAATATGAAAAATAACAAGTGTGTAAAGTTACAAATATGTAAAATGACAAATATGTAAAATGACAAATATGTAAAATGACATATATGTAAAATGAAAAATATGTAAAATGGCAAATGTTTGAAATCGCAAATACGTAAAATGAAAGATTTGTAAGATCGCAAGTATGTAAAATGAAAAATATGTAAAATTACAAATATGTAAAATGACAAATATTTAAATAGAAAAAAGTTAAAAAATGACAAATATGTAAAATGACAAATATTTAAAATTACAAATTTGTAAAATTACAAATATTTAAAATGACAAATATGTAAAATGATAAATATGTAAAATGACGAATATGTAAAATGAATAATACGTGAAATGGCAAACATGTAAAATGACAAAAAATGAAAAATGACAAATATGTAAAATGAAAAATATGTAACACGAAAAATATGTACAATGACAAAAATGTAAAATGACAAATATATAAAATGAAAAATATGTAAAATGACAAATATGTAAAATGACAAATACGTGAAATGACAAATATGTAAAATTACACTTATGTAAAATGACAAATATGTAAAACGACAAATATGTAAAATGACAAATATGTAAAATGCCATATATGCAAAATGACAAATATGTAAAATGACAAATATGAAAAATGAAAAATATATAAAATGACAAATATGTAAAATGAGAAATATGTACAATGACAAATATGTAAAATGACAGATATGTAAAATGAAAAATATGTAAAATGACAAATATGTAAAATGACAAACATGTAAAATTACAAATATGTAAAATCGAAAATATGTAAAATGACAAATATGTAACATGACAAATATGTAAATTGACAAATATGAAAAATGCCAAATATGTAAAATGACAAACATGTAAAATGAAAAATATGTAAAATGACAAATATGTACAATGACAAATATGTAAAATAACGAATATGTCAAATGAAAAATATATGAAATGAAAATGTTTTAAAATGACAAATATTTAAAATGCAAATTATGTAAGATGACAAATATGTAAAATGACAAACATGTATAACGAAAAATATGTGAAATGACAAATTTGTAAAATAGCAAATGTTAAAAATCCTAAATATATAAAATGAAAAATATGTAAAATCGCAAATATGTAAAATTAAAAATATGTAAAATTAAAAATATGTAAAATGACAAATACAAAAAATTAAACCTATGTAAAATGACAATTATGTAAAATGACAAATATGTAAAATTACAAATACGTAAAATGACAAATATGTAAAATGACAAACATGTAGAAAAATGAAAAAGGGAAAATATTGAAAATGACAAATATTTTTAAAAAACGAATATTTTAAATGACAAATATGTAAAATAACAAATATGTTAAATGAAAAATATGTAAAATGGCAAACATATAAAATGAAAAATATGTAAAATGACAAATATGTAAAATAACAAATAGGTAAAATGATAAATATGTAAAATAAAGAATATGTAAGAAAACAAATATTTCCAATGACAAATATGTAAAATGAAAAATATGTAAAATGACAAGTTTATAAAATGACAAATATGTAAAATGACAAATATGTAAAACGACAAATATGTAAAATGAAAACTATGTAAAATGACAAATATGTAAAATGACAAATATGTAAAAAGACAAATATGTAAAATAACAAATATGTAAACTGACAAATATGTAAAATGACAAACATGTAAATTGTCATGTAAAATGACAAATATGGGAAATGTAGAATATGTAAAATGACAAATATGTAAAACGACAAATATGTAAAATGAAAACTATGTAAAATGAAAGATAAGTAAAATGAGAAATATGTAAAATGTTAAATATATAAAATGACAAATATGTAAATGACAAATATGTCAAATGAAAAACATGAAAAATGATAAATATGTGAAATGAAGAATATGTAAAACAACAAACATTTGCAATGACAAAGATGTAAAATGACAAATATGAAAAATGACAAATATGTAAAATGACAAATATGTAAAATGACAAATATGTAAACTGATAAATATGTAAAATGACAAATATGTCAAATGAGAAATATTTCAAATAACAAACGTGTAAAATGAAAAATATGTAAAAAGACAATTATGTAAAATAACAAATATGTAAAATGATAAATATGTAAAATGACAAATATGTAAAATGATAAATATGTAAAATGAAAAATATGTCAAAAGACAAATATGTAAAATGAAAAATTTATAAAATGAATATATGTAAAATGACAAATATGTAAAATGACAAATATGTAAAATGACAAATATGTCAAATGACAAATATGTAAAATGACAAATATCTAAAATGACAAACATGTAAAATGAAAAATATAGAAAATGAAAAATATGTAAAATGACCAATATTTAAAATGAAAAATATGTAAAATCACAAATATTTAAAATGCCAAAAATGTAAAATGACAAATAGGTTTATCTGGACAAAAATGCAAAATGACAAGTATATAAAATGACAAATATCTAAAATAACAAATATGTAAAATGACAAATATGTAAAATGACAAATATGTCAAATGACGAATATGTCAAATGACAAATATATAATATGAAAAACATGTAAAATGAAAAATATGTAAAATGACAAATATGTGAAATGCAAATTATGTAAAATGACAAATATGTAAAATGACAAACATGTATAATGAAAAATATGCAAAATGACAAATTTGTAGAATGGCACATGTTAAAAATCGCAAACATGTAAAATGAAAAGTATGTAAAATCGCAAATATGTAACATGAAAAATATGTAAAGTTACAAATATGTAAAATGACAAATACATAAAATTAAACCTATGTAAAATGACAAATATGTAAAATGACAGATATGTGAAATTACAAATATGTAAAATGACAAATATGTAAAATGACAAACATGTAAAATAAAAAATATGAAAAAGGAAAAATATGGAAAATGACAAATGTGTCAAAAAAAGAATATTTAAAATGACAAATATGTAAAATAACGAATATGTTAAATAACAAATATGTAAAATGGCAAGAATATAAAATGGAAAATATGTAAAATAACAAATATGTCAAATGTCAAATAGGTAAAATGATAAAATGGTAAAATGAAGAATATGTAAAAAAACAAATATTTACAATTACAAATTTTTAAAATGACAAATATGTAAAATGTCAAGTTTATGAAATGACAAATAGGTAGAATTAAAAACATGTAAAATGACAAGTATTTAAAATGAAAAATATGTTAAATGACAAGTATGGAAAATGACAAATATGTAAAATGAAATGTGAAATGACAAATATGTAAAATGACAAACATGTATAACGAAAAATATGTAAAACAACAAATATGTAAACTGACAAATATGCAAAATGACAAATATGTAAATTGTTGTCAAATGACAAACATGTGCAATGAAAAATATGTAAAATGACAAATATGTAAAACAACAAATATGTAAAATGAAAACAATGTAAAATGAAAAATATGTAAAATGACATATATGTAAAATGGCAAATATATAAAATGAAAAATATGTAAAAATGACAAAAATGTCAAATGAAAAATATGCAAAATCATAAATATGTAAAATGAAGAATATGTATAATAACAAATATTTGCAATGACAAAGATGTAAAATGACAAATATGGAAAATGACAAATATGTGTAATGACAAATATGTAAAATGACACATATATGAAATGACAAATATGTAAACTGATAAATATGCAAAATGACAAATATGTAAAATGAGAAATATGTCAAATAACAAACATGTAAAATGACAAATATGTCAAAAGACAAATATGTAAAATGAAAAATATGTAAAATGACAAATATGTCAAATGACAAATATATGAAATGACAAATATGTAAAATGAAAAATATGTAAAATGAAAATATGTAAAATGACAAATATGTAAAATGAAAATATGTAAAATTACAAATATGTAAAATTACAATTATGTAAAATTACAAATATCTAAAATGAAAAATATGTAGAATGAAAAATATGAAAAATGACAAATATGTAAAATGACAAATATGTAAAATAAAGAATAAGTAAAATGACAAATATGTAAAATGAAACATATGTAAAATGACAAATATGTAAAATGACAAATATGTAAAATGACAAATATGAAAAATGCCAAATATGTTAAATGAAAAATAGGTTTATCTTGACAAATATTTAAAATGACAAGTGTATAAAATAAAAAATATGTAAAAAAACAAATATGTAAAATGACAAATATGTAAAATGAAAAATATATGAAATGAAAAATATGTAATATGCAAAATATGTAAAATGACAAATATGTAAAATGACAAATATGTAAAATTAAAAATATGTAAAATTAAAAATATGTAAAATGAAAGATATGTAAAATGAAAAATGTGTAGAATGACAAATATTTAAAATGAAAAATATATAAAATGACAAATATTTAAAGGACAAGTATGTAAAATGACGAATATGTAAAATGACAAATACGTAAAATGACAAATATTCAAAATGAAAAATATGTAAAATGACAAATATGTAAAATGAAAAATATGTAAAATGACAAATATGTAACATTACACCTATGTAAAATTACAAATATGTAAAATTAAAAATATGTAAAATGACAAATATGTAGACTGCCAAATATGTAAAATGGACAAATATGTAAAGTGAAAAATACATAAAATGAAAAATATGTAAAATGAAAAATATGTAAAAAGACAAATATGTAAAATGACAAATATTTAAAATGGAAAATATGTAAAATGACAAATATGTAAAATGAAAAAAATGTAAAATTACAAATTTGTGAAATCACAAATATGTAAATTTACAAATATGTAACATGACAAATATGTATAATGACAAATATGTCAAATGCCAAATATGTAAAATGACAATTATGTAAAATGACAAACATGTAAAATGAAAATATATAAAATGATAAATATGTAAAATGACAAATATAAAAAATATTTTGTAAAATGACAAATATGTAAAATGAAAAATGTCAAATGACAAGAATGTTAAATGTCAAAGATGTAAAATGAAAAATATGAAAGATGACAAATATGTAAAATGACAAATATGTAAAATAAAAAATATGAAATGCCTCAAAGATGTAATTTTTTTTTAAATGACGAATATGTCAAATAACAAATATGTAAAATGACAAATATGTGAAATGGCAAATATGTAAAATGGCAAATATATAAAATGAAAAATATGTAAAATGACAAATATGTACAATGACAAACTTGTAAAACAAAAAATATTTACAATGACAAATAGGCAAAATGAAAAACACATGAAATGACAAATATCTACAATGAAAAATATT
Source organism: Penium margaritaceum (assembly GCA_023375785.1). Lineage (NCBI taxonomy): Eukaryota > Viridiplantae > Streptophyta > Zygnematophyceae > Desmidiales > Peniaceae > Penium > Penium margaritaceum. Next base: position 114,617 of record SZWC01000855.1, on the reverse strand, counting down.
TAAAATTAATGATATTTAAAATGACAAATACGTAAAATTACAAATATGTAAAATGTCAAATATGTAAAATGACAAATATGTAAAATGACAAATATGTAAAATGGAAAATGTATAAAATGACATATATGTAAAGTTGGAAATGTGTAAAATCGCAAATATGTAAAATTACAAATATGTAAAATGAGAAATATGTAAAATTACAAATATGTAAAATGACAATCGTATAAAATGACAAATATGTAAAATGAAAAATATTTCAAACGAAAAATATTTCAAACGAAAAATATTTGTCATGTTCCATATTTTTCATTTTACATACTTGTCATTTTACATACTTGTCATTTTTCATATTTGTCATTTTACATATTTGACATTTTACATATTTGTCATTTCACGTATTTGTAATTTGACATATTTTTCATTTTACATTTTTTTCATTTGACATATTTGTCACTTTTCGTATTTGTCATTTTACATATTTGTCATTGTACATATTTGTTATTTTACATATTTGTCATTTTTCATATTTGTCATGTTACATATTTGTCATTTTACATATTTGTTATTTTACAAATTTGTCATTATACATATTTGTCATTTTACATATTTTTCATGTTACATATTTGTCATTTTACATATTTGTCTTTTTACAATTTTTTCATTTTACATATTTGTCATTTTACATATTTGTCATTTTACATATTTTTCATTTTACATATTTGATATTTCACATATTTTTCATTTTACATATTACTCATGTTACATATTTGTCATTTTACATATTTTTAATTTACATATTTGTCATTTTAAATATTTGTCATTTTACATATTCGTAAGTTTACATAACGTTCATTTTAAATATTTGTCATTTTACATATTTGTGATTTTACATACTTGTCATTTTACATATTTGTCATTTTACATCTTTGTTATTTTACATGTTTTCATTTAACATATTTGTTATTTTACACATTTGTCATTATACATATTTTTAATTTTATATATTGGTCATTTTATATATTTGTTATTTTACATATTCGTCATTTTACATATTTGTCATTTTACACATTTGTCATTTTACATATTTGTCATTTTACATATTTTTCATTTTACATATTTTTCATTCTACACATGTCATTTTACATATATGTCTTTTTACATATTAATCATTTTACATATTTGTCATTTTACATATTTGTCATTTTACATGTTTTTCATTTTACATATTTTTCATTTTAAATATCTTTCGTTTTACATATTTGTCGGTTTACATATTTGTCATTTTACATGTTTTTTTTACATATTTGTCATTACATATATTTTTCCTTTTACATATTTGTCATTTCACATATATTTCATTGTAAATATTTCTATTTTAACAAATTTGTCATTTAAAATATTTATCATTTTACATATTTGACATTTTACATAATTTTTATTTTACATATTTTTCATTGTACACATTTTTCATTTTACATATTTGTCAATGTACATATTTTTCATTTTACATATTTTTCAATGTACATATTTGTCATTTTACATATTTGTCATTTTACATATTTGTCATTTTACACATTTGCCATTTTACATATTTGTGATTTTACATATTGGTAATTTTACATATTTGTCATTTAACATATTTTTCATTGTACATATTTGTCATTTTCCATATTTGTCCTTTTTCATATTTGTCATTTTACATATTTTTCATTTTACATATTTCTCATTCTACATATTTTTCATTTTACATATTTGTCATTTTACGTATTTGTCATTTTACATATTTGTCATTTTACATGTTTGTCATTTTATATGTTTTTCATTTTGCATATTTCTCATTTTACATATTTTTTGTTTTACATATTTGTCGTTTTACATATTTGTCAGTTAACATATTTGTCATTCTACGTATTTGTCATTCAACATGTTTGTCATTTTACACATTTGTCATTCGACATATTTGTCATTGTACATTTTTATTATTACACACAATGGTCATTTTACATATTTTTGATTTCACATATTTTTCACTTTACATATTTGTGATTATACATAGTTGTCGTTTTACATATTTGTCATTTTACATATTTGTCGTTTTACATATTTGTCACACTACATATTTGTAATTTTACTTTTTTTGTTATTTTACATATTTGTTACTTTACATATTCGTCATTTTACATATTTTTCATGTTTGATATTTGTCGTTTTACATATTTGTCATTTTACATATTTGTAATTTTACATATTTGTCATTTTACATATTTGTCTTTTTTATATTCGTTACTTTACATCTTTGTCATTTTACATATTTGTAATTTTTCATATTTTTCTTTTTCATATTTTCCATTTTACATATTTGTCATTTTACATATTTGTCATTTTAAATTTTGTCATTTTACATATTTGTCATTTTACATATTCGTTATTTTACATATTTGTGATGTTACATATTTGTCATTTTACATATTATTCATTTTACAAATTCGTCATTTTACATATGTTTTATTTTACATATTTGTCCTTTTACATATTTGTTATTTTACATATTTGTCATTTAACATATTTGTCCTTTTACATATTCGAAATTTTACATATTGGTCATTTTACATATTTGTAATTTTACAAATATGATATTTTACATACTTGTCATTTTAAATATTTCTCATTTTACATCTTTGTCATTTTACATATTTGTCGTTTTACATATTTGTTATTATACATATTTGTCATTTTACATGTTTGTCATTTTACATATTTTTAATTTTACATATTTTTCATTTTAAATATTTGTAATTTTACATGTTTGTCATTTTACATATTTGTCGTTTTACATATTTGTTATTATACATATTTGTCATTTTACATGTTTGTCATTTTACATATTTTTAATTTTACATATTTTTCATTTTAAATATTTGTAATTTTACATATTTGTCATTTAAAACACTTGTCATTTTTCATATTTGTCACTTTACAAATTTGTCACTTTCCATATTTGTCATTCTACATATTTGTCATTTTACATTTTTGTCATTTTACATATTTGTTATTATACATATTTGTCATTTAAAACACTTGTCATTTTTCATATTTGTCACTTTACAAATTTGTCACTTTCCATATTTGTCATTCTACATATTTGTCATTTTACATTTTTGTCATTTTACATATTTGTTTTTGCAAATATTTGTCATTTTACATATTTGTCAATTTACATATTCGTCATTATACTTATTTGTCGCTTTACATATTTTTGACTTTACATATTTGTCATTTTATATAATTGTCATTTTTAATATTTGTCATTTTACATATTTGTTTTTTTACATATTCGTCATTTTACATATTTGTCATTTTTCATGTTTGTCATTTTACATATTTTTCATGTTACAAATTTTTCATTATACATATTTTTCATTTTACATGTTTGTCATTTTACATATTTGTCATTTTACATATTTAATATTTTAGATATTTGTCATTTTAAAACCTTTTCATTTTGCATATTTGTCATTTTATATGTTTTTCATTTTACATTTTTGTCATTTTACATATTTGTTATTTTGCATATTCGTCATTTGACATATTTTTCATTTTACATATTTTTTATTTTACGTATTTTCCATTTTACATTTTTTTCATTCTACATATTTGTCATTTTACACATTTGTCATTTTACGTATTTGTCATTTTACATATTTGTCATTTTACATCCTTGTCATTTAACATATTTGTCATTTTACATATTTTTCATTTTACATATGAGTTATGTTACATATTTCTCATTCTACATATCTTTCATTTTACATATTCGTTATATTACATATTCGTCATTTTACATATTTGGCATTTTACATATTTGCTATTTTACACATTTTTCATTTTACATATTTGTCATTTTACATATTTGTCATTTTACATAATTGTCATTTTATATACTTTACATTTTACATATTTGTCATTTTACATATTTGGCATTTTACATATTTTTCATTTTACATATATCTCACTTTACATATTTTTCATTTTACATGTTTGTCATTTTACATATTTGTCATTTTACATATTTGTGATTGTACATATTTGTCAATGTACATATTTGTCATTTTACATCTTTTTCATTGTACATATTTTTCATTTTACATATTTTTCATTTGACGTATTTGGCATTCGACATATTTGTCATTTTAAACATTTGCCATTTTACATATTTCTCACTTTACATATTTGTCATTGTACATATTGTCCATTTTACATATTTGTAATTATACATGTTGGTCATTTTACATATTTGTCATTTTACATATTTGTCATTTTACATATTTTTCATTTTCCATATTTATCATTTTTCATATTTTTCATTTTACATATTTGTCATTTTACAATATATTCATTTTACATAATTTTCATTTTACATATTTTTCATTCTACATATTTGTCATTTTACGTATGTCATTTTGCATATTTGTCATTTTACATGTTTGTCATTTTACATGTTTTTCATTTTGCATATTTGTCATTTCACATATTTTTTGTTTTACATATTTGTCGTTTTACATATTTGTCATTTTACATATTTGTCATTTTACATATTTGTCATTGAACATATTTGTCATTCTACACATTTGTCATTTTACATATTTGTCATTTTAAATTTTTAAAATTTTACATAATGGTCATTTCACATATTTGTCATTTTACATATTTGTCCTTTTACATATTTGTCATTTTTCATAGTTGTTGTTTTACATATGTCATTTTACATATTTGTCATTTTACATATTTGTCATTTTACATATTTGAAACCCTAAACCATTTTCATTCTACATATTTGTAATTTTACATATTTGTCATTATACATATTTGTTATTTTACATGTTCGTCATTTTACATATTTGTTTCTTTTACATATTCGTCATTTTACATATATGTCATTTTACATATTTGTTTTACATATTCGTCATTTTACATGTTTTTCATTGTTCATATTTTTCATTTGACATATTTGTCATGTTACATATTTTTCATTTAACATATTTGTCATTTTACATATTTTTCATTTTACATTTTTTCATTTTACATATTTGTCATTTTACATATTTGTCATTTTACATATTTGATAATTTACATACTTGTCATTTTACATATTTTTCATTTTACATCTTTGTTATTCTACATATTTTTCATTTTACATATTTGTTATTTTTATATATTTGTCATTTTACATGTTTGTCATTTTACATATTTTTCATTTTACATATTTGTCATTTTACATATTTGTCATTTTACATATTTGTCATTTCACATATTTTTCATTTTAAATATTTGTCATTTTTCATATTTGTTATTTTACACATTTTCAATTTTACACATTTGTCATTTTACATATTTTTCATTTTTCATGTGTTTCATTTTACATATTTTTCATGTTACAAATTTGTCATTAGACATATTTTTCATTATCATGTTTGTCATTTTACATATTTGCCATTTTACATATTGAAAAATTTACATATTTGTCATTTTACAACTTTTTCATTTTGCATATTTGTCATTTTACATTTTTTCATTTTACATTTTTGTCATTTTACATATTTGTTATTTTGCATATTCGTCATTTTACATATTTTTAATTTTACATATTTTTCATTTTACGTATTTTTTATTTTACATATTTTTCATTCTACATATTTGTCATTTTACACATTTGTCATTTTACGTATTTTTCATTTTACATATTTGTCATTTTACATCCTTGTCATTTTACATATTTGTCATTTTACATATTTTTATTTTACATATGAGTTATGTTACATATTTCTCATTTTACATATCTTTCATTTTACATATTCGTTATATTACATATTCGTCATTTTACATATTTGGCATTTTGCATATTTGTTATATTACACATTTGTCATTTCACATATTTTTCATTTTACATATTTGCCATTTTACAAAATTGTCATTTTATATACTTGTCATTCTACATATTTGTCATTTTACATATTTGGCATTCTACATACTTTTCATTTCAAATATATCTCACTTTACATATTTTTCATTTTACATGTTTGTCATTTTACATATTTGTCATTTTACATATTTGTGATTGTACATATTTGTCAATGTACATATTTGTCATTTTACATATTTTTCATTGTAGATATTTTTCATTTGACGTATTTGTCATTCGACATACTTGTCATTTTAAACATTTGCCATTTTACATATTTCTCATTTTACATATTTGTCATTGTACATATTGTCCATTTTACATATTTGTAATTATACATATTGGTCATTTTACATATTTTTCATTTTACATATTTGTCATTTTACATATTTTTCATTTTCCATATTTGTCATTTTTTATCTTTGTCATTTTACATATTTGTCATTTTACAATTTATTCATTTTACATATTTTTCATTCTACATATTTGTCATGTTACGTATTTGTCGTTTTGCATATTTGTCATTTTACATGTTTGTCATTTTACATGTTTTTCATTTTGCATTTTTGTCATTTTACATATTTTTTGTTTTACATATTTGTCGTTTTACATATTTGTCATTTTACATATTTGTCATTTTACATATTTGTCATTTAACATATTTGTCATTTTACACATTTGTCATTTTACATATTTGTCATTTTAAATTTTTATAATTTTACATAATGGTCATTTCACATATTTGTCATTATACATATTTGTTGTTTTACATATTTGTCATTTTTCATAGTTGTCGTTTTACATATTTGTCATTTTACATATTTGTCATTTTACATATTTGTCATTTTACATATTTGAAACCCTAAACCATTTTTCATTTTACATATTTTTAATTGTACATATTTGTCATTTTATATATTTGTTATTTTACATATTCGTCATTTTACATATTTTTCATTTTTTATATTTCTCATTTGACATATGTTGTCATTTTACATATCTTTCATTTTAAATATTTGTCATTTTACATATTTGTTACTTTACATATTCGTCATTTTACATATATGTCATTTTACATATTTGTTGTTTTACTTATTCGTCATTTTACATGTTTTTCATTTTTCATATTTTTCATTTTACATATTTGTCATGTTACATATTTTTCATTTAACATATTTGTCATTTTACATATTTTTCATTCTACATTTCTTCATTTTACATAATTGTCATTTTACATATTTGTCATTTTACATATTTGATATTTTAAATACTTGTCATTTTACATATTTGTCATTTTACATATTTGTCATTTTACATCTTTGTTATTCTACATATTTTTCATTTTACATATTTGTTATTTTTACATATTTTTCATTTTACATGTTTGTCATTTTACATATTGTCATTTTACATATTTGTCATTTTACATATTTTTCATTTTACATATTTTTCATTTCATATATTTGTAATTTTAAATATTTGTCATTTTTCATATTTGTTATTTTACACATTTGTCATTTTACATATTTGTCATTTCATATATTTCTCATTTTACATATTTGTCATTTTACATATTTGTCATTTTACACATTTGCCACTTTACATACTTGTCATTTTACATATTTGTCATTTTACATATTTGTCATTTTACATATTTTTCATTTTTCATATTTGTCATTTTACATATTTGTCCATTTACATATTAATCATTTAACATATTTGTCATTTTACATATGTTTCATTTTACATTTTTTTCATTTTACATATTTGTAGTTTTACATATTTGTCGTTTTACATATTTGTCATCTTACATATTTGTCATTTTACATATTTCTCATTTTACATATTGTTCATTTGATATATTCGTCCTTTTACATATTCATCATTTTACATATTTGTCATTTTACATATTTTTAATTTTACATATTTGTCATTTTACATATTTGTCTTTTTACATATTTGTCGTTTTACATATTTGTTGTTTTACATATTTGTCATTAAAAATATTTGTCATTTCACATACTTGTACTTTTACATACAGGTCATTTTACATATTTGTAATTTTACATATTTTACATTTTACATACTTGTCATTTTACATATTTGTCATTTTACATCTTTGTTATTTTACATGTTTTTCATTTTACATATTTGTCATTCTACATATTTGTCGTTTTACATATTTTTCATTTTTCATATTTGTCATTTTACATATTTTTTATTTTACATATTTGTCATTTTACATATTTGTCATTTTCAATATTTGTTATTTTACATATTTTTCATTTTACATATTTGTCATTTTTCATATTTTTCATTTTACATATTTTTCATTTGACATATTTGTCATTTTACATGTTTGTCATTTTAAATATTTGTCATTTTACATATTTGTCGTTTTACACATTTGCCATTTTACATATTTGTCATTTTACATATTTGTCATTATACATAACTGTTAAAGTAGTCAGTGATGCCCATTGTTGTGACATGGGCTAGCTTGTAGGAACAAGTTTTGGATAGACTCTCCTTGGGAATTTCCCAAAGAAGGGACAGTGGCTCCTCAACCGTTGCGAGAGCCGTTGGCTTCCCGTTGGGTTGCGCGCGTACCAACCCAACGGCATGCGCACCATATGTATCCTTGTTGGCTACTACGTTAAGTTACTTCTTGATCTAACAACTCTTAACTCTCAACATGGCATCAAGCCAGACAGCATCCTGACCTGTGTCGCCGCCTCGCTTCGCATTCCCGTCCTGCTGGTTTGCCCCCCCCTCTGTTTGCCGCTGGTCGAATTCGCACTATCCGGATTGTGTAGGCGCCTTCTATGTGCCCGGCGCTGATCGCGTCACCCCTTGACGAACGGTGCCTGGCGCCTCCTCTCGGCACGCGGTGTCTCCGCTTGGCGCGCATGCCTGCTCACGGTGCGCGTCGCCTCCCCTTGTCGCGTCGTGTCTCCTTGTACCGCGTGGCATCCCCTCGTGGCGCTCGACGCCTTTGCGTGGCGCTCGGTGCTTCCCCGTCGCGTGGCGGGTTGCGCGCTTGAACGTGGCGCGCTCGTGCGTGGCGCGCTACCCCCCTCCCCCCACCCCCTCCGGCTTGCTCCGTCGGCACGGCGTGTGGCGCCTCCTTCTGCGCGCGCCGCTCGGTCCACCTCTTCGGCGTGCGTGACGTGCCAAACCCTTAGCGTGCGCGACGCACCGCCCTCGTCATCCTCGGCGTGTGTGATGCACCGCCCTCCTCCTCCTCCGCATGCGCGACCGTCCTCCGTCCTCCTTGAAGTGCTAGCCACGCCGCCCCCGTCCTCCTCGGCCCCACCCTTCGCTCCGGCTCGGCGTTCCCCTGGTGCGCGGCGCACCCGTCTGGCGCGCTGCGCCCCCACCCTCACCCCTTTTGACGCGCTCCGGTGGTTCGGGTGCGCTCCCGTCACCCCTCTCCCCTCCTCTTCTCTTCCGCACCCCCTCTCCCTCGCCTCTTCTGCCCCCGTTGCCCCTCCCATGCTCCTTCCCCCCATTCGCTCGCTCCTCCAACCCTCCCTCCCTCCCTCTCGCACGTTCCCTTTGTCCATCCTCCTCCCCCTCCTCCGCCCGTCCTCCTCCTCCTCTGTCCTTCCTGATCCTCCTCCTCCTCCTTCTCTTCCTTCGTCCATCCTCCTCCTCCTCCGTCCATCTGTCCTCTGTTTGTCCTCCTCCTCCTCCGTCCATCCTGCTCCGTCCATCCTCCTCCTCCTCCGTTTTTCCTCCTCCTCCTCCTCCTCCTCCGTCCTTTCTCCTCCTCCTCCTCTACCTCCATCCATCCTCCTCCGTCCTTCCTCCTCCTCCTCCGTCCGTCCTCCTCTTCCTCTCTCCTTTCTCCTCCTCCTCCTCCTACGTCCTTCGTCCTCCTCGTCATCCTTCGTCCTCCTCGTCATTCTCTGCCCTTCCTCCTCCGTCCATCCTCCTCATCCTCTTCTGTCCGTCCGTCCGTCCTCCTCCTCCCCCCCCCGTACATCCTTCTGTCCGTCTGTCCGCAAGTCTGTCCGGCTGTCCGCCCACCCATTCGTCCGTCCTTCCTTCCCTCCCACCATCCCTCCCTCCCTCCTTCCCTCCCTCGCTCCCTCCCTCCCTCCCTCGCTCCCTCACTCCCTCGCTCCCTCCCTCCCTTCCCTCTTCCTCCCTCCCTCCCTCCCTCCCCTTCCCTGTTTGTCCCTCTCCTTCCCTCCCTCCTTCCTCCCTCCCTCTCCCTCTCCTCTCCTCCTCCCATCCTTCCTCTCCCCTCCCTCTTCCTGTCCCTCCTCCATCCCTCTCCTCCCATCCCTCCCTCTGTCCCTCCCTCCGTCTCTCCCTCCGTCCCTCCCTCCGTCCCTCCCTCCGTCCCTCCCTCC
>SZWC01000855.1:68359-80897 GCA_023375785.1 Penium margaritaceum | reverse complement strand
TCTACCTCCTCCACCTGCCCCTCCTCCTCCTCCGCCACCTCCTCCTGCTCCTCCCCCTCCTTCCCCTCGTTCCTCACCTCCACCTCACCCTCCTCCTCCTCCTCCACCTTTTCCTCCTCTCCCTTTTATTCACCCTCCATCTCCTCCAACTCCTCCACTTCCTCCACCTTCTTCTCCACCTCCCCCACCTGCTCTACCTCCTCCACCTTCCCCTCCTCCTCCTCCACCACCTTCTCCTCCTGCTCCTTTGGCTGCCCTGTCTTCTTTGCCACATGTCATGTGCCCGCGCACATGGCATGTGGCCTGGTTTACTCCTCTCTCCGTGCATCCTTTTCTGTGGGTTGCAGATCTCCATCTCTGTCAGGGTGGCGTTGCCCCCTATCATTTCCTCCTTGGTTGGAGACTCTCCTGTTCGTGTTCCACTCTTCACACTACAAGCCACGCGGCCTTTGTGGTCATGCGCCCCGCACACTCCACTTGAAGCATCCAACGACAGGCGTCGGATGAACACTGCCGCAGTCTTGCACCATGCGAGGCCTCGCATCTCACACATCTTGCACCACCTTTCACGCTTATGTCGTGATGTGTAACAAGCTAAAAGGGAAGTGTGTTGGCTCATGTTCATTTGAGATGCTCGATGCCACTCGACATCTTAGCTTCCGTTGTCATGTTGAAGAAGTGAGAATTTGTAGTAGTTGAAGATAGTGGGGCGTGGCATGTGTTGTCCTCGGATTGGATTTACCCCGCTTCCAAGCCCATAGAGCTCAACGGCTAGAGTGATGTTAGGACATTCCCCATTCGCGCCAGATCCGTTGGAATGGCGCGCTCCTATCCGTTGGGCCCAGAGCCTGCCAATGTATTGTGCCCTGCATTGAGTTAACTTTAACTTCTTGATCTAAACATTCTTTCCTTCTCATCATATTTGATGTTTTACATGTCATTTTACATATTTTTCATTTTACATCTTTGTCATTTTACATGTTTTTCATTTTACATATTTGTTATTTTACATGTTTGTCATTTTACATATTTTTCATTTTACATGTTTGTCATTTTACATGTTTGTAATTTTACATATTTGTCATTTTACATATTTGTCAATTTACACATTTTTCATTTTTCATGTTTGTCATTTTACACCTTTGTCATTTTTCATATTTGTCATGTTACATATTTGTTATTTTACATATTTGTCATTTTATATAATTGTCATTTCAAATATTTGTCATTTTACATATTTGTCAATTTACATATTTGTTATTTTACATATTTTTTGCTTTACATTTCCTTCATTTTACATATTTGTCTTTTTATATTTTTGTCATTTTAAATATTTTTCATTTTAAATATTTGTTATTTTACATATTCGTCATTTTACATGTTTTTCATTTTACATACTTGTCATTTTACATATTTTTCATGTTACATATTTGTCATTATACATCTTTTTCATTTTACATATTTGTCATTTTACATATTTGTCATTTTACATATTTAAAATTTTACATATTTGTCATTTTAGAATTTTTTCATTTTACATATTTGTCATTTTAAATGTTTTTCATTTTAAATGTTTGTCATTTTACATATTTGTCATTTTACATATTTATCGATTCACATATTTGTCGTTTTACATATTTGTCATTTGACATATTTTTTATTTTACAATTTCGTCATTTTATATTTTTGTCATTGTACATATTTGTCATTTTACATATTTTCATTTTACATATTTGTTATTATACATACTCGTCATTTTATATATTTTTCATTTTACATATTTGTTATTTTTACATATTTTTCATTTTACACATTTGTCATTCTACAAATTTGTCATTTTGCAAATTTTTCAATTTACATATTTTTCATTTTACATATTTTTCATTTTACACATTTCCCATTTTACGAATTTTTCATTTAACATATTCGTAAGTTTACATATTTTTCATTTTATATATTTGTCATTTTACATATTTTTCATTTTACATATTTGTCATTTTATATATTTTTCATTTCACATATTCGTTATTTTACATATTCTTCATTTTACATATTTGGAATTTTACATATTTGTTATTTTACATATCTGTCATTTTACATATTTTTCATTATACATATTTGTCATTCTACATATTTGTCATTTTACATAATTGTCATTTCATATATTTGTCATTTTACATATTTGTCATTTTACATATTTATCATTTTACATATTTAGCATTTTAAATTTTTCTCATTTTACATTTTTCTCACTTTACATATTTTCCATTTTATGTATTTGTCATTTTACATATTTGTCATTTTACGTATTTTTCAATGTACGTATTTGTCATTTTACATATTTGTCATTTTATGCATTTGCCATTTTACATTTTTTTCATTTTACATATTTGTCATTGTACATATTGTCAATTTTACATATTTGTAATTTTACATATTGGTCATTTTACATATTTGTCCTTTTCCATATTTGTCATTTTTCATATTTGTCATTTTACATATTTTTCATTTTACATGTTTTTAATTCTACATATCTTTCATTTTACATATTTGTCATTTTACTTATTTTTCATTTTACATATTTGTCATTTTACATGATTGTCATTTTACATGTTTTCCATTATGCATATTTGTCATTTTACATATTTTTCGTTTTACATATTTGTCGTTTTACATATTTTTCATTTAACATATTTGTCTATTTACATATTTGTCATTTAACATATTTGTCATTTTACACATTTGTCATTTTACATATTTTTCATTTTACATTTTTGTAATTTTACATAATGGTCATTTTACATATTTTTCCTTTTACATATTTGTCATTTTACATATTTGTCATTTTACATAGTTGTCGTTTTACATGTTTGTCATTTTACATATTTTTCGTTTTACATATTTGTCATTCTACATATTTGTAGTTTTACATATCTGTCATTACACATATTTGTTATTTTACATATTCGTCATTTTACATATTTGTCATTTTTAACATTTCTCATTTGACATATTTGTCATTTTACATATCTGTAATTTTACAGATTTGTCATTTTACATATTTGTCATTTTTTATATTCGTTATTTTACATATTTTTCATTTTACATATTTGTCATTTTACATATTTGTTACTTTACATATTCGTCATTTTAAATATATGTCATTTTACATATTTTTTGTTTTACATATTCGTCATTTTACATATTTTTCCTTTTACATATTTTTCATTTTCGATGTTTTTGATTTTCCATATTTGTCATTTTACATTTTTGTCATTTTACACATTTGGCATTTTACATTTTCTTCATTTTACATTTTTTCAGTTTACATATTAGTCATTTTACATATTTGTCATTTTACATATTTTTCATGTTAAACATTTATCATTATACATATTTTTCATTTTACATATGTCATTTTACATATTTGTCCTTTTACATATTTGTTATTTGACATATTGGTCATTTTACATATTTGTCATTTTACATATTTGATGTTTTACATACTTCTCATTTTACATATTTGTCATTTTACATCTTTGTCATTTTACATATTTTTAATTTTACATATTTGTCATTTTACATATTTGTCATTTTACATATTTTTCATTTTACTTATTTGTCATTTTACATATTTGTCATTTTAAATATTTGTCATTTTAAATATTTGTCATTTTTCATATTTTTCACTTTAAAATTTTTTCATTTTTTATATTTGGCATTTTACATATTTGTCATTTTATATATTTGTCATTTTACATTTTTTTCATTTCAAATATTTGTCATTTTACATATTTGTCAGTTTACATATTTGTCATTTTACATATTTGTCGCTTTACACATTTTTCATTTTACATATTTGTCATTATATATATTTGTCATTTTACGTATTTTTCATTTTACATATTTTTTATTTTACATATTCGTCATTTTACATATTTTTCATTTAATATATTTGTCATGTTACATAATTGTCATTTACATATTTTTCATTTTACATATTCGTCATTTTACAAATTTTTCATTTTACATGTTTTTAATTTTACACGTTTTTTATTTTACATTTTTGTCATTTTACATTTTTGTCATTTTACATATTTTTCATTTTACATATTTGTAATTTTTAAATTTCCCATTTTACGAATTTTTCATTTAACATATTTGTAATTTTACATATATGTCATTTTACATATTTGTCATTTTACGTATTTTTCATTTTACATATTCGTTATTTTACATATTCGTCATTTTACATACTTGGCATTTTACATATTTGTTTTTTACATATTTTTCATTTTACATATTTTTCATTTTACATATTTGTCATTTTTCATATTCGTCATTTTTCATATGTTTCATTTTTCATATTTGTCATTATACAATATCTTTCATTTTACTGTTTTTTCATATTACATATTTTCATTTCACATATTTTCTACTTTACATATTTTTTTATTTTACATATTTTTCATTTGACGCATTTGTAATTTTACATATTTTTCACTTTACATATCTTTCATTTTACATATTTGTCATTTTACATATGTCATTTTACATATTTGTCATTTTACATATATGTCAATGTACATATTTGTCATTTTACATATTTTTCATTTTACTTATTTTTCATTTTACGTATTTGTCATTTGACATATTTTTCATTTTACATATTTGACATTTTACACATATGTCATTTTACATATTTGTCATTTTACATTTTTCTAATTTTACATAATGGTCATTTTACATATTTGTCATTTTACACATTTGTCATTTTACATAGTTGTCGATTTAAATATTTGTCATTTTATATATTTGTCATTTTACATATTTTTCATTCTACATATTTGTAATTTTGCATATTTTTCATTATACATATTTGTTATTTTTCATATTCGTCATTTTACATATTTGTCATTTTTCATCTCTCATTTGACATATTTGTCATTTACATATTTGTAATTTGACATATTTGTCATTTGACATATTTGTTATTTACATATTTGTCATTTAAACATATTTGTCATTTTACATATTTGTTACTTTACATATTCGTCATTTTACATGTTTGTCATTTTACATATTTGTTATTTTACATATTTGTCATTTTACATGTTTTTCATTTTACATATTTTTCACTTTTCATATTATTCATTTTACATATTTGCCATTTTACATATTTGTCATTTTACACATTTGTCATTTAACAAATTTGTCATTTTACATATTTGTCATTTTACATATTTGTCATTTTACATATTTGTTATTTTACATATTTTTCATTTTACATATTTGTCATGTTACATATTTTTCATTATACATATTTTTCATTTAACATATTTGTCATTTTACATATTTGATGTTTTACATACTTTTCATTTTACATATTTGTAATTTTACATATCTGTCATTTTACATATTTTCATTTTACATATTTGTTATTTTACATACTTGTCATTTTACATGTTTGTCATTGTACATATTTTTCATTTATCAATTTGTCATTTTACATATTTGTCATTTTTCATATGTCATTTTACATATTTATAATTTTTCATATTTTTAATTTTACAACTTTTTGATTGTACATATTTTTCATTTTACTTGTTTTTCATCTTAAATTTTTGTCATTTTCATATTTGTCATTTGACATATTTATCGATTTACATATTCATCGTTTGACATTTTTGTCATTTTAAATATTTTCCATTTTACATTTTTGTCATTTTATATTTTTGCCATTTTACATATTTGTCATTTGACATATTTTTCATTTTACATATTTTTTATTTTACATATTCGTCATTTTAAATAGATTTCATTTTACATATTTGTCATTTAACATATTTGTCATTTTACATATTTGTCATTCTACATTTTTTTCATTTTACAGATATGTCATTTTATGTATTTGTCATTTTACATATTTGTCATTATACATATTTGTAATTTTACACATTTCCCATTTTTTGAGTTTTTCATTGAACATATTTGTAATTTTACATATTTTTCATTTTACATATTTTTTATTTTACATGTTTGTTATGTTACATATTTGTCATTTTCCATATATTTCATTTTACATATTCGTTATTTTACATACTCGTCATTTTACATTTTTGGCATTTAATCTATTTGTTGTTTTACATATTTGTCATTTTACATATTTGTCATTTTACATATTCGTCATTTTATATATTTGTCATTTTACACATTTGCCATTTTACATATTTGTCATTTTACATATTTGTCATTTTGAATAACTGTCATTTGACATAACTGTCACTTTTCATGTTTCTTATTTTTTATGTTTGTCATTTTACATACTTGTCATTTTACATATTTGTCGTTTTACATTTTTGTCATTTTACATTTTTGTCATTTTACACATTGGTCATTTTACAGATTTGTCCTGTTACATATTTGTCATTTTACATGTTTTTCATTTTACATTTTTGTCATTTTACATATTTGTCATTTTACATAGTTGCCATTTTCCACAATTGCCATTTTACATATTTGTCATTTTACATGTTTTTCATTTTACATTTTTGTCATTTTACATATTTGTCATTTTACATAGTTGCCATTTTCCACAATTGCCATTTTACATATTTGTCATTTTACATATTTGTCATTTTTACATATTTACCATTTTACATATTTGTCATTTTACATAATTGTCATCTATATATTTTTCATTTTACATATTTATCATTTTACATATTTGGCATTCTACATAGTTTTCATTTTACATATTTGTCATTTTTACATATTTACCATTTTACATATTTGTCATTTTACATAATTGTCATCTATATATTTTTCATTTTACATATTTATCATTTTACATATTTGGCATTCTACATAGTTTTCATTTTACATATTTGTCATTTTACATATTTGCAATTTTACATATTTGTCATTTTACATATTTGTCCATGTACATATTTGTCAATTTTCATATTTGTCATTTTACACATTTTTCATTTCACGTATTTTTCATTTGACATATTTGTCATTTTACATATTTGTCATTTCACGCATTTGCCATTTTACATATTTCTCATTTTACATATTGGTCAGTGTACATATTGTCCATTTTACATGTTTGTAGTTTAACATATTGATCATTTTACATATTTGTCATTTCACATATTTGTCATTTTACATGTTTGTCAATTTTCAAATGTTTCATTTTTCATTTTTTTCATTTTACATATTTGTCATTTTACATATTTTTCATTTTACATTTTTTTCATTTTACATATATTTCATTTTACATATTTGTCATTTTACAAATTTTTCATTTTATATATTTTTCATTTTACATATTTTTCATTTTACATATTCTTCATTTTACATATTTGTCATTTTACATATTTGTTATTTTAAATATTTGTCATTTTGAATATTTTTCATTTTACATATTTATCATTTCACATATTTGTCATTTTAAATATTTTTCATTTTACATATTTCTAATTTTTCATATTTGTAATTTTACATATTCGTCATTTTACATATTTTTCATTTTACATATTTGTCATTTTACATATTTTTCATTTAACATACTTGTCATTTTACATATTTGTCATTTTACATATGTGTCATTTTACATATTTGTTCTTTTACATATTCTTCATTTTACATATTTTTCATTTCACATATTTTTTATTTTACATATTTGTCATTTTACATATTTTTCATTTTACATATTTGTCATTGTACATATTTTCATTTTACACATTTTTCATTTTACATACTTGTCATTTTACATATTTGTCATTTTACATATTTGTCATTTTACATAATTGTCATTTATATATTTGCCATTTTACATATTTGTCATTTTACATATTTGTCATTTTACATGTGTCGTTTTACATATTTGTCATTTTACATATTTGTCATTTTACACATTGGTCATATTACATATTTGTCATTTTACATATTTGTCATTTTTACATGTTTTTCATTGTACATATTTGTCATTTTACATATTTGTCATTTTACATATTTGCCATTTTACACATTTGCCATTTTATATATTTGTCATTTTACATATTTGTTATTTTACATATTTGTCATTTTAAATATTTGTCATTTTTATTTTTTTCATTTTACACATTTGTCATTTTTCAGATTTGGCATTTTACATATTTGTCTTTTTACATATTTGTCATTTTACATATTTGTCATTTCAAATGTTTGTCATTTTACATATTTGTCATTATACATATTTGTCTTTTTTTATATTTGTCATTTTACATATTTTTCATTTTACATATTTGTTATTTTATATATTCACCAATTTACATGTCATTTTACATATTTGTCATGTTACATGTTTGTCATGATACATATTTTTCATTTTACATATTTGTCATTTTACATATTTGTCATTTTACATGTTTATAATTTTACATATTTGTCATTTTACAACTTTTTCATTTTACATATTTTTCATTTAACATGTTTTTCATTTTACATTTTCGTCATTTTACATATTTGTGGTTTTACATATTTATCCATTTACATATTTGTCGTTTTACATTTTTTTCATTTTATATATTTTTCATTAAACATTTTTGTCATTCTATATTTTTGTCATTTTACATACTTGTCATTTGACATATTTTGCATTTTAGGTATTTGTTTTTTCACATATTCGTCATTTTACATATTTTTCATTTTACACATTTGTCATTTTACATATTTGTCATTTTACATATTTGTCATTCTACATATTTTTCATTTGACACATTTGTCATTTTACATATTTGTCATTTTACATATTTGTCATTCTACATATTCATCATTTTGCACATTTCCCATTTTACGAATTTTTCATTTAACATATTTGTAATTTTACATATTTGTCATTTTACATATTTGTCATTTTACATATTTTTCATTTTACATGTTTGTTATGTTACATGTTTGTCATTTTACATATTCGTTATTTTACATATTCTTCATTTTACATATTTAACTTTTTACATATTAGTTATTTGACATATTTATCATACATATTTGTCATTTTACATATTTGTCATTTTACATATTTGTCATTTTCCAGATTTGTTTTTTTACATGTCATTTTTCATTTCTGTAATTTTACATATTTGTCATTTTACATATTTGTCATTTTACACATTTGCCATTTTACATTTTTGTCAGTTTACATATTTGTCAGTTTACATATTTGTCATTTTACATATTTTTCATTTTACATATTTGTCATTTTACATATTTGTCATTTTGCATATTTGTCATTTTACATATTTGTCATTTTACATATTTGATATTTTACATATTTGTCATTTTACATATTTGTCATGGTACATATTTGTCATTTTACATATTTGTCATTTTAAAAATTTGTCATTTTACATATTTGTCATTTGACATATTTGTCATGTTACAAATTTGTCATTTTACATATCTGTCATGTTCAAATCTGTTATTTTACATATTTTTCATTTTACATATTTGTCATGTTTCATATTTGTCATTTGACATATTTTTCATTTTACATATTGGTCATTTTACATATTTGTAATTTTACATATGTTAGTTTACATACTTGTCATTTTACATATATTTCATTTTACATCTTTTTTATTTTACATATTTTATGTTTTACATAGTTGTTATTTTACACATTTGCCATTTTACATATTTGTCATTTTACATATCTTTCATTTCACATATTTGTCATTTTACATATTTTTAATTTTACATATTTGTCATTTTACACATTTGCCATTTCACATATTTGTCATTTTACATATTTGTCATTTTACATATTTTTTATTTTACATATTTGTTATTTCACATATTTGTCTTTTCATATATTAATCATTTTACATATTCGTCATTTTATATATTTGTCATTTTACATATTTTTCATATAACATATTTGTCATTTTACATATTTGTCGTTTTACATAGTTGTCATTTCACATATTTGTCATTTTACATATTTCTCATTTTACACATATGTCATTTGATACATTTGTCCTTTTACATATTTATCATTTTACATATTAATCATTTTACATATTTTTCATTTTACGTATTTGTCATTTTACATATTTGTCGTTTTACATATTTGTTGTTCTACATATTTGTTGCCTTACATATTTGTCATTAAAAATATTTGTCATTTTACATATTTGTTCTTTTACATTATGGTCATTTATATATTTGTAAGTTTACATGTTTGTCATTTTACATACTTGTCATTTTACATATTTGTCATTTTCCATCTTTGTTATTTTACATGTTTTTTATTTTACATATTTGTTATTTTACATATTTGTCATTTTACATATTTTTCATTTTACATATTTGTCATTTTACATTTTTGTCATTTTTCATATTTTCATTTTACATATTTTTCAGTTGAAATATTTGTCATTTTACATATTTTTCATTCGACATATTTGTAATTTTACATGTTTGTCATTTTACACATTTGCCATTTAACATATTTGTCATTTTACATATTTGTCATTTTACATAACTTTCATTTGACATAATTATCATTTTCATGTTTCTCATCTTTCATGTTTGTCATTTTACATATTTGTCATTTTACATATTTGTCATTGTACATATTTGTCATTTTACATATTTGTCATTTTACACATTGGTCATTTTACATATTTGTCATTTTACATATTTTTCATTTTACATGTTTTTCATTTTACATATTTGTCATTTTACAAATTTGTCATTTTACATATTTGCCGTTTTACACATTTGCCATTTTACATATTTGTCATTTTACATGTTTTTCATTTTACACATTGTCATTTTACATATTTGTCATTTTACATAATTGTCATTTATATATTTTTCATTTTACATATTTGTCATTTTACATATTTATCATTTTACATATTTGGCATTTTACATATTTTTCATTTTACGTATTGGTCATTGCACATATTGTCCATTTTACATATTTGTAGTTTTACATCTTGATAATTTTACATATTTTTCATTTTACATATTTGTCATTATACATGTTTGTCATTTTTCATATGTTTCATTTTTCATATTTGTCATTTTACATGTTTGTCATTTTACATATTTTTCATTTTACATATTTTTCATTTTACATATTTGTCATTTTACGTATTTGTCATTTTAATTTTTTTTCATTTACCATATTTTTCATTTTAAATATTTTTCATTTTACATATTTGTCATTTTACATATTTATCATTTTACATATTTTTCATTTTACATATTTGTCAATTTACATATTTTTCATTTTACATATTTGTCATTTTAAATATTTGTTCTTTTACATATTTGTCATTTTACATATTTGTCATTTTACATATTTGTGATTTTATATATTTGTCATTTAACATATTTGTCATTTATCATGATTGTCATTCTACATATTTGTCATCTTACATATTTGTCATTTTACATATTTGTCATTTTACATATTTGTTATTTTATGTATTTGTCATTTTACATATTTATCATGTTACATATTTGTCATTTTACATATTTTCATTTTATATATTTTTCATTTTCCATATTTTCCATTTAAATTTTTTGTAATTTTACATAATGGTCATTTTACATATTTGTCATTTTACATATTTATCATTTTACATACTTGTCATTTTACATATTTGTCATTTTACATCTTTGTCATTTTACATGTCTTTCATTTTACATATTTGTTATTTTACATATTTGTCATTTTACATATCTTTCATTTTACATATTTTTCATTTTACATATTTGTCATTTTACATATTTGTCATTTTTCATATTTGTCATTTTACACATTTGTTTTTTTACATATTTGTCATTGTACATATTCTTCATTTTAGATATTTGTGATTTTACTTATTTGTCATTTTACATATTTGTCATTTTACATACTTGTCATTTGACATATTTGTCATTTTGCATATTTGTTATTTGACATATTTTTCATTGTTCATATTTTCCATTTTACATATTTGTCATTTTAAATATTTGTCATTTTACATATTTCTCATTTTTCATATTTGTCATTTTACATATTTGTCATTTTACATATTTGTCATTTTACATATCTTTCATTTTTACATATTTTTCATTTTGCATTTTTGCCATTTTACACATTTGTCATTTTACATATTTGTTATTTTACAGCTTTGTCATTTTACATATTTGTCATTTTGCATATTTGTCATTTGACATATTTGTCTTTTTACATATTTGTTATTTGACATATTTGTCACTTTACACATTTGTCATTTTACATATTTGTCATTTTACATATTTGTCATTTTACATATTTGTCATTTTTTATATTTTTCATTTTAAATATTTGTCATTTTACATATTTGGCATTTTACATATTTGTCATTTTTCATATGTTTCATTTTACATATTTGTCATTTTACATATTTGAGAGAGAGAGAGAGAGAGAGAGAGAGATAGAGATAGAGAGAAAGAGAGAGAGAGAGAGAGAGAGAGAGAGAGAGAGAGAGAGAGAGAGAGGGAGAGAGAGAGA
>SZWC01000855.1:38720-50343 GCA_023375785.1 Penium margaritaceum | reverse complement strand
TGACCGACCAACCGTTGCCAAGGAGGTTCGGTGCGGGACCTGAACCAATATCAGGAACTCGGATTATCCGAGGGGTGTATATTATGAGGAGGACCTTGTCGGAGTCATATTTCTGACAGCATGCTCTTTGCCCCAGTCCTCAGTGTCGTTTCGTTTAACGCTGGAAAAGGGACACGGGTACGGTGCACCAGGTCCAATGGATGCACTATGGATGTGAACACCATACTATGGACAACAATACTCCAATGGTCCGGAACAGGTAAGAGTCATGCCATAAAAGCTGTCCAAGATGCCATGAGGTATGAAGAAGCAGAGCTCAACCTTCAACGGGTTCTCAGGGAACTTTCCATCAAGCCGCGAGCCAGACTCATTCACGACATGTCCTTGACAAGAAAAGGTTTCTGGACCAGAACGTCTCTGAAAGCTGAGAAAACAATTTCTGGAGACTCAACTGAGTCAGAATCTGGCCAGCATTCCATGGGCCACATCCCCAAGTGGTTTAAATCTGTTCGGTTCTTCAACACTGCTGGTAAACTCTTCCCAAAAATACTTTCTTTCTTACATGTCAGTCCTATGGATCAACCCCATTCATTCATGCTACATTTGCAGTGACATACGAGCGCATGCAAGAACTTTCTGTAGAGTCCATGGGAGATTTGTTGGATGTGCGGGACGAAATGTTCAGTTTTATACTGCCATTCAATGCGTACAAGGTATGTGACACAATCGTTTCCTCTTACACTCAGATCTATATTATCCTCCCTCCCTCACCCTCTTTCTTCTTTATGCAGAACGGACGAGGGACAGACCGGCTAGAGGTTTGCAGCCTCTATGATGGATCCGCATGGTGCAGGGAGACTTGCTCCTCAAAATCTGTGTGAGAGGACAGAGTAATTCAGACCACACACATAATCTTCACTGGCGCCACACAACCAGTGGACTTCATCCGGTGTCGGCTCTATGACAATGGTGATGGCCTTCTGAACAGATTCCTCCTTGTCATCCCGCGAGGCGCATTTGAAGCAGAGGGTACACTTCTGCATTAACCAGAACTTGGAAAGAGCATTCTGACCATTGTGTCCCTGCTTACCAACACTCATTCATCCCATTTTGCAGATGAAGTTATCGAGTCAATGCCAAGCTCTAAGTACCTCCAACAACCCATATTGAAGAACCTCATATCAAAGAGAGAGGTCATTGAGAAGGAATAGCTCAGTGGCGATCTAAATGTCAACGTTGCAGATGCTGATTCACTCTTCTCTCCAGATCAAGCTGTCAATGATTCTCCAGATGAGGAGAACCCAAGAGAGGTTCCTATGGTTGTTCTTGGTGAAGTAAGTCCAGAATTATATCAACAACACTTGTAGTCAATAAAATCTTCCGTGCGTCTAAACTCATGAATTCCAATATGCTTTTGCAGCAAATGTTCAGAATGTACTGCATGCATCACAAGATGGCGGACGGGAGAATCATTCAAAGGGACATCACATACACATTATCTCCTGCTGCAACAAAAACCATGCAGAAATTCACTGCAAAACTGACAAGTTGCATGAAGCTCACACGCACCAATGGGAGGGTTGGACATAATGGTAAGTCAATGTGGAAAGTTTAGGAGTGCGATGTACTACCGTCTTTTGCAGGTGCGGACTACCTTTGGTCATGTCCTATGCAGGGTACTTGGGGAAGATGTACGCGGTTCTACCCAAGATAGCTGTGGATCTCCACCTTCTTGATCTTTCGTTCAACCTACAAGAGGAGCCCACACTCAGCGACAGACCCTACCCTACCATGGAACTGGATGATTTGTTCACCATCAGTGAGGATGTGATGAGGAGAGAAATGAAGCTCTCAAAATACTTTATCAGGATCCAGATTCTCATCACAAACGACACAGATGTCGCAAAGTTCTTCTTGAAGAACTACGACATGGGTCAATGGCTCATCAACCATCCACTTGAGATGACTGTCCTGCGAACTAATGTCTTTCAAGGTCACATTGTGCGGCCAGAGCATGTTCAACGTGCTGGAAAGGTGATTCAAAACTAAAGTGATCCCGCAGGTTTCATGGTACATTTTCCAACCATGATTCACAGTCTAACTGGAAGCTTTCCTTGACAGGAAACTCTGGAGTATGCCATGGACCGGCTGAAGAACTTCAACATTGTCTCGATCGTGCCTTGGCTACAAACTCAAAGGAGAGCGGCACGCTCCTACAATCAGCTGAAAACCTGTATCGACTTCCTACTGTCTCTCGGGCTCTTGCAAGAGACCCACCATGAGTGTATGTCCTCGTATTGCGCATGTTATGAATTAAGAAACCGTACTAGTTGAATCCTTTAACATTACATGCCATCTGGGTTTGCAGCATTCAGGAGCGGTACAATCATCATGAATAAGGTCTTTCCAACTACGCAGAGGGAATACACAAACGTGATGCAAAATTTCTTCCTATATTCAGGCGTGTCAGTCCATACATTTTACACCAATGAGGAAATTGAGTGAGTGAAACACTGTACACCCCATCAAATGAAGGAAGGATGAAGGAAGAATTCTTCATAATGCACTTGCTCAATTTTGTCACAGGTGGTACAAGGACACTTCTACTCCACTGGCAGAAAAACATTTTGGATTGAATTCTTTGCTCGACACCACAACAAGGTGTGTTCCTATTCATGTGTCGTCTTTTGATTAACATTATCTATACCAATCCTACTTTTCTTTCACTGTATTGGTATTTCTCATACAGCAACGACACGCTACATGTGAGTGTACTGGAAACTCGAGAAATTGCTTCGGAGAACGCACCAGCCGCTGGAACACACTCATCATCAGACCCAGGTAACTTGTTTTGTGACACATGGTCGAATACGTGAGATTGAAGCCCTGATTCATGGTTTGTCACTTAAGAGAAATTCTCCTGTGCAGTTGAGATGGATGGAAGACCTCGCCAGAAGTGGCGTAAAGAGGGAACAATCATTGCACAAGGGAGTGCTCATCCCACAAAAAAAAGTTGTCTTTTCTAGTGAACACATGACAACCTCTTCTGCTGCAGATCCTGCAAGAGGAAAGAACAAACAGACCAATGTTTTGGTGATACTTCTACGTTGACGACAGGACTCAAAGGAGGGGTCAAACCAAACACAAAGAACTAGGTCAATAAATCCTAGTGAACCTGAAACCACTATCCTCCTACATTCCTGTAAGTATCATTTCCCATGTCCCAGAGTTGTCCCAGAGTTGTTCCAGAGTTGTGCCAGAGTTGTGCCAGAGTTGTGCCAGAGTTGTGCCAGAGTTGTCCCAGAGTTGTGCCAGAGTTGTGCCAGAGTTGTGCCAGAGTTGTGCCAGAGTTGTGCCAGAGCTGTGCCAGAGTTATGCTAGAGTTGTGCCAGAGTTGTGCCAGAGTTGTGCCGGAGTTATGCCAGAGTTGTCCAAGTGTTGTTCCACAGTTGTGCCAGAGTTGTACTAGAGTTGTCCCAGAGTTGTGCCAGAGTTGTGCCAGAGTTATGCCAGAGTTGTCCAAGTGTTGTTCCACAGTTGTGCCAGAGTTGTACTAGAGTTGTCCCAGAGTTGTGCCAGAGTTGTGCCAGAGTTGTGCCAGAGTTGTGCCAGAGTTGTGCCAGAGTTGTGCGCAGAGTTGTGCCAGAGTTGTGCCAGAGTTGTGCCCGAGTTGTGCCAGCGTTGTCCCAGAGTTCTGCCAGAGTTGTGCCATAGTTGTGCCAGAGTTGTGCCAGAGTTGTGCATGTTCTGCTAGAGTTCTGCCAAAGTTGTGCCAGAGTTGTTCCAGAATTGTGCCAGAGTTGTGCCAGAGTTGTTTCAGAGTTTTGCCAGAGGTTTGCCAGAGTTGGAACAGAGTTGGACCGGAGTTGTGACAGAGTTGTGCCAGAGTTGTGCCAGAGTTGTGCCAGAGTTGTCCCAGAGTTGTGCCAGAGTTGTGCCAGAGTTGTGCCAGAGTTGTGCCAGAGTTGTGCCAGAGTTGTGCCAGAGTTGTGCCAGAGTTGTGCCAGAGTTGTGCCAGAGTTGTGCCAGAGTTGTGCCAGAGTTGTGCCATAGTTGTGCCAGAATTGTGACAGAGTTGTCCCAGTGATGTGCCAGAGTTGTGCCAGAGTTGTGCCAGAGTTATGCCAGAGGTGTGCCATAACTGTGACAGAGTTGTGCCAGAGTTGCGCAAGAATTGTGCCAGAGTTGTGCCAGAGTTGTGCAAGATTTGTGCTAGAGTTGTGCCACAGTTGTGCCAGAGTTATGCCAGACATTGTGCCATAGTTGTGACATGGTTGTGCCTGAGTTGTGTCTGGGTTGTGCCAGAGTTGTGCCAGAGTTGTGCCAAAGCTGTGCCAGAGTTGTGCCACAGTTGTGCCAGAGTTGTGCCAAAGTTGTGCCAGAGTTGTGCCAGAGTTGAGCTAGAGTTGTGCCAGAGTTGTGCCAGAGATGTGCCAGAGTTGTGCCAGAGTTGTGCCAGAGTTGTGCCAGAGTTGTGCCAGAGTTGGACCAGAGTTGGACCGGAGTTGTGCCAATGTTGTGCCAGAGTTGTGCCAGAGTTGTGCCAGAGATGTCCCAGGGTTAAGGCAGAGTTGTGCCAGAGTTGTGCCAGAGTTGTGCTAGAGTTGTGCCAGAGTTGTGCCAGAGTTGTGCCAGTGTTGTGCCAGAGTTGTGCCAGAGTTGTGCCAGAGTTGTGCCAGAGTTGTGCCAGAGTTGTGCCAGAGTTGTGCCAGAGTTGTGCCAGAGATGTCCCAGTGTTAAGGCAGAGTTGTGCCAGAGTTGTGCCAGATTTGTGCCAGAGTTGTGCATAGTTGTGCCAGAGTTGTGACAGAGTTATCCCAGTGTTGTGCCAAAGTTGTGCCAGGGTTGTCTCAGAGTTGTGCCAGAGTTGTGCCAGAGTTTTGCTAGAATTGTGCAAGAGTAATGCCAACATTGTGCCAGAGTTGTGCCAGAGTTGTGCCAGAGTTGTGCTAGAGTTGTGCCACAGTTGTTCCAGAGTTGTGCCAGAGTTGTGCCAGAGTTGTTCTAGAGTTGTGGCAGAGTTGTGGCAGAGTTGTGCCAGAGTGGTGCCGGAGTTTTGCCAAAGTTGTGCCAGAGTTGTGCCATAGTTGTGCCAGAGTTGTGCCAGAGTTGTGCGTGTTGTGCTAGAGTTTTGCCAAAGCTGTGCCAGAGTTGTTCCAGAATTGTGCCAGAGTTGTGCCAGAGTTGTGTCAGAGTTTTGCCAGAGGTTTGCCAGAGTTGTGCCAGAGTTGTGCCGGAGTTGTGCCAGAGTTGTGCTTGAGTTGTGCCAGATTCGTGCAAGAGTTGTGCCAAAGATGTGCCAGAGTTATGCCAAGGGTGTGCCATAGCTGTGCCAGAGTTGTGCCAGAGTTGCGCAAGAGTTGTGCCAGATTTGTGCAAGAGTTGTGCTAGAGTTGTGCCGCAGTTGTGCCAGAGTTATGCCAGACATTGTGCCATAGTTATGACATGGTTGTGCCTGAGTTGTGTGTGAGTTGTGCCAGGGTTGTGCCAGAGTTGTTCCAGAGTTGTGCCAGAGTTGTGCCAGAGTTGTGCCAGAATTGTGCCATAGTTGTGCCAGAGTTGTGCCAGTCCCAATGTTTTGCTAAAGTTGCGCCAGAGTTGTGCGAGAGTTGTATCAGAGTTGTGGCAGAGTTGTGCCAGAGTTGTGCCAGAGTTGTGCCAGGGTTTTGCCTAAGTTGTGCCAGAGTTATGCCACAGTTGTGCCAGAGTTGTGCCAGAGTTGTTCCAGAATTGTGCCAGATTTTTGCCAGTGTTGTGGCAGAGTTGTGCCAGAGTTAGGCCAGAGTTGTGCGAGTTGTGCTAGAGTTCTGTCAAAGTTGTGCCGGAGTTGTTCCAGAATTGTACCAGAGTTGTGCCAGAGTTGTGTCAGAGTTTTTCCAGATTTGTGCCAGAATTTTGCCAGAGTTGTGCCGGAGTTGTGCCGATTTTGTGCTTGAGTTGTGCCAGAGTTGTGCAAGAGTTGTGCGAAAGTAGTGCCAGAATTATGCCAGAGGTGTGCCTGATTTGTGCCAGAGTTGTGCCAGTATTGCGCCAGAGTTGTGCCATATCTGTGCAAGACTTGTGCCAGAGTTGTGCCGCAGTTATGCCAGACGTTGTGCCATAGTTTTGACACAGTTGTGCCTGAGTTGTGTCAGATTTGTGCCAGAGTTGTGCCAGAGTTGTGCTAGAGTTGTGCCAGAGTTGTGCTGGAGTTGTGTTAGAGTTGTGTTAGAGTTGTGCCAAAAGTGTGCCAGAGTTGTGCCAGAGTTGTGCCAGAGTTGTGCCAGAGTTGTGCCAGATTTGTGCAAGAGTTGTGCCAAAGTTGTGCCAGAGTTGTGCCAGAGTTGAGCCCGAGTTGTGCCATAGTTGTGCCAGAGTTGTGCCAGAGTTTTTCCATAGTTGTGTAAGAGTTGTGCCAGAGTTGTGCCAGAGTTGTGCCAGAGTTGTGCCAGGGTTTGTGCCAGAGTTCTGTCAGAGTTACGCCAGAGTTGTGCCAGAGTTGCGCCAGAGTTGTGCCCGAGTTGTGCCAGAGTTGTGCCAGAGGTGTGCCAGAGTTGTGCCAGAGTTGTGCCAGAGTTGTGTAAGAGTTGTGCCAGAGTTGTGCCAGAGTTGTGCCAGAGTTGTGCCAGGGTTTGTGCCAGAGTTCTGTCAGAGTTACGCCAGAGTTGTGCCAGAGTTGCGCCAGAGTTGTGCCAGAGTTATGTAAGAGTTGTGCCAAAGTTGTGCCATAGTTGTGCCAGTGTTGTGCCAGAGTTGTGCCAGAGTTGCGCCAGAGTTGTGCCCGAGTTGTGCCAGAGTTGTGCCAGAGTTATTCCATAGTTACACCAGAGATGTGCCAGAGTTGTGCCAGAGTTGTGCCGCAGGTGTGCCAGAGTTGTGCCAGTGTTGTGCCAGAGTTGTTCCAGAGTTGTGCAAGAGTTGTGCCAGAGTTGTACCACATTTTTGCCAGAGTCTTGCCAGACTTTGTGCCATAGTTGTGAAAAAGTTGTGCCTGAGTTGTGCCAGAGGTGTGCCAGAGTTGTGCCAAAGTTGTGCCAGAGTTACGCCAGAGTTGTTCCGGAGTTGTGCCAGAGTTGTGCCAGAGTTATGCAAGAGTTGTGCCAGAAATGTGCCATAGTTGTGCCAGTGTTGTGCCAGAGTTGTGCCAGAGTTGTGCCAGAGTTGTGCCAGTGTTGTGCCAGTGTTGTGCCAGAGTTGTGCCAGAAATGTGCCATAGTTGTGCCAGTGTTGTGCCAGAGTTGTGCCAGAGTTGTGCCAGAGTTGTGCCAGTGTTGTGCCAGTGTTGTGCCAGAGTTGTGCCAGAGTTGTGCCAGAGTTGTGCCAGAGTTGTGCCAGAGTTGTGCCAGAGTTATGCCAGAGTTGCGCCAGAGATGTGCCAGAGTTGTGCCAGAGTTGTGCCAGAGCTGTGCCAGAGTTGTGCCAGTGTTTTGCAAGAGTTGTTCCAGAGTTGTGCAAGAGTTGTGCCAGAGTTGTACCACCATTTGTGCCAGAGATTTGCCAGACTTTGTGCCATAGTTGTGACATAGTTGTGCCTGAGTTGTGCCAGAGTTGTGCCATAGTTGTGCCAGACTTGTGCCAGAGTTGTCCCAGTGTTGTGCCAGAGTCATGCCAGAGTTGTGCCAGAGTTGTTCCAGAGTTGTGCCAGAGGTGTGCCAGAGTTGTGCCACAGTTGTGCCACAGTTGTGCCACAGTTGTGCCAGAGTTGTGCCAGAGTTGTGCCAGAGTTGTGCCAGAATTGTGCCAGAATTGTGCCAGAGTTGTGCTAGAGTTGTGCAAGAGTTGTGCCAGAGTTGGTCCAGAGTTGTGCCAGAGTTCTGCCAGAGTTGTGTCAGAGTTTTGCGAAAGGTGTGCCAGAGTTGTGCCAGAGTTGTGCCAGAGTTGTGCCATAGTTGTGCCATAGTTGTGCCAGAGTTGTTCCAAAGTTGTGCCAGAGTTGTGCCATAGTTGTGCCAAAGTTGTGCCAGAGTTGTGCCGGGGTTGTGCCAGAGTTGCGCCAGAGTTGTGCGAGAGTTGTGTTAGAGTTGTGCCAGTGTTGTGCCAGAGTTGTTCCAGAGTTGTGCCAGAGTTGTGTCAGTGTTGTGCCAGAGCTGCTTCAGAGTTGTGCCAGAGTTATTTCAGAGTTGTGCCAGAGTTGTGCCAGAGTTGTGCCAGAGTTGTTCCAGTGTTGTGCCAGAGTTGTGCCAAAGTTGTGCCAGAGTTGTGCCACTGTTGTGCCAGAGTTGTGCCGAAGTTGTGCCAGAGTTGTGCCAGAGTTGTGCTAGAGTTGTGCCAGAGTTGTGCCAGGGTTCTGCCAGAGTTGTTCCAGAGTTGTGCCAGAGTTCTGCCAGAGTTGTGCTTGAGTTGTGCCAGAGTTGTGCCGAAGTTGTGCCAGAGGTGTGCCAGAGTTGTGCGAGAGTTGTGCCAGAGTTATGCCAGAGTTGTCCAAGTGTTGTTCCAGAGTTGTGCCAGAGTTGTACCAGAGTTGTCCCAGAGTTGTGCCAGAGTTGTGCCAGAGGTGTGCTAGAGTTGTGCCAGAGTTGTGCGAGAGTTGTACCAGAGTTATGCAAGAGTTGTGCCAGAGTTGTGCCAGAGTCGTACCAGAGTTGTCCAAGTGTTGTGCCAGAGTTGTGCCAGAGTTGTCGAAGAGTTGTTCCAGAGTTGTGCCAGAGTTCTGCCAGAGTTGTGCTTGAGTTGTGCCAGAGTTGTGCCGAAGTTGTGCCAGAGGTGTGCCAGAGTTGTGCGAGAGTTGTGCCAGAGTTATGCCAGAGTTGTCCAAGTGTTGTTCCAGAGTTGTGCCAGAGTTGTACCAGAGTTGTCCCAGAGTTGTGCCAGAGTTGTGCCAGAGGTGTGCTAGAGTTGTGCCAGAGTTGTGCGAGAGTTGTACCAGAGTTATGCAAGAGTTGTGCCAGAGTTGTGCCAGAGTCGTACCAGAGTTGTCCAAGTGTTGTGCCAGAGTTGTGCCAGAGTTGTCGAAGAGTTGTTCCAGAGTTGTGCCAGAGTTCTGCCAGAGTTGTGCTTGAGTTGTGCCAGAGTTGTGCCGAAGTTGTGCCAGAGGTGTGCCAGAGTTGTGCGAGAGTTGTGCCAGAGTTATGCCAGAGTTGTCCAAGTGTTGTTCCAGAGTTGTGCCAGAGTTGTACCAGAGTTGTCCCAGAGTTGTGCCAGAGTTGTGCCAGAGGTGTGCTAGAGTTGTGCCAGAGTTGTGCGAGAGTTGTACCAGAGTTATGCAAGAGTTGTGCCAGAGTTGTGCCAGAGTCGTACCAGAGTTGTCCAAGTGTTGTGCCAGAGTTGTGCCAGAGTTGTCGAAGAGTTGTTCCAGAGTTGTGCCAGAGTTCTGCCAGAGTTGTGCTTGAGTTGTGCCAGAGTTGTGCCGAAGTTGTGCCAGAGGTGTGCCAGAGTTGTGCGAGAGTTGTGCCAGAGTTATGCCAGAGTTGTCCAAGTGTTGTTCCAGAGTTGTGCCAGAGTTGTACCAGAGTTGTCCCAGAGTTGTGCCAGAGTTGTGCCAGAGGTGTGCTAGAGTTGTGCCAGAGTTGTGCGAGAGTTGTACCAGAGTTATGCAAGAGTTGTGCCAGAGTTGTGCCAGAGTCGTACCAGAGTTGTCCAAGTGTTGTGCCAGAGTTGTGCCAGAGTTGTCGAAGAGTTGTTCCAGAGTTGTGCCAGAGTTCTGCCAGAGTTGTGCTTGAGTTGTGCCAGAGTTGTGCCGAAGTTGTGCCAGAGGTGTGCCAGAGTTGTGCGAGAGTTGTGCCAGAGTTATGCCAGAGTTGTCCAAGTGTTGTTCCAGAGTTGTGCCAGAGTTGTACCAGAGTTGTCCCAGAGTTGTGCCAGAGTTGTGCCAGAGGTGTGCTAGAGTTGTGCCAGAGTTGTGCCAGAGATGTCCCAGTGTTAAGCCAGAGTTGTGCCAGAGTTGTGCCAGAGTTGTGCCAGAGTTGTGCCAGAGTTGTGCATAGTTGTGCCAGAGTTGTGACAGAGTTATCCCAGTGTTGTGCAAAAGTTGTGCCAGAGTTTATTCAGAGTTGTGCCAGAGTTGTGCCAGAGTTGTGCCAGAGTTGTGCTAGAATTGTGCAAGAGTAATGCCAACATTGCGCAGGAGTTGTGCCACTGTTGTACCAGAGTTGTGCCAGAGGTGTGCTAGAGGTGTGCCAGAGTTGGGCTAGAGTTGTGGCAGAGTCGTGCCAGATTTGTGCCAGAGTTGTGCCAGAGTTGTGCCAGAGTTGTTCTAGAATTGTGGCAGAGTTGTGGTAGAGTTGTGCCAGAGTTGTGCCGGAGTTTTGCCAAAGTTGTGCCAGAGTTGTGCCATAGTTGTGCCAGAGTTGTGCCAGAGTTGTGCGTGTTGTGCTAGAGTTCTGCCAAAGTTGTGCCAGAGTTGTTCCAGAATTGTGCCAGAGTTGTGCCAGAGTTGTGTCAGAGTTTTGCCAGAGGTTTTTACAGAGTTGTGCCAGAGTTGTGCCGGAGTTGTGCCAGAGTTGTTCTTGAGTTGTGCCAGATTCGTGCAAGAGTTGTGCCAAAGTTGTGCCAGAGTTATGCCAAAGGTGTGCCATAGCTGTGCCAGAGTTGTGCCAGAGTTGCGCAAGAGTTGTGCCAGAGTTGTGCAAGAGTTGTGCTAGAGTTGTACCGCAGTTGTGCCAGAGTTATGCCAGACATTGTGCCTTAGTTGTGACATGGTTGTGCCTGAGTTGTGTCTGAGTTGTGCCAGGGTTGTGCCAGAGTTGTGCCAGAGTTGTGCCAGAGTTGTTCCAGAGTTGTGCCAGAGTTGTGCCAGAGTTGTGTCAGAATTGTGCCATAGTTCTGCCAGAGTTGTGCCAGTCCCAATGTTTTGCCAAAGTTGCGCCAGAGTTGTGCGAGAGTTGTATCAGAGTTTTGGCAGAGTTGTGCCAGAGTTGTGCCAGAGTTGTGCCAGGGTTTTGCCTACGTTGTGCCAGAGTTATTCCATAGTTGTGCCAGAGTTGTGCCAGAGTTGTTCCAGAATTGTGCCAGATTTTTGCCAGAGTTGTGGCAGTGTTGTGCCAGAGTTAGGCCAGAGTTGTGCGAGTTGTGCTAGAATCCGTGTAAGAGTTGTGCCGGAGTTGTTCCAGAATTGTGCCAGAGTTGTGCCAGGGTTGTGTCAGAGTTTTGCCAGATTTGTGCCAGAGTTTTTCCAGAGTTGTGCCGGAGATGTGCCGGAGTTGTGCTTGAGTTGTGCCAGAGTTGTGCAAGAGTTGTGCGAAAGTAGTGCCAGAATTATGCCAGAGGTGTGCCAGATTTGTGCCAGAGTTGTGCCAGTGTTGCGCCAGAGTTGTGCCATATTTGTGCAAGACTTGTGCCAGAGTTGTGCCGCAGTTATGCCAGACGTTGTGCCATAGTTTTGACACAGTTGTGCCTGCGTTGTGCCAGAGTTGTGCCAGAGTTGTGCCAGAGTTGTGCCAGAGCTGTGCCAAAGTTGTGCCGGAGTTGGTCCAGAGTTGTGTTAGAGTTGTGCCAAAGTTGTGCCAGAGTTGTGCCAGAGTTGTGCCAGAGTTGTGCCAGATTTGTGCGAGAGTTGTGCCAAAGTTGTGCCAGAGTTGTGCCAGAGTTGAGCCCGAGTTGTGCCATAGTTGTGCCAGAGTTGTGCCAGAGTTGTGCCATAGTTTTGTAACAGTTGTGCCAGAGTTGTGCCAGAGTTGTGCCAGAGTTGTGCCAGAGTTGTGCCAGA
>SZWC01000854.1:308560-324424 GCA_023375785.1 Penium margaritaceum | reverse complement strand
AGAATGGCTGCTGCTGCTGCTGCTTAGGCCGCCACGGCCTCGCGCTGTGGCTTGTGCGGGATTACCCGTCGCTTGATGCTAGCGACTGCCCAGAATGGCGGCTGCTGCTGCTGCCCAAGCTGCTGCGGTCTCGTGCTAAGGTTCATGAGTGCGATGTTGGCAGCTACACAGAGTGGCTGCTGCTGATGCTGCTTAGGATGCCACGGCCTCGTGCTCTGGCTTGTGCGGGATCACCCGTCGCTCGATGCCAGCAGCTGCACAGAATGGCGGCTGCTGCTGATGCCTAGGCTGCCACGGTCTCGTGCTAAGGTTCACGAGTGCGATGCTAGCGGCTGCACAGAATGGCTGCTGCTGCTGCTGCTTAGGCCGCCACGGCCTCGTGCTGTGGCTTGTGCGTGATCACCCGCCACTCGATGCCAGTGGCTGCACATAATGGCGGCTGCTTCTGCTGCCTAAGCTGCCACGGTCTCGTGCTAAGGTTCACGAGTGCGATGCTAGCAGCTGCATAAAATGGCTGCTGTGGCTGTTGCTTAGGCCGACACGGCCTCGTGCTGTGGCTTACGCGGGATCACCCTTCGCTCGATGTTAGCGGCTGCACAGAATGGCAGCTGCTGCTGTTGCCTAAGCTGCCACGGTCTCGTGCTAGGGTTCACGAGTGTGATGCTAGCGGCTGCACAGAATGGCAGCTGCTGCTGTTGCCTAAGCTGCCACGGTCTCGTGCTAGGGTTCACGAGTGTGATGCTAGCGGCTGCACAGAATGGCTGCTGCTGCTGCTTAGGCCGTCGCGGTCTCGTGCTGTGGCTTGTGCGGGATCACCCGTCGCTTAGCGCGTGAGTCTCATGAGGTCCCAGGACGTCGCGGCGGGAGGGATAGCCCTCCTCCTCTGATACCAGTAGGTAGGCGTAGGCACTATGCTAGCAAGCAAGTAGGTGAGAAGCAATGGAGTACGCCATGGATCAGGGAACGCTCACGACTTAGAAAAGTGAAGGAATCAAGACACAGCTTGACAAGAGTTGAGAGTGAGTGAGGTGGTGAGAGCCAGTTGACCGGGCCACCCACGCGAGACACTCGTCATGGGGCCCGGCCGCCACCCAGGGATCGAACCCGACCCTGGAGCAAACGAGCTCCAGGCGGTTCCTCACACGCCGGCACAAGCCGGACGTGTGGTCCCGAGGGATCAGCAACCCGGTTCACCACTCTAGGAACATGCAAGTGTTCAATCAACTAACAAGCATGCAATCCTACAAGTTGTATCCCCTTTTTAGCATGTGAGGGGTATCACTAAACTAAGGCATGTGACAAGGCTGGTGCTGAAGCCACCACTCGGCAGCTTGATGGAGGAATCTCCATTGTGCACTTCATGCTGCATCACAGTCTTGCACCAGGGAGCCTTAATCAAGTTCAATCACCTGCAGAGGTAAGGTGTGTGCATGAGTGGAGACAAGAGGGCACTTGCGCGTGTTTGTGACAATAACCAACACCGGGCCCCGCGGTAGCGGGGCCCGGCAGATGCCCGGGCAAGTAACAAAATAAAACCCTAACCCCCCAGTTTTACTAGGGGGTTTGTATGTTATTGGGGGGGGGTTGCGAGATGCGGCGCACGTGTGATAAACAAAAGGAAATCTGTTGGGCCCGGCTACCGTGGGGCCCGGCAGATGCCCGAGCAAGTAAAAAATAAAACCCTAACCCCCCAGTGTAACTAGGGGGTTTTTAGGTTATTCGTGTGGGTTTGCAAGATGTGGCGCACCCTGTCGCGAGTTTTGGAGCTCGCACTTGCGATTTCAAAAACCCGCGGCAGGGTGACGTCTGACATTGGCGACGCCTGTATCAGCGTCGCCCATTTCGCCCTCGAAGTCGGCGAAGTTCGACTTTGAGGGCGTGGGTACAGTTGTCATTTTCTTCCTTTTTTGCTCGCACGACGAAAAACATGGGTACCGTTGTCATGTCGTTTTTGACTATGGACAGCGGCGTCTTTTCGTTATTGACTTTGGACACCGTCGTCAGTTCTTTTTCGACTATGGACACCGATTTTTTATTTGGCGAAACCATGGGCACCGGAGCATTTGTGCTCTTACACTTTTGAGCCATGGATGACCTCAATCAATGTGAAGCTGTAGTATGAGAGTCTTTGGGCCATGGCATACAAGGCAGTCAATTTGAAACTGAGAAAAGTCCCAACACTATGAAACATGGTCGTATGGCAAAGCCGCCACAAGAGGAACTTGGTTATCACACTTCAAGAAAGATTCTACAAGTTGGGGATCTAAAAGCTTCCATAAACATTCCTTAAAAGAAAACATGTTGAACCTTCAGAGCAAGTCAAGCCTAATTGTTTTCTTCCAAACTCAACACCACAAAAGATCAGTGATGAGGGGAGGTCAAATCACATCTCTATCGTGATGTCCAACTAAGTTTGGTTGTATACAAGAGAACAATAACGTGTTCTTAATCTCCCCTCCATCACCTCCACCACAATTTGAGCAACAACCAATCTTAATAGACTGCACTGAGAAATGTTTTACTGGAAACATTCACAACATGCATGATGACCCCTTGTGTCGCGAAGAAAAACTGCCAAATGACATCTTTGAACAGATTTAGAACTTGATAAATCATTGAATATTTTTTTCACACACCTTTTACTTTTTTCGCATGGCACGACAGACAAACTTCCTAGTACCTTCGTAACCACTTGCCGCGACACTAAGCGTCAGCGCTAGGTCAACGTGTGACAACAGTCACAAGTTAGAAACAAAACTGCAAGGGTCTGGGTAAGGACACGTACAGAGTGTCAGGAAGCTCAAAATGAATATAATTGCAGAGAGAGAATGGCAACTGACAAGCACACAGCATAAATACTTCCTGCGGCACACAGCGGGAGACGCACGGAGTAGTGTCAGTTTAGGCCGTAACTCTACGCACACACATCCAAACGCAACACCCTCTGAACATAGAGATGCATAATCTCAAGCCAGACGCTACGACTGGTCACACACACAAGTCCGGCATCTATCGGTAGACAGACAATGCAAAACATGCAAATCGGGCTCGAGAGCTAGTCCACCGAGAAAACTCTAGCGTCAGTAGAAAAACCGCAAAGCACCCCGGCAAGCACCCAGGGCGTAGTGGCAGCTCTCCGACAGCTGCTAGTGGATGGAACTACCACTCGTCGGTGCTCCGGCGCAAGCTGCGTCCGCATCAAGGATAGGCTGCAGAAGAACTGCAAGAGGTCCGAGACTGCATCCACGACGCTGGGGTAGTCTTCGGTAAGCTCCAAGTGGGTGGTCCACCATTTGCCGACGCGAAGGTGCCTCCAGGGTCCGCATTGGGGACCATGTCGCCGCGTCCTCCTGTACCGCTGCTATCCTGGCCGTCGCTCGTGACAGGTGGAAGTAACACACGCCAACACTCCCCCTAGCTGACACCACTGTCAACATAATGATGCCTGAGCAAAGGCAAGAATGGATGGCTCAAGCAACCAACCATAGCAACCACTGATCAAGCATACCACATCACTGGGTCTCCTCGTGACAATGGTGCATCCCACCAAGTGCCCGGGTCTCGACCATGGAAGAATTCAATCACCCACCTATGTGTCAAACATCACATATGAGGTGCAAATCAAAAAGGTCTCCTCATGACCTTGGAGCATGTCTCCAGGGTCCGGGTCTCGACCACACCTGCTCGCATGCATGGAACATACATAACACATGGACGCAATGGGTCTCCACGCCACACCGGTCAAACTCACCAGGTGCGCGGGTCTCGACAAACATATCCTCAATCGGAGCATCGTGTCAGAAACAAACGAACCACACAATCCTCAGGAGGGTGTCAGGCCAAAGCCCATACACCAACACCCCCTCCAGGGCTGCAGAGGTTGGCTCCCCCATGGCCACACCCCCCTGCGAGACAATAGCAAGGGTGACAATGATACTGGTCGGATGCGCTCCCACATGGCCTCATCCCGGAGCATTGTCGTCGGTGTCGTCATCGTCGCTGTCGTAATCATCACTGCTCTCGTCACCTGCTCCTCTGACTGGTGCAGCGCTGAGGGCCTCCTCGAACTGCATCACCTGGTATATGCCTGCCAACTGCTGAGCTGCACACTGCCACATGTACTCTGCAGCGTCGAGACGCGAGTAAAACTGGTTGAGCTCTGCTGCGGTTGCCGACCGGCCGGCTGCATCTGCGGCATGTAGACGGTCAGTCGTGGAACGAGCCTGATGGTGGACCTCGATCGCGTGCGCGTCGGCACGAGCCACTACCTCCTGCAGCCTCGCCGCCTCATCGCGCAAGTCAGTTGTCGGATCATCTGTCGCCTGGTGACCAGCTGTTGGCAAGGCATCGACACCAGATAACGCGTCCGCATCTGTAGCGTCTGCATCTGTAAGAGGTGGTGCTGTGGAGGTACCGGTTGCTGCTGACACACCAGTCCTTCGGTCACCGACTGATGGATGAATGTCAGCATCCGTCTCTGTGGCATTATCGCCACCATCAAGAGCTCGTACGTCCTGGGGCTCCTGCGAACCCCAAGGGCTTAGCCAATTGTCCACCTTCTGCTGAGCGTCTACCCGTCGTTGACGTGCACCCTGCAGAGACCTCTCAGTTGCCTCGAGACGTGTGTGCACATCCTCTATGCACTCCTCAGCAGCCTGTTGTGCAGAAACATCTGCAGTGTAACAACGGCTGCTGGCCTCCCGGAGCTCGGCCATGAGTCCCTGTACGTGTGCCTCTGCTCGAGCCATGGCTGCATCCTGCTCACAGACCGCGGACCGCAAGTGCTCGGGTACTGGAACTACAGCTCGGATGTTTGTAGCTGTGTCATGAGCTGGAACCGCCACGGTGTCAGCGATGCCGGTAAGGGAAGCCAAGAGCCGAAGGTCCATAGCTCGCTCTGCATCCTCCACGGAAGCTGCACCTGTAAGGGAGACTAATGTAGGCTCATCAGATGCTTTAGACACCACCGCAACTCGGCTGTCAGAAGTGTCGACCACGGTAACGGCTGCACCGGCATGGGCCCCCGCTGCCGAGGCATCCACTGATATCGCTTCCTCCACCTGTCGGCGCAAGTCTGACCGCCTCCACACTGCACCGTGAAACGTCCACTCAGGAGCCTCGAGGCGCGTGTACACATCCTCGACATCTGCTTCTGTTGCATGATGACCCG
Source organism: Penium margaritaceum (assembly GCA_023375785.1). Taxonomy (NCBI): domain Eukaryota; kingdom Viridiplantae; phylum Streptophyta; class Zygnematophyceae; order Desmidiales; family Peniaceae; genus Penium; species Penium margaritaceum. The sequence continues at coordinate 319,254 of SZWC01000854.1, read as the reverse complement.
CGGCGTCTGTGGTGCTCCAACATGTACTCGCTACACGCAGCTCAAGCGTGAGGTCCTGGAGGTGCCTGTCCGCGCGTGCCACTGCATCCTCCTGGTCGCAAAGCGCAGAGTGTAAACGCTTGAGCGAAGGGGCCCGCTTGGCTGCTGGTGCATCAGCTACTGCTCAGTTTACGTCCTCCGCGATGGCTGTGCCTCCAAAGATAGCTACTGCAGTGACACCGGTCATAGCGGAAGTGCTGGCAACCTCGACGTTTCCTGCCTCTCCGGGTACCCCCTTCACACGTGTACTCGCAAGGGCTGATGATGTGACAAAGGGAACGTCTACCCCTCCGGAGGCCATACCGACTGCTACTGGAGCGACCACCATCGTGGTGTCTGCATCAACAAGCGCGTCCACTACCAGCATCCCGTCAGTAACAGTGACTACAACTACTGATACCGTCATGACGTCGATGGCTGCCGACACACCCACTGCCTGGACGTCTGCTCCACATGTGTCGGTTTTCACCGCCACTGATACTGCTGCCACATCCACTGCTACCGCCACACCTGCCTCTGTGGTCGTGGTCTCTGCTACGTCAACTGCAGTCTCCATCTCCATCTCCATCTCCATCCCACGTCTGCCTCCAACTCCGCGTCAGACCACTCGTCCGTCTCCGACTCCACGTCGGACCACTCCTTAGATATCTCGTCCTCACAGAGAGCGCCCTGTCGTGAAGCACCGTCTGTCGCATCCCTCCTGCACTCTCCGGTGGTCGTCGGCGGACACTCCATCCCCCCCTCGACCGACCCACCGGTAGGAGCTGCGAAGGGATGCCGCACCAACCCTATGATTGGGGACAAGAGAGTCATCTCCGTTGTGACGTCTGCCACTGCTCCGACTGCCGCTGCCTACGGGGCACGTCTCGCCAAACGTACCATCTGTTGCCTCGCATGCCGAGTGCGAGCGCGACGACGCTGAGCTGAAGGGACTACCACAAAAGCGGAGTGGTCAACGGTCATGATGACTCCAACTGACTCCAACACAGAGCGGAGGGTGTCAGATGTGGAGCTAAGGTCGCGAGGTGTGGTATCGTCAGGTGATGACACTGACGGAGGTGAGGATGGCGAGGAGGAAGATGTAGCTGTCTGTAGCGGCATGGTGGAAACGGCCCGCTCAGAGACCACATGGTCTGTGAGCTGTTGCACCATGCGCTTCAGACCCTTGAGTTCGGAATACAACACCGCCATAGCTCCACTGAGGGGTGCCATAGTGTCGGCCGATGTCTTTGAGTCGAATGGAAAAGAAGGGTGGAGCCGTATCCAGGGCGGTTGCCACCCGGCAGGGCGCTGGTGACATTGGTGCCAGCCATGGTGTCGATCCCCACAATAGTAACAGGCAAAGCCGTTAGACGCCTGAGGCGTGTGCCACGNATGGTGGAAACAGCCCACTCAGAGACCACATGGTCTGTGAGCTGTTGCACCATGCTCTTCAGACCCTAGAGCTCGGAACACAACACCACCATAGCTCCACTAAGGGGTGCCATACCGTCGGCCGATGTCTCTACGTCGAATGAAGAAGAAGGGTGGAGCCGTATCCAAGGCGGTCGTCACCCGGCAGGGCACTGGCGACACTGGCGCCAGCCCTGGTGTCGATCCCCACAATAGTAACAGGCAAAGCCGTTAGACGCCTGAGGCGTGTGCCACGGCTGCAACTGCCACTGTGGACGCGACGTCTGCCACGTATGCAGAGCCGGTGCCAACCACGGCGCCGGCTGCATTCCCTGCCACGCCAGTCTGCTCATCTCCGGAGCTCGGTGTAAGTGAGTCCACACAACACTTGCTCCCGCTGGCACAAGACCACAGGGGGAGGTGAGAAATCAAAGTACAGTCTCTCAGACGTGCTGCGACTACGTCACGAGGACGGTCACTACCGCACTAGTAGCGCAGTGGTGTGCGACTTAAGTGTGTAAACTCAAGTCGCCTTCGGTGCTAATGCTACACCGGTTGCCGTCGTCAGCCGACGGCTGTGGCCTCAAGCCACCTTCTCTGCTGCTGCAATTGCTACAACGTTTGCGGCGGATGCTACGACAGTGGTTCTCGTCGTCAGCCGACGGTAGTAGCCTCAAGCCACAAAAAGGGAAGATAAAAGGAACACAAACGTTCCCCCTTTTTCTTGCTCACCAACGCTCGGCGCGAGTGGGGTACCCCGTCCCGGGCCTTACTCAACTACCCCACTCGAGGACCCCCCTGTCCTCCTTCTCCTTTTTTTTTGTGATGGTGCCACCTCCTCGGGTGCCCCCTTTGGGGTTTTCTGGGGTGCCCCACTTGAGGCCCCCTTCCCCCTTCTCTCCCTCCTTTCTTCTTTTCTTTCTTTTCCCGGCTGCCTGGCTCGACTCCTCGAGCGAGCTCGTCGAGCGAGGTCGCTCGAGGAGCTCGCTCGTCAAGCGAGCTTGCTCGGCGAGCTCGCTCGCGGGCGAGCTCAACGCCCGCCCCCCCTTTTCACCCTCACGGGCGAGCCGTGGCAGCAGGAAGCTGCACGACAGCTTCCTACTACTACGACGGCGACGAGGCCAGCTCCCCCTGCCCTGCGGCTGCTACCCCTCCTCCTGCGCGTGCTGCTGCTGCCACTCCTACAGGACACGCGACGAAGTAGCGTTGCAGCTGCTGCTGTTTGCTACCGCCTGCTGCTGCTGCTCGCTACTGCGCTGCTTGCTGCTGCTGCTGCTGCTTGCTGTCGCCTGCTATTGCTGCTCACAGCCGCGTCCTGCTGCTGCTCGGTGCTTTGCTGCTTGCTGCTGCTGCTGCTGCTGCTTCTGCTTACTGCCGCCTGGTGCCGCTTGCTGTCGCCTGGTGCTGCTGCTCGCAGCTGCCTGCTGCTGCTGCCGCTACGGCTGCTACTGCGGTTGCTGCCTACTGCTCCTGCTGCTGTGAATGGTGCTACAGCAGCTGCTGCAGCTGCTCGCCGCCGCTGCTGCTGCTATGGCCATTGCCCGCCGCCGCAGATGCTGCATGTGCGTGCTGCCGCTGCCGCTGTTGCGGCTGCTCCCCGCTACCGCTACTGCGAGCTCCTGCCGCCAGGAGCTCGTAGTAGCCGTGGCAGCTTGCAAGCCGTGGCAGCTTGCAAGCTGCTGCTACGAGCTGCTTCTCCCTTTTTTTTCTTTTTTTTTCCTTTGTGTGTACATAGTGGTAGCCAGACACGGCTGCTGCTACGTAGTCATGGCGGGTCCCTCTAGGATTTGCTGCCACTGTTATGGGTGCCTGCCGCTCCTGCCACTCACTGCTGCTGTGTCTCTGCTGCACAGCACAACGAGCTGTGGCTCATTTGCTCTGATACCAAGAGAAACTTCCTAGAACCTTCCTAACCACTTGCCGCGACACTAAGCGTCAGCGCTCGGTCAGTGTGTGACAACAGTCACAAGTTAGAAACAAAATTGCAAGGGTCTGGGTAGAACCACGTACAGAGTGTCAGGAAGCTCGAAATGAATATAATTGCAGAGAGAGAATGGCAACTGACAAGCACGCAGCATAAATACTTGCTGCGGCACACAGTGGGCGACGCACGCAGCAGTGTCAGTTTGTCCTAAAACCGGCTCAAAACCACTGTTTAGGCCGTAACTCTACGCACATGCATCCAAACGCAACACCGTCTGAACCTAGAGATGCATAATCTCGAGCCAGACGCTACGACTGGTCACACGCACAAGTCTGGCATCTATCACTGGACGGACAATGCAAAACATGCAAATCGGGCTCGAGAGCCAGTCCACCGAGAAAACTCTAGCGTTTGTAGAAAAACCGCAAAGCACCCTGGCAAGCACCCACGGCGTCGTGGCAGCTCTCCGGGAGCTGCTGGTGGATGGAGCCACCACTCGTCTGTGCTCCGGTGCCAGCTGCGTCCGTATCAAGGATAGGCTGGAGAAGAACTGCAAGAGGTCCGAGACTGCATCCACGACGCTGGGGTAGTCGTCGGTCAGCTCCAAGTGGGTGGTCCACCATCTGCCGACGCGTAGGTGCCTCCGGGGTCCGCATCAGGGACCTTGTCGCCGCGTCCTCTTGTACCGCTGCTGTCCTGGCCGTCGCTCGTGACAGGTGGAAGCCACACACGCCAAGAGCGACCGCTTGTGGTATGTTCAGCACCCTCATCGCACGCCGCCGAGCTTCAGGTTCCCGGGCTGGGCTAGGAAAAAACAATGCCAAGCCTCATTCTCGGCACGACCACGAAGAAAAAAAAACCATTCCTTCTCCGGAGCTTGGAGAAAAAAACTCCCCCCCACCCCCCCCCCTCGAAGAGCGATGGGTGGTTCCTGGGATGGGCTAGAAAAAAACAATGCCACGCCTCATTCTCCGCTCGACCCCGGGGAAAAAAAGGAAGGAATTGTTGTATGCCCATCGTTGCTGTCGATTTATATGCGCTGTCCATAGTCGAAATCGACATGACAGTGGATTATTTTGGACCTTTTTGGCACTGTTCATATTTTCTCGGTGGTTGAGACCCGGGCACTCGGAGAGCTGTTCGGGTGCCCTGAGGAGACCACCTTTGTTGCTGTCATGGTGTATGCAGTGTGTTCTCCCTGTTGACTCATTTGGGTTCAGCAGGGGTGATGGGGCATGGTGCGGCTAGCTGTCAACGCCCCTATATAAGCCCGCTAGGGGCTCATTTGTAAACTCTCCTTGTTCTTTTATATTCAGCGTTCCAGACTTGGCCAGATTCTTGCCGTCTTGCATCGCACTCACACACAGAGCTCATGTTCATTTTTGCATGGGCCTGCATGCCCAAAAGTATTTCCAATCATTACTTGTGCGCCAACATGTATCATGTCTACATTCTTATGTGGCCTAAAAGTTGTTATCGTTGGGCCTCCTATTTTGGGTGGCTTCATGAAGTTATTGTGAATCTTTCCAGTAAAACATTTATCAGTGCATTCTATTACACTTCCATTCCAAGGCATTCACCTTGGGGCTAATAAAAACATGAGACACACGGGGCCATATTATGTGCGCACAAGTCGATGCAAAAACACGCATATCGCATGAAATGCTCAATGAGAATTGTACATTCGATAAGTGTGATGGCATGCCATGCATGAGGAACAGCAAAAATGAGGCCACAGGCAACACGCTTGGAGGTCATTCCCCATGAATACTTGCACCCGGTGCATGGAAGCACGCCAAACGAGGAACTGGTGATGAGTTAGCCGCTCCTAACGACAACCACTTAACAACGGAGAAATGGTAAGGCTATTATACCAACAGACGCTGGTTGGTCTTCAAGCAACTGTGTGTGTCCAACTCTTTGCCTGCGACAAAATATACACTGGCACATCATGTGTGTACATGTTGTATCCACGGACCCAACTGGCGCCGGAGCACCAACGGGTGGTGGCTTCACCCTCCAGCAGCTGCTAGAAAGCAACCACAGCGTCTCGGATGCTTGCTGGGGGGCTCATTAGTTTTTCTGCACTCGCTAGAGTTTTCTCGGTGGACTTGTTCTTGCATGTTTTGCAATGTGTGTCCATTGATTGATGCCGGACCTGTGCATGAGATCGAAGCCAGACATGTGCACGAGAGCGCGCATCTCTAGGTCCAACGTCCACGTGGAAGAGGCAGATAGCATCGACAAGCCACCTAAAAGAAGACAATGTCTGTGAGGGCGTTACATCATGTTGGCGAGTTGATAAGCATAACGTTGAAACATTGTCAAAGTCCATGGTAGCGATTTAAGCAATATTAGGAAGCCAAAGTAATGCGATAACGATATGTTGAGGCACCAAAGCATACCTATGATATGAGCACCAAAAAAACCCACGAGATGATACAGCATTTCATTGCTTTCAACTGACTTGACATGAGCGAGCATACAACACCTTGTGCTGAAACCCATTCATGGACATTCTCTAGGCTTGCAAGGTCAGAACATGACNGCATGAGATCGAAGCCAGACATGTGCACGAGAGCGCGCATCTCTAGGTCCAACGTCCACGTGGAAGAGGCAGATAGCATCGACAAGCCACCTAAAAGAAGACAATGTCTGTGAGGGCGTTACATCATGTTGGCGAGTTGATAAGCATAACGTTGAAACATTGTCAAAGTCCATGGTAGCGATTTAAGCAATATTAGGAAGCCAAAGTAATGCGATAACGATATGTTGAGGCACCAAAGCATACCTATGATATGAGCACCAAAAAAACCCACGAGATGATACAGCATTTCATTGCTTTCAACTGACTTGACATGAGCGAGCATACAACACCTTGTGCTGAAACCCATTCATGGACATTCTCTAGGCTTGCAAGGTCAGAACATGACTAACGAGTTCAGCAAACCTACGCTCGTGGGCATGTGATGCCTCTCCTCTACTCGGAGAAAGGCAGCTTGAGGCATAGCTTGCGAGCACATTTGCCTCCAAACTTTGGACCGTGGAAGACTTTGTCGAGTAGTCTACCTATGCATTTCCTGTCAAGACCACTGGACGCCGACAACTTGCAAATCAGACGTGCAACAGACAGAGGACGCAAGCGGTGATGCCGCCCAATGTCCAACCAAGATTTGTCCACTCCTGGTCTACCTTGAGCTTCTAGCTCTTCAACTGTTCCCGGGTATCCTGGATATCTTGCTTGGTATGCACGCACGACCTCCGAGGGTGTGCCAGCACGCACGAAGTCCTTGTAGAGCCTACTCTCTGGCGTCGATCTTGGTGGTGACAGTAGTCGGAACCCCTTCTTGCGCACCCAACGCTCTTGTTGTTGCTGCTCTTGCTCCTGCTGCTGCTGATGTTGTTGCTTCTCATGTTGTTGTTGATGCTCCTGTTGCTGTTTTTCATAATGCGGCTGTTGCTGTTGTTGTCGCTGCTGCTGTTCTTGCTCATGCTGCCATTGTTGCTGATGCAACTGCAACCGTTGTTGCTCCTGCTGTTGCCAAAAGTGAAGGAGCACCTCTCCCTCATCCTGCCCCTCCTCTAGCAACAGCTGCTGTTGTTGCCGATGTAGCTGTTCCTCCAGTTGCTGTTGCTGTTCCTGCTGTTGCTGTTGATGATGTTGCTGCTGCTGCTGCTGTTGCTGTTCCTGATGCTGTTGCTGCTGCTGCTGTTGTTGTTCCTGATGCTGTTGCTGCTGCTGCTATTGTTGTTCCTGATGCTGTTTCTGCTGCTGCTGTTGTTGTTGCTGCTGTAGCTGCTGCTGCTGCTGTTGTTGTTGTTGTTGTTGTTGTTGTTGTTGTTGTTGTTGTTGTTGTTGTTGTTGTTGTTGTTGTTGTTGTTGTTGTTGTTGTTGTTGTTGTTGTTGTTGCTGCTGCTGCTGTTGTTGTTGTTGCTGCTGCTGTTGTTGTTGTTGTTGCTGCTCTTGTTCTTGCTGCTGCTGTTGCTGGTGCTGCTGTTGTTGTTGCTCATGCTCCTCCATGGCCCGACGTGTTGCTGTCACCGCTTGATTAGCTGCACACAAGCGAGCCACAACAGCCTCAAGCTCCTGGACCCGCACCGCCAAGCGTTGTGCTACGTCGGTCGTTGCCTCAAGGATTGCCTTTGTCGCACGAAGCTCATTGTTGATGCTGTGGACGGCCGCACGGAGTTGAATGTTTCCATCTCGCATGCGATGCCGCAGAACAACTTCCTGAACAATGAAGAAATGCAAACAGCAAGCAAATGAAGTTTGGTAGGGATAGGGCAAGGAGAAAGGGGAGGGGGAGGGGNACCCCCCCCCCTCGAAGAGCGATGGATGGTTCCTGGGATGGGCTAGAAAAAAACAATGCCACGCCTCATTCTCCGCTCGACCCCGGGGGAAAAAAAGGAAGGAATTGTTGTATGCCCATCGTTGCTGTCGATTTATATGCGCTGTCCATAGTCGAAATCGACATGACAGTGGATTTTTTTGGACCTTTTTGGCACTGCTCATATTTTCTCGGTGGTTGAGACCCGGGCACTCGGAGAGCTGTTCGGGTGCCCTGAGGAGACCACCTTTGTTGCTGTCATGGTGTATGCAGTGTGTTCTCCCTGTTGACTCATTTGGGTTCAGCAGGGGTGACGGGGCACGGTGCGGCTAGCTGCCAACGCCCCTATATAAGCCCGCTAGGGGCTCATTTGTAAACTCTCCTTGTTCTTTTATATTCAGCGTTCCAGACTGGGCCAGATTCTTGCCGTCTTGCATCGCACTCACACACAAAGCTCATGTTCATTTTTGCATGTGCCTGCATGCCCAAAAGTATTTCCAATCATTACTTGTGCGCCAACATGTATCATGTCTACATTCTTATGTGGCCTAAAAGTTGTTATAGTTGGGCCTCCTATTTTGGGTGGCTTCATGAAATTATTGTGAATCTTTCCAGTAAAACATTTATCAGTGCATTCTATTACACTTCCATTCCAAGGCATTCACCTTGGGGCTAATAAAAACATGAGACACACGGGGCCATATTATGTGCGCACAAGTCGATGCGAAAACACGCATATCGCATGAAATGCTCAATGAGAATTGTACATTCGATAAGTGTGATGGCATGCCATGCATGAGGAACAGCAAAAATGAGGCCACAGGCAACACGCTTGGAGGTCATTCCCCATGAATACTTGCACCCGGTGCATGGAAGCACGCCAAACGAGGAACTGGTGATGAGTTAGCCGCTCCTAACGACAACCACTTAACAACGGAGAAATGGTAAGGCTATCAAACCAACAGACGCTGGTTGGTCTTCAAGCAACTGTGTGTGTCCAACTCTTTGCCTGCGACAAAATATACACTGGCACATCATGTGTGTACATGTTGTATCCACGGACCCAACTGGCGCCGGAGCACCAACGGGTGGTGGCTTCACCCTCCAGCAGCTGCTAGAAAGCAACCACAGCGTCTCCGATGCTTGCTGGGGGCTCATTAGTTTTTCTGCACTCGCTAGAGTTTTTTCGGTGGACTTGTTCTTACATGTTTTGCAATGTGTGTCCATTGATTGATGCCGGACCTGTGCATGAGATCGAAGCCAGACATGTGCACGAGAGCGCGCATCTCTAGGTCCAACGTCCACGTGGAAGAGGCAGATAGCATCGACAAGCCACCTAAAAGAAGACAATGTCTGTGAGGGCGTTACATCATGTTGGCGAGTTGATAAGCATAACGTTGAAACATTGTCAAAGTCCATGGTAGCGATTTAAGCAATATTAGGAAGCCAAAGTAATGCGATAACGATATGTTGAGGCACCAAAGCATACCTATGATATGAGCACCAAAAAAACCCACGAGATGATACAGCATTTCATTGCTTTCAACTGACTTGACATGAGCGAGCATACAACACCTTGTGCTGAAACCCATTCATGGACATTCTCTAGGCTTGCAAGGTCAGAACATGACTAACGAGTTCAGCAAACCTACGCTCGTGGGCATGTGATGCCTCTCCTCTACTCGGAGAAAGGCAGCTTGAGGCATAGCTTGCGAGCACATTTGCCTCCAAACTTTGGACCGTGGAAGACTTTGTCGAGTAGTCTACCTATGCATTTCCTGTCAAGACCACTGGACGCCGACAACTTGCAAATCAGACGTGCAACAGACAGAGGACGCAAGCGGTGATGCCGCCCAATGTCCAACCAAGATTTGTCCACTCCTGGTCTACCTTGAGCTTCTAGCTCTTCAACTGTTCCCGGGTATCCTGGATATCTTGCTTGGTATGCACGCACGACCTCCGAGGGTGTGCCAGCACGCACGAAGTCCTTGTAGAGCCTACTCTCTGGCGTCGATCTTGGTGGTGACAGTAGTCGGAACCCCTTCTTGCGCACCCAACGCTCTTGTTGTTGCTGCTCTTGCTCCTGCTGCTGCTGATGTTGTTGCTTCTCATGTTGTTGTTGATGCTCCTGTTGCTGTTTTTCATAATGCGGCTGTTGCTGTTGTTGTCGCTGCTGCTGTTCTTGCTCATGCTGCCATTGTTGCTGATGCAACTGCAACCGTTGTTGCTCCTGCTGTTGCCAAAAGTGAAGGAGCACCTCTCCCTCATCCTGCCCCTCCTCTAGCAACAGCTGCTGTTGTTGCCGATGTAGCTGTTCCTCCAGTTGCTGTTGCTGTTCCTGCTGTTGCTGTTGATGATGTTGCTGCTGCTGCTGCTGTTGCTGTTCCTGATGCTGTTGCTGCTGCTGCTGTTGTTGTTCCTGATGCTGTTGCTGCTGCTGCTATTGTTGTTCCTGATGCTGTTTCTGCTGCTGCTGTTGTTGTTGCTGCTGTAGCTGCTGCTGCTGCTGTTGTTGTTGTTGTTGTTGTTGTTGTTGTTGTTGTTGTTGTTGTTGTTGTTGTTGTTGTTGTTGTTGTTGTTGTTGTTGTTGTTGTTGTTGTTGTTGTTGCTGCTGCTGCTGTTGTTGTTGTTGCTGCTGCTGTTGTTGTTGTTGTTGCTGCTCTTGTTCTTGCTGCTGCTGTTGCTGGTGCTGCTGTTGTTGTTGCTCATGCTCCTCCATGGCCCGACGTGTTGCTGTCACCGCTTGATTAGCTGCACACAAGCGAGCCACAACAGCCTCAAGCTCCTGGACCCGCACCGCCAAGCGTTGTGCTACGTCGGTCGTTGCCTCAAGGATTGCCTTTGTCGCACGAAGCTCATTGTTGATGCTGTGGACGGCCGCACGGAGTTGAATGTTTCCATCTCGCATGCGATGCCGCAGAACAACTTCCTGAACAATGAAGAAATGCAAACAGCAAGCAAATGAAGTTTGGTAGGGATAGGGCAAGGAGAAAGGGGAGGGGGAGGGGGAG
>SZWC01000854.1:282878-295283 GCA_023375785.1 Penium margaritaceum | reverse complement strand
CATGCATGCATGCATGTATGTATGTATGTATGTATGTATGTATGTATGTATGTATGTATGTATGCATGCATGCATGCATGCATGCATGCATGCATGTATGTATGTATGTATGTATGTATGTATGTATGCATGCATGTATGCATGTATGCATGTATGTATGCATGTATGTATATATACTTACATACGTATATGGATATATGTATGTATATTTATCTTTGTACATATTTACATACATATATACATATATATATGGATGGTCCGGGCTGATAGTAAATTGTGTTGGGCTGTCTTCCAAAAGCTGCTACTCTTCAAACCACTGGTCTGTTTCTCTCCATTCAATTTAGTCATCCATAATAGGCGGTGTCTTTCTTGCTCAACCGACTCTTTGAAAGCTGCCATCTGGTTTTTAGCAATGAGTGCCCTTGCGGAGTTCGAGGGTCTTGTCCCAATGGGCAAAGAATTTGAAGGGGAATCCCTATTGCAGGGTGTAGCATTTGTAGCTGTTGCAGGATGACTGAAAGTTGTGGTGAAACGAGTATGAAATAGAGCTTGTCTGGTCCGCAGAATGGCAAGAAGTTGGGTTGAGTAGCGGCAACTCTAGCGAGCAAGAAATTTTTTACTGGGGAGCGCAGAAAGCAGGACGAGGGAGGAGGTGAGGCCAAGCTAGAGAGAAGGCAGCACAAAAAGAGGACTGAGTTGCCTTTGTAGGTGTGGTTACCGTGAAGGCAAGAACTCTCATTGTTGCCATTGCTACTGCTGCGGCCGTAGCTGATGCACATCTTGGATTTTAAATTGCTATCAACATTGGACTTGTAACAACAAGGCTGCTGATATGGCTCTTTCCACTACAATCTATGTTGCAGATGTTAGAGAGTGATTTCCAAGAAGGTTGGGAGCAATGAAGAACTTTTGTTGCTGTCAATTGTTGTGATTTGTACATGCATTGACTCACTTATCTATGTTGTGACCTTTCGGCTGATGTACATGCTCGTGCAGATGACTGATTCAGCAGACATTGACAACGGCGGACGCTGAGCGATGGAGAGGCTGTGATACCATTTTGAGAGACGTGGTTCTTGTCTCCTTGTGTGGAGTCTCCCACTTGGTAGCAGTGCGCGTCGAGCGCCATCGATAGCAGCCACCGTAGCTCATGCCACCGGAATTCCTGGAGGAGTGCTCTTTGCAGCATGGAGTCTGCCTAGGCTTAGGTAACCATAGCTCGTGTGTGTGATTTTTCGAACATTCTGACTACACGACTGCATTCGCAGCATGTTTTTTTTGGTATGGTCCAATTTTCAGGAAAGACGGACAACGCCCAGGCTTGGAGATGTCGGTCCTCTGGCAAGGCTGAACAAGAAAATCCCACATGCCAGAAAAGAGGGCATTTTCTTTATTGGTTGGTAGACTGAGTAACGAGCCTCATAGAGGTGAGGGCCTACGCTAGTGTGGGGGGCTCTCTTTTCAAACCTCGTTCTTGCAATCAACTCAGTCATTACTTACTTCCAACTGCATTTCTCACACGAACTCTTGAGTTCAAGTGTTCCCTCTCACAGCTAAGCTGCCAGCTCTGCTCGGGCGCTAAGTCTGGGCACACCAGGCCACACAATTTAGTCCAAGTGTGTGAGGCACCATAAGATAGTCTTGTCCAGACTAGCGTAGCATCGTTTCAAGCTTAGGATCAGAGCCATAGTGCAGCATATGCAGTAGAATGAGCAGCTGCAACAGTGCATAGGTGCCAGTGAATGTTGGCGGACCTCTATACGCGCCAATGCAGGGAAACTCTGCCGTATTTTTCTCAACAGAGTTAGCCTTGCCTGTTGGCGGCTTCAAAACGCTCCCGACGTGGGAAAAATGCTGCCAATTTCTTTTCCGCGGCATTGACCCCACAGTGGTAGTAGCATAGGAGATCACGCGCAAAACGGCACAACGCCGGTGGCGGAGCTGTCGCACGTGGCGATAGCACCACAAGTAGCAGGGAAGTGTCCCCGCTGCTTCTCCAGTTTTTTTCTCTACCTCCTCGTCTCAGTACCCAGCGTACCCTTCTTACCGGGTACAATCACGTCATCAGTTGGCGAATCAGTGTCGCCAGACTCAGAAACTGGAGATCCGTGAAGAAAGAGAAAAACAAATTCGCAACTCCCACTCTCCCTCGCTCGCTGCCTGCCATACCGCAAGAGCAACGGCAGCAGCGAGGTAGGAGCAGCAGCGTTATCTGCAGCCAAGCAGTAGTATTAGCAGCAGCAGTAGAGATAGCAGAAGCCGCATGAAAGCCGGAACACCGCAAAGCAATAGATGCAGCAGCACGGCATCAGAAGCCAGAGCATCAGCAGCATCGATAGCACCAAAAACAACAGCGATAGCAACAGCAACAACAGTAACAGCAATAGGAGCAACCACAGCAGCAGCTCGCAGTGAGTGAAACAGTAGCACAAAACAGTAGTAACAGCTACTACTTGATAGAAAAACAGCAGAGCTGTGGGAGCAGTAGCTCTACGGCGACTGCAGCGTTGTTTGTACCAAGAGCAGCAACAGATGTCGCCAAAGCTGCCCAAAAGCTGCGGAGAATTCCGCGCAACTCCTATAGGCTGCCGGCTACCAACCAAAAAAATCTGGACATATCAGTGAATTGCCGAGAGGGGTACCCGATAACAGGTAGAATACTTCTTAAAAAAGAAATAAAAAATGTCATATTGTCTCCTTCATACAACTCCTCCACAAACGTACTTACTGATTTTTTTACAGAATACATTGTCCCTCAGTAACAAACACAGGCCTAGTGGCAACGTCTGCCGGCTGCTACCATGGCCGGACTCGGTACCGCTAGTGCCACGTAGTCCACCTCTACTAGCGCGACGCCGCCGACTGACTAGTTGCTACACTTCAGCGACAGTTTGACAAATTGTGGACACTCCTAGCCACCTAACAGTCAGTTCAAACAGCCACACCCATCCAGCCACCACTTCGTGGCCAGACTAGTCCCACTGTTTCTCCGGCAGCCCAGTATTCTAGCAGCACCACCAGCAGCAGTAGCAGTCCATCTCCATTGCCATAGGTTCTCTAGGCACTACAACCAGTACCCAGCGCAAGACAAAGGATTTTGAGCCACCACCTCACCTTATGGTTGGACAGTTTGTGTCTAGCAAGCTATTTTTTTGCCCGTGGGCTCAGGGTGAGGGTCTTTACCCTACTACACCCTGAAGTACGACTCCTCCATCCCCGAGCAGTTGTTCGAGGCAGGCAGTGCAGCTAGGGCCTTGGTCTTCACCGCACCAGAGAGTGATCACACCAATTTCAAGCCCTTCTTCAGCAATCATGCTATCAGCACCGACCCTGACCTCCCTGAGGCCTGGAGTACCCTCACACGTCCTTACCATGCTTCTGGCTAAGCCGTCATCAGTGGTCTTTTGAGGAGCTTCAGCGACCTCAAGATGGATAACTCAGAATCCTTCATCGCCTACTTATGCCATGCACATCATCTTCTCCGCCGGCACGGCAAGGTTGGACCGCCTCCGCTAGTCGCTCTCCTCACCATCAACAACGACGTACCTCCTGACTGCGCAAAGATTGTCATGGGCCTTGACCTTGATATCTTGGAGGCCATGGCGACCCAGGGCACTTTGATGTCCAAGTTCTATTCTCGGTTCTTGGACTGGGAGGAGGCAATTCAGGAAACTCGCCTGTACTGGGGAGACATAGAGGCATTAGTAATAGTCAGCACGGCCTCTTCTATGCCTTTGTACTTGCGTGGTGTCAGCCGCGGCAAAGGGGGACACAGGAAGAAGGGGAAGGGCACGACCCAGTAGTCGTCGGACAACAGCTCCTTCCGTAGTAGCTCTCTTGTCTGCCAAAACTGTGGTCAGTCGGGTCATGGCTGGTACACATGCCCACTGCTCACTGACGAGTTTCGTGTCGTCAACGCCTTGCGTCGCGACCGTGAGTGGTGGTACCGCTACAGCTACCACTGCCTCTCCTATTGGCACTTCCTCCACTTCATCAGCAACAGTCTCCATTGACACTGTAGGAGTCATGACTCCATCCTCGACTCCTTTCATACCTTCTATCGGACCTATTGCTACATGGACTTTGTATCCAGCATGGTCACCTCAACCGTCGCAACTTAGCTACACCTCAGCTCCTGCCTGTGGCATGGCCACGTCACACTACCTCAAGACTCCAGGGCCCTCTGCTTATGAGTGCCAACTGGAGCAGTTCATTGTGCACTGCCTCGACATCCATCCCCGTAAGCCCCAGGGAAATACAATTTGTGTGTCTGCTATTCAAAAGATCACAAACAGTTGTCAGACAGAGACTAATCTCCGTGGCAATCCTCCTATGTATGACCGTTGTGTTCCTATTCCCCTCTTACATGATGTTGCCTGGCTTGATGTTTGACAGACACACTTTGCGTCTCAGTCTCATGCACAACGCCCGTTGCCCGTATCATGTTAGGTCACCAAGCACAACGTTACGGCATTTGTCTGCGACCCTGATGGCAGCCGGATCATCGATAACAGCGCTACGTATCACATGACATCCTGTCGTCTGGTAGTCAGTATGCTTGGCCTGGTTGGCACTGTCCATTGTGTTCGGACTGGGTCCAATCGAGTACTTCCTGTTCTTGGTGTTGATGTCGTCCGTTTTTGGGGTCCGTCTAATGACGTCTACCTCACGGATGTGTTGTATGTGCCTGGCCTTCACCTCAGCCTTCTGTCCGTCACTACTCTCGACTACGTGAGCATGGAATTCTTACACTCTCGTGGCATTGAAACAGTCACTCTTTTTTATTCTATTCGTGTGATGTTGCATGTAGAGTCTCATGATGACTTGTGGTACGTCACTCATTTGTATTTCCTATCCTCACCCCTGTCTTCAGAAAGGACACATGTCTTCGTCACAAGTACTCTGTCCCTGTAGCATACTCAACTCCTCCACCGTTGCTTGCGCCACGTACACAGCTCTGCCATTCAAAGCATGCTCCATATGCAGCCAGCCCTTGGCCTCAATCCAGCTACATTTCAGTTGCCTTGTAAAACTGAATGCATCCACTGCACTCAGGGAAAGATGCACAGGTCATCTTATCCTGTCTCCTCTTCCTGCGCCTCCCACCTCCCACCCGCTTGAGCTGGTTTAGTCTGACTTCATGTGTCACTTACCTGTCGAGTCTATTGCGGGCCGTGGTCATTACATTCTCACCCTCACTGATGACTACTCTCACTTTCGATGGGTGTTCTGCCTTCGGCAGAAAACTAATATAGCAACCGCAGTCCGTCATCGGGTCCTAGCCACAAAGCGTGAGTGTGGTTGTCCCCTTTGCCGCTTCTATTCTGACCGAGGTAGTGAGCTCATGGAGGAGGCGGATGCTTTCCTCAGGATTCATGACGTCAGACATGAGACGTCTGCTCCTTGCACCCTAGAGAAGAACGATGTTTCTGAGCGTTGGAACTGCAACATTGCTGATGCAGACCACACTGTGCGCATTGAGTCCGGCCTATCTGAGGGCTTCTTCTTCGAGGTCATGTCATACATGGCCTGGGATTGGAACAGAGTTCTTCACTGTCCCTTGTCCTGTTCTGTCACTCTCTACCAGCATTGGTGTGGGCATTACGCAGATCTTTATCCCACGTGCGTCTGAGGTTACGTCACCAACGTCTAGCTCTCAGAAGGCCATCAAAATGGCAAGCTGGTTCCCCTCGGTTGACTCCATACCATTCATGGAGAATCTCATCATTTCAAGCCCTTGAGGTTCTGGGATCCTATTCGGCATTGCATCATCGAGTCATATGATGCCTTATTCTTTGAGGAGCTTTTTTCATGCGATCTCCTTTTTGTATGTGCCAGGATCCTTCCGGGCCTGATTCCACCATCACGAGGGTTCTGCACAAGTGCACGATGTTGCTCCCTATCTGTCAGTGTCTAGAGTCCCTAGTTCCACCAAGTCACTTACGCCTCCGCACACACCAGACACTCCCACCGTACCAGAGTTCCTATCTGAATCTGTTCCTCAAGGTGTTGACCATGTATCTGAGTCCACATCTTCGGCCGCTGACACTGCCGACAAGGTGACTAACTCCACTTCTTTGGCCGCAGACTCCGCCACCCAGGCAACAGATACAGTCACTTTGGTCGCTGCCTCAGTCGACCAGTCTGGCAGTTTTCCTGCATCGGTCACTCCAGAAGAGCGACCCATTGTGTCCTTGCCTCCTCGACCCCGGCACATCCACTCCTCTAGTATTAGTCCAACAGACTCACACACTCCTGGTGGTCATCTTCATCCACGCACCCCAGTACCTCCATCAGGCATGCGTCTTGCCATCGTTCGGCTGCCTCCAGTAGCTACCCTCCGTCCCACACCCCCTTCTCACACTGTTCTGAGTGGGGATCTAGGGACAAAGGCCCTCGGTCTACCTGCCCTTACCGTCATCACAGTGGACATATACATATTCAGGGTCCACACTGGGCCATTCCCTGATTTCTCAGGAGCATTGATGTGCTGTCTGTCTCGTTGTTGCGTGGTCCAGCAGGTCCTGGCACCACTCGTGTGTTGACAGGCAGGCCGTCTCTGCAAACAGCCAATCCACAGAGCCTTCCTGAGGCCAGGGCCGCACCTGATACTACCCAGTTAGATGCTACTTGCAAGGAAGAACTGGCTACTATCTATCAATGAGCATGCTGTGTACGAGGTAGTCCACTTGCCCCTAGGCCGTAAAGCCATCTGGGCCAAGTGGGTATTCTGTCAGAAGTGGAAGCTGGACGGCATGCTGTGTTGGAGTTGTGCTCCTCACCATGGCAGGAGTGACTTAAAAAAGGAACACCAAAAAGACAAGCCCAAGTGGCTAAGTGGTTGATGATGTCCACCTCTAGAGGCGGGGACCCGGGTTCAAATCCCACAAGATGAATTTCTGCCCTGCCTCAAAGGAGGTGGAAAATAGGTGTCAGGAAGCTAGCTCAACCTCTAGTGTTCCTCTTTGAGTTTCTAGAAAGGCTAGGTGAGGGTCCAGAAAGGTGGCACACCTTCTAGAAGAGGTAGATTGGTCTCCAAGGAATCTAGAGGTGTCATGGTCTTCTGGATACCTTCCCACCTGCTATAATCAAACTGAGGAATCTAGGAGGGGGCAGAATCTTCTAGAGGGAAGGGTTGCCTTCCTAGGTGGAAAAAGGACAGCCTGCCAAGGGACACTCTAGAAGCCATAGAATATGCTAGGAAGCTTCGAATCTGACATGCTTTGGTGTTCTGGAAAGCTTAGATCAGTGGCTATAAAATGCCACTGATTGTGAGCCTTGATCAAGAGTTAATTCCCATTCAATTAAGGGCAAAACTATTGCCTCACTCTCTGACCAGTTTTCTGTCATCCTTGGAACAAGTTGCCTCCATAGTTTCAGTCTCTCCAAAAACATTTGGTGGTGTGAACCAGCCACTGCTATGGACCCTCAAGGGTGTACACTCACCCTCAGGCCAACATGCTAGACAAGTACAAAGCCTAGCTAACCGCAAAAGGCTTTGCACGGGTACTGAGAGTGGATTTTGACCAGGTTCTTGCGTCGGTTGGCCGTTTCACCACCAATCGCGTGCCCTTCAGCATGGTCGCACAGCACGGCTGGGAGCTCTAGGAGATGGGCGTGAGCAATGTCTTCTTACCTGGTGCTCTCGATGGTGAGGAGCTCTACATAGTCCAGCCCCTAGGTTTCGAGGATGGCACTGGTTGTGTCTGGCGACTAGGGAAGGCCCTCTATGGCCTGAAACAATCCCCTAGGTACTGGAACATTGATATCAGCCACACTCTCTTGAAGTGTGGCTTGATGCATAGCACTACAGATCCGGCTCTCTTTTTTACCCTATTGGGCACCACCCTTGTCATCGTGCTTGTCTATGTGGACGATCTTCTCATCGCATGCCCTTCAGTTATCGTTATCTAGCGAGTGAAAGATTTGCTATAGTCCAGATACTAGACAAAAGATCTTGGACCTGCACAGGTGTTTTTGAGCATGGAGTTCAATTGTGACCGTGCCCACGGCATTGTCCGCGTGCATCAAGCAGCCTATGTGTAGAAATTGGCTGAGTGCTTTGTGGACTTCTTGCCCACCATACCCAGTGCATCCACTCCCATGACCCCAGCCGGTCAGATCAAGCTAGAAGCTTCTGATGTTGAAACACTAGGTGCAAGTTTGGGCGTTACTACCTTTCTTTGTGCCATTGGGTCACTCATGTTCCTTGCTACCACCACGCAGCCAGACATAGCCTTTGACGTGAACCTATTAGCTCAGCTTTCTCAATCTCCACACTAGCTGTACCTAAATGCAGCATTTTTCGTGGTGTGATACGTTGTCTCTATCCCACGTCGTGGATTGACGTTCCGCCACTGGTTGTTTGTAGTTGCTAAAGGCTGCACGGATAGTGACTGGGCTGGAATCGTAGATGGAAAGAGCCGCATTGGATGGATCTTCCTTGTTGGCAACACGTCTGTCTCATGGCTTAGTGGCAAGCAGAGGTGCATTGCACGCAGTACTGGAGAGGTGAAGTGTGTGGCATTGGGTGCTGGTACATGCGAGGATGCGTGGCTCTGTTGTCTGTTGTGTATGTTTCATCATCCTGCATCACCCATCACACTACATTGTGACAAAGAGAGTGCCATCGCCATTGCTGACAACGATGGCAATCATCACTCACACACAAAACACGTCATTATGGAGTATCAATACGTGTGCATTTTGTTGCATGGTGGCAGCATTCGCATTGTGTGGGTTGAGACTGTGCAACAGCTAGTTGACTTCTTGATAAAGGTCGTCAAGAATGTGTTGTTCAAAAGGGCTGCTGGTTTGGTTGGTCTACATCCGTGAGTGTTCTATCTTGTATCTTTGATCTCCCTTGCCCTATTTTGCTTCATGTTTGCCCTCACTCGTCGTGTGACTTGTTGGACTATGGGGGCATGAGACCATGGGGGAGCGTAATTTACATTGTGCACTGTTGATGTATGATCCATGCATGTGTATGGTATGCTGGTTCCCATGAATCGTTGGGGGACGTTGTGATTTGTGTGTGCATTTTCTCACTGATCTACGTTGTGACCTCTCTGCTAGTGTATATGCACGTGCAAATGACTGACTCGGCGGACATTGACAACGGCGGGCGCTGAGCGATGGAGAGGAAGTCGCACCGTTTTGAGAGACTTGGCTTCCATCTCCTTGTGTGGAGTCTCCCACCTGGTAGCACTGTGCGCCTAGCTCCATCGACAACAGCCACAAGTGCTCATGCCACTGACAGTCATGGACTTTTGCTCTTTGCAGTATACAGTCTACCTAGGCTTAGGCAGCCTTATGGCTGCCTAAGCCTAACTCTGGATCTTTCTAGCTGATTCTGACTACACGACTGCATTTGCAGCATGCATGTTTTGCTATGGTCTAGTTTTCAGGAAAAGCGGACGGCGTCCGGGCTTGGGGCTGGCGGTCATCTGGCAGGGCTCACGAAAAAAACCCCACATGCCAGAAAATAATGCACTTTCCTGATTGGTTGGTAGACTAAGTAACAAGCCTCACAGATGTGAGGGCCTAGGTTAGCGTGGGAGGGGTCTCTCACCAAACCTTGTTCGTGCTGTCAACTCGGTCATTACTTACTTCCAACTGCATTTCGGGCGCTAACACTTGAGTTCGCGTGTTCCCTCTCACAGCTGAGCAGCCAGCGCTGCTCAGGCGCTAAGTCTCAGCGCAGCAGGCCACACACTTCAATCCAAGTGTGTGAGGCGGGATGAAATAGTCTTGCCCAGACTAGCGCAACATCATTTCAAGCATCATTTGATGCAGCAAGAATGGTGACTGTTGGTGCTACTGCGACAACGAGTGTTGTTGCAGCTACAGCAGCTACCATGTAGAAGAAACGTGGCGGCCAATGAGGAGGGCCAAGAGAGTTGCTGCCACTGTTAGAGGTGCAGCTTGTATGGCAATCGCTGGTGTTGCTGCTGCTACAGCCGAAGACGCATCTATAGTGACTACAACGAAGAAGAGATGTTGCGGCTAATGAGGAGTGCTTGTCTGGGAACAGGTGGGCCAATGAAGCCTAGCACGCAGAGCGATCATGACTGCAGATTGTAGCTGCTGCAATGATGCAGCCTAGCACATGGACACTGGCTGCAGTAGCAGGTTGCGTGACAAGTATGACCCATGGCCAAGGGTCGGACATGCGAGACAGTCCCGGACCTCATGTCACTCAATGCAAGAGGGTGAGATATCTCCCCTCAATGCTCTGATATCAGTGTTTAAGGGAAACAAGTGAGGGGAAACAAGCGAGTGAGTGAGAGAGCAAGCGACACTACACCACGGATGCAAGCTTGCACCTCCACAGCTTAAAGAGGGAGATAGACATGGTAGATATGCTTGTCAGGGTTAAGAGGGGGGTTAAACTCTCGTTGAAACAAGCCCCACTTACATGTCTCATGCAAAGTGGAGCCCATGGCCACCCCTGGGGTTGAGCCAGACCTCCGGAATGGTACCAAGAGCAGGTGTGCTAAAATGCGTCTAGGGCATGCAGGCCCATGTTGAATGAGACATGAGCTCTGGGTGTGAGTGGGAGAAGTGCAGCGCCAAGATTTTGCTAAGTCTGGAACGAATGAATTAAGAATCAAGGAAGGAGTATACAATGAGCCCTACACTGAGCTTTTGTACTGGAGACTGGCGGCTAGCCCACCAGGCCCCGTCATCCCCGCCGCACCAAAAGGCACGGACGGGGAGTACACATGTCCTAGAACATGAAACCACAAACTGGAGGTCTCCCGAGGCACTGGAACAGTCAACCGTGTGCCCGGGTCTTGACCGACAGGAAAATATCAAATATACCCCAAACACAACCAGAATATACGGTGACACACTAGCATCACAGTCTAGCCAAGCTAGGCAAGTTTAGGCCTCCCGAGACGCCGGAACATGTAACCGGGCGTCCGGGTCTCAGCCACACGCAGACTACACATGTCTGTCAAAAGGTCCCTAAGACTAGACCAACCAGTGCAGGGTCTCCCGAGGTACCGGCACAAACCACCGTGTACCCGGGTCTCGACCACAGAGAGAGTGGAAAATCTATCAGAGGCAATATGCAGTCAACCTTTGTGGGTCTCCCGGAGCACTGGCATAAACCACCAGGTGCCCGGGTCTCGACCACCGAGAAAACTCTACTAGACACATATGGGTAAAATGAGCTACTAGAATGCATCATTTATGTCACAAAAGAAGTAATTTAGCCACCGGAGAACAATCAGCTCAAACTAGGAGACAAGGCTACATGATAGCTTAAAGCTCACACACCAACACTCCCCCTGGGCTGCAAGAGCTGTCGACAAGGTACCAGCTGAGAAGATACAGACGCTCCCCCGTGATGAGAGAGTCCTGAGAACATGAATGCCAACCCCAATGTGCTAGGATGCATCTGCTCCCCCTGCATACAGAAAGCTGTGAACCTACCGCCTAAAGATAACACTGCATCTCCTCCTGGCTCAAACGATCCTGGGAAGAACAATCCAACAGTGGACAGTAGCTGGAGATATCAGTACGTCATCAGAGAGACGAGGATGAGGCTACAATGACTAACATGTGTACAGCTCACTCACGCACTCTCTAACGCCTGTCACTCACCACGTGGACACTCCCAGAGATCCCAACTAGCAGGATCCTGGGTGTCACTCTCATCAGACTCAGAGGGTGCAGGAGTGGAGAAGACGCTGCCGAATGCACCATGGCTGAGCGAGGAGAGAGAGGCTGATCCCGCCACATCTGGGAGGTGCCAGAGGTCCCAACAAGCAGACTCCGAAATAGTACAGGTGGAGAGGATGGTGTTGGAGGATCCTGGAGTGGAGAGTGGAGATGCAGCTGTGTGTGGGACACTCACTCCTACAGTCGGTACAGCAACTGCACACTCCAATGTGCGCAGATGCTCTTGCGCTATAACCAACTCACCCTGGACAAGAGAGGCGCGCTCACGCATCTCGGCATGATCCTCCTGAGTCACTGTGCGAAGCTCAAACTCAGCATCCTCAAGCACTGCCATCATTTCACTGTACGTGGTGGACAGGGAGTCAACCACTCTCCGGAGTACCATCACCTCCATCTCTGCTGCTCGAAGCTGAGTGGCTGCAGGTGCTGTGCCTCCGGAAGCAAAATGTCTCAAGGTATCCAAGGACTGAGACAAAGGGTCATCTGAAGGACGTGGATGCTGGACAACCTGTGAGGTAGGAGGCGTGCAAGACTCAGAGGTGGAGAGAGATGGTCCAGGTGTAAAGGAGAAGGATGTGGGTGAGCTCAAGGATGTCGCAAGGCTGTCTGATGTGTCGTCGCTGCTCAGTACATCAGGATCCCCATCCTGTGAGGGGCTGTCTGAGGGTGCTACGGAACTGGACTCAGAACCATCTGGGCTGTGTCCGCTACAAC
>SZWC01000854.1:218995-249437 GCA_023375785.1 Penium margaritaceum | reverse complement strand
GGGGCTGGGGCTGCTGAGGCGGTGTGGCTGCAGCGTCTATTTCGTGAGTTGCGTCAGTCTGTGCCTTGCATCGTTCTGCGCTGTGACAACCAGAGTGCTCTTGCCATTGCAGAGAACTCTGGTGTGTTTCATGCACGCACGAAGCACATTGCTGTAAAGCATCACTTTGTGCGTGATCTTGTGGAGGGACAGGTGATCTCCATCATCTGGGTCGGCACGGACATGCAGCGGGCTGACTTCTTGACCAAGGCACTTGCGCGTGGAAAGTTCATGGTGGCCATTCGTTCTGTCGGGCTACGCCCCTTGCCTGAGAGTGGCTGAGAGTGGGGTGTGTGAGCATGGACTGTTGAGCATCTTGTTGTGCACCTGTGTCAGTTATGCACGTGTATGGACATGCGTACCATCGGGTCATGGGGGAGAGTTGTGGTGTGAGTTGTTTCCGTCCATTGTAGAGCTTACTGTGACCACTCGGCCGTGTCCATGCTCGTGCAGATCCCTGATGCGGGCCCAGCTGGCGCCGGAGCACTGAAGGTTGGTGGATCCAGCCACCAGCAGCTGCCAGACGATTGCCACGACGTTCCGGGTGCTTGCTGGGGTGCTCTACAGTTTTTCTGCAGGTGCTAGAGTTTTCTCGGTGGACTAGCTCTCGAGCCCGATTTGCATGTATTGTATTGTCCGTCCACCGATCGATGCCGGACTTGTGCGTGTGACCAGTCGTAGCGTCCGGCGCAAGATTCTGCATCTCTAGGTTTAGACGGTGTTGCGTTTGGATGCCTGTGCGCAGAGTTACGGCCAAAACAGTGGTTTTGAGCCGGTTTTAGGACAAACTGACACTGCCGCGTGCGTCACCCGCCGTGTGCCGCGGCATGTATTTATGCTGTGTGCTTGTCAGTTGTCATTTCTCTCTATATTACTAAGCTATTGGAGCTTATGAGACTTTGCGCGTCTCCCTAGCCTGATCCTTGCTGTTTCTTGCACCTCCTTGCTTGCTAGTGCGTCAGCTGACTGGACAGTGTCGCCACATCAGCAGCAGCAAGGTTAGGAAGCTTCCTAGCAATTTCTCACAGGGATCTGCACGTGAATGGACATGAGTCGAGGGGTCACCGTAAGCTGTATAGGACACACACAACAACACTCCCCCATGACCGGAGGGCGAAACACGTCCATGTACATGCAGACACTGACGCTGTACAGAGCAGGAAACGCACAGCCGCTGCAAGCAGTAGGCACAGCACATACAGGGTGGCATATGAGGAGTCAACTTGCAATAGGGGTGGGGCAGAGTCCAACGGAACGAGTGGCCGCATGAAACTTCGAACGACCCAGAGCCTTGGTCAGAAAATCAGCGCACTGCCTGTCAGTGCTCACGTGGATGACTCGGATCTCACCACGATCAACCAGGTCACGCACGAAGTGATGCTCGACATTGATGTGCTTCGTGCGTGCATGGAACACACCTGAGTTCTTAGCGATGGCCTCCGCGCTCATGTTGTCATACTGGAGAACCACGGGGGGAATGGACTGACGCAGTTCACGCAAGAAACGGACGAGCCAGACACATTCCGCTGCACCGGCGCCTAGGGCAACATACTCTGCCTTCGCAGTACTACGTGCGATGCAGCCCTGCTTCCCACTTTTCCAGGACACTGCAGTGCCTCCAATGAGGAAGATGTAGCCGGTGCGGCTTTTGCCATCCGGACTCCACGCCCAGTCGCTGTATGTGTACCCATCAAGCACAACGGACACCTGCTCGCGAAAGCACAGGCCGAAGCGTGTGGTGGACAAAATGTAGCGCACACACCGGACTGCAGCCTCCAGTGTTCGCTGGCACGGAGCCTGCGAGGATTGGGCAAGCAGGTTGACAGTGAAGGCAATGTCGGGCCGTGTCGTGGTGGCGAAGTACATGAGCGAGCCGATGACTCGTAGGTACAGGGTCACATCAACTGGCTCCCCCAGGTCCGCTGGATCATCAACCTTCAGGGCGGCCTGCCCCTGAGGGGTCATGGGCGTTGAGGCCGTGCGGACGGCCGCGAGGAGGTCGGCAAAGCGCTCCCCCACCGTCTCTGTGTAGCGTCTCTGATGGACACGGAGTGTGCGATGAACACAGTCGCGCACAATCTCCATCCCCAAAAAGACAGAGGCCTCACCAAGATCCTTCATCTTGTAGGCCGAGGAGAGAACGGCTTTGGCAGCATTCACTGCTCCCAGGTCGGACGAGGCGATCAGAAGATCGTCCACGTAGACGAGGATGGCAGCGAGCGGTGCTGGGGACTGTGAGATGAACAGGGATGGGTCAGCATCACTCTGAACGTACCCAACGCGTCTCAGCGTGCTGGTGATCTCCTGGTTCCAGCAGCGCGGTGATTGCNGCACAATCTCCATCCCCAAAAAGACAGAGGCCTCACCAAGATCCTTCATCTTGTAGGCCGAGGAGAGAACGGCTTTGGCAGCATTCACTGCTCCCAGGTCGGACGAGGCGATCAGAAGATCGTCCACGTAGACGAGGATGGCAGCGAGCGGTGCTGGGGACTGTGAGATGAACAGGGATGGGTCAGCATCACTCTGAACGTACCCAACGCGTCTCAGCGTGCTGGTGATCTCCTGGTTCCAGCAGCGCGGTGATTGCTTCAGGCCATACAGGGCCTTCCGCAACCGGTACACGCGACCGGTACCATCCTCAAAGCCAGGTGGCTGGACCATGTAGATCTTTTCCTCAAGATCCCCGTTTAGGAAGGCGTTGTTGACATCCATTTGATGGAGTTCCCAGTCGTGCTTTGCCACCTGGCTCAGCAGCGTGAGTGTGGTCGTCATCCTCCCAACAGGGGCAAAGGTTTCGGTGAAGTCCACACCAGGGACATGAGAGAAGCCCTTTGCTGTCAGGCGCGCTTTGTAGCGCTCCACAGTGCCGTCTGGCTTAAGCTTCTTGCGTAGAACCTTCTTGGCCTTGATGGCCTTGCGGTTCTTTGGCAAGTCCACCAGCTCAAAGACGCCGTGCTCGCGGATGGCATCAAGCTCAGCCTGACAGGCAGTGCGCCACTGCTCAGCGTCATGGGCCGACAAGGCCTCAGGCAGACTGGTGGGATCGGGAGCCAGCACTGGTGCACTCCGTGTAGCCAGGGCATATGCTGCAGAGGGAGGGTCGGCCGTCACCATGGACTCAGCGGCGTCACGAGCAAGACTGCGCTCATGAGCAAGTAGTATCGCACCAGTGGAACAGCCAGGGTGAACCTCAACAAGGCCGTGCGCACTCAGGCCGAGGGCCCTTGTGCCCAGATCACCGCTGACGACGCTGCGCGTGGGGCGCGGGCGGAGACGTCCGCCAGGTGCCCATGTGTAAGGGTCCGACGGGGCAGGAGCAGAGGGCGCTGATGACTCACATGCCGGTGTGGTCTGCACGGCAGGCGTGCCACTCGAGGCTGGCGTGGCATCAACAGCTCGGGACAAGCCCAC
Organism: Penium margaritaceum; assembly: GCA_023375785.1. Lineage (NCBI taxonomy): Eukaryota > Viridiplantae > Streptophyta > Zygnematophyceae > Desmidiales > Peniaceae > Penium > Penium margaritaceum. The sequence goes on along the minus strand of SZWC01000854.1, from coordinate 245,987 downwards.
GACAGACGCAGGCGCATCTATGGTCGGAGACGGGGACAGCTCAGCGCCAGACACGGATGCGGACGCAGGGTCAGACTGAGCCTCAGACGCGGAAGCAGACGCAGGGTCAGACTCAGTCTCAGACGCGGAAGAGGACTCGGATGTAAACTCTGACACGGGCGAGAGCGGAGAGTCAGGGACAGAGGAGCGAGCCACAGACGGAGCGGGGCTGGGGGTGTCGGTAGGCACAACCGTTGGGGAAAGCCCCGGGGGTGCCGACGACGGAGTGACCGCACTGGACGGGGGCACTGTGCCAACCGGGCCGGGAGCCTCCCCCACACGACGAGGACCGGAACACCCAGGGGCATGAGCAGCACGCAAAGCGTGGATGCGAGCAAGGTCGCGGAAGGCGAGGTGCTCGAAGAAGAGAGCGTCACGAGACTCCACGATGCGGCGGCGCTCAGGGTCCCAGAACCGCCAGGCCTTTGACCGCGGGGCGACGCCAACGAAGGCGCAGAGGCGGCCCCACGGAGAGAGCTTACTCCCCTACTGCTCCGGCGTGAACCAGACGCAGGCAAGAGAGCCCCAGACACGGGCCAGGCGCAGGTCCGCGTGACGCCCATACCACAATTCGTAGGGCGTGTGGTGACCTGGGAGGGGACCGTGGGGAATGCGGTTCCAGACCCAGGTCATGTATGCCATGCCCTCAAAGGCAAAGGCCTCAGGCATGGCGCTGTCGGCGCGCATGGCGCGGACCGCATCCTCCATGGTGCGGTTCCAGCGCTCAGAGACACCGTTCTGCTGGGGGGTGGCGGGAGCANCCAGGCGCAGGTCCGCGCGACGCCCATACCACAATTCGTAGGGCGTGCGGTGACCTGGGAGGGGACCGTGGGGAATGCGGTTCCAGACCCAGGTCATGTATGCCATGCCCTCAAAGGCAAAGGCCTCAGGCATGGCGCTGTCGGCGCGCATGGCGCGGACCGCATCCTCCATGGTGCGGTTCCAGCGCTCAGAGACCCCGTTCTGCTGGGGGGTGGCGGGAGCAGAGAGGTTGTGGAAGACACCGAGCTCGGTGAAGGAGCGTGCCATGTCACTGAGGTACTCGCCGCCACGGTCCGAGCGGAACGTCTGAAGGCGGTGGGGAGACTGGCGTTCGGCCATGACCAGCCAAGTGCGGACTGCAATGGCTGCATCGCTCTTCTGTCGCAAGCTGTAGACCCAGCGCATGCGCGTGAAGTCATCAGTCAACGTCAGGATGTAACGACCGCGGTCCTCTTGAAACTCGACAGGGAGCGGACCCATGAGGTTGGTTGGCTGAAACCATGGGAAAAGTTTCGGTTACCTATTCATTCTTCAATTGCTCTTCCAATTCTGGATAATGTATCATGTAACCATTCATGTGTTCTTCATTACTTGTCGTAAAATGTGAAGACTCCAATACCAAATTATTTGTGACTAATGGTTACTCCCTTAAAACTCCAAAAAGCAAACTAACCATCATAAAACATTAACCCATCGTGTGACACTTAGCCCTTGATGTAGTCCGTCATGAAATACTCGGCCGTCAAAAACTAATTAGCCATCATGAAATACTTGGACATAATGACACTGGTGAAATACATGGTCAATTTAAGGTGAGATTTTATGATATTTATCCTCCTAGAGAGTCTCAGAACCATGCCAAAGTGTGGTGCCTTCATGACTTAATGCATATACTTCCACAATGAATCATGTCACTAATAGCATGTGTATTTCCCCCAAACAAATGATGTTGAATCAGGGTTCATACAGTACCTACTTAAGGGGAATACAACCTGAGTATGCATCATGAAGCACACAAAAACATATGTTTTGACCTAGGACAACGGAAAATGAACAAGAACTAATCAAGCATCCATTTCATTTGCATCCAAGCAGAATGTTGACATAATGCATGGCTGTTCATCCCCATAGATTGTTGAAATGACCATGTGGGGAGGGTAACAAACAAAATCAGAATTCTTTACACATTTATGATGCGAGTCCAATATATAAAAAAAAACGTAGAAACAAGGTCGAGATTTGTCAGCGGAAAATCGAGATCGATACGAGATCAAGACTGTTGGAGTGCAAATCGATACGAGATCGAGACGGTCTCGTTCGTACAGTATGGTATGAGACATCTCGTCTTAAATGGTGCGAGACTTCAGTTTGAGATCGAGACATCTCGTCTCGATCTCGATTTAACAGCTTTACCTCCCACCTAGGAGTGGACCCGCCTTCGGCGTCCATCGAGGGAATCGAATCCTTGCGCTCTGATACCAATGTAACGAATTGGTACGGGAAGCTTGGCCCATTGGGCCAAAACCGTAGTAATTGAGGGTCTCCGACCCTCAATCCATCCCGTCCAATCGCCCACAGGCCAGGGACCCGTTCAAGCCATGAGGAGAGGCCGCCCTGCGCTACACTATATATATTCGACAAATCTGTGCCGTGTGCCGATTTTGACCCCCTACCTGACGCGGACTGCCTCTCGTTGTGCCTGGATACTGCCCTGCTGTCTTCTGGTTACTCGGAGAGCCCTATTCTGGAAGCGCCCTCCTATCGTATGTCAATGTGATGGGGGATGAACGTACAACATGACGGCCGACAAAAAGAAACATGGAGAAACTTAGAACTGAACCGGATGATGTTGGCATCGATTTGTCCGCCATCGAACGAATCGACGCTCACATCGATTAGTCCAGCGGGTGTATCTCGCGGGTTCGTCATTTATGGGAGTTGTTTCTTTGTACCAGAGAAAAAAGGTGTGTGTTCGAGAAACTTCGTTGAGCCTGTTGAACAAACAAAAAGGTCTCCATCGATTAGCGTCTCTGCCCAATCGGTCGCTATAATAGTACATGCGAGACTGGTTTCCAGCAATAGCAGGTCCTCGCATATGTGCGGCTTGAAAACAGGCATAAAATAAGCTAGAAATTCTAGGCAGCAAGTTGGGGCAGCAACGTTGTTGATGCAGCGTCCGGGCTTCCACGCTCGTTGCTTAAGTCTGCTGCCCCCTCAGTCTGCTACTCTAGAGTCTAAGTCTGGAAGCTCTGGGTTTGTTACTCAGAAACGCGCGCGCCAGTGTCAGCGCCAGAAAGCATCTGAAAACTGAAAGTGACTGATTAGGAATGAACAATAAGCAACAATGGGAGATCCCTCCAAGTTCTAGCTCCTCCCCCTCACTAGTGTACAAGTTGTTACTCCGCTAACTAGCCAATCAGAAAATAGTCCTAGACCTATTTTCTGGCAGGCAGGGTTTTCTCTGTGAGCCCCGCCATATGCCCAACAGCCCAAAACCCAGGCGTCGTCCGTTCTGCCTGAAAACTGGACCATACCATAGTACCAACTCTGCAAACGCATTCGTGCGGTCAGAATGAGCTAGAAAAATAGCAGCAAAGAGTTATGGCTGCCCGAACCCAGGCAGTGCATATGACAGTAAGTGATGCCAAACAGGGCCACACATAAGGAGACATGGACCCTAGGCACAGCATGATGCTGCAAATGCAATGCCACAACCAGAAACAACGCTGGGTGCATGCAGACAGCATCTACAGTGGCAGTGACCACAAGCGGCCTGACCGCCGAGGAGGCCTGCCAATTGAGTGGAGCGCATCGCCGGAGGGAGGAGGCTCCAGCGAACAGTGAGGGGGCCTTAAAGTGCGTCGGCTCCACCGAGCGACACTCCAGCAGCGTCGAGTCTCGCCGTCACTCATTTGCACGCCGATGTGCACATGCCGAGAGGACATAACAGAGTACAATGAGAGATGCACGAAAACCAACACTCCCCCATGACTCACAGGCGTAGTGCACATGTGTGGGCAGAGACACGACCAGACTCCCCCAAGCCACGCAGAAACACAGGCAGGGACAAAGAGAGCCACTCACGGACGCACGCCGACCGAACTCATAGCCTTCTTGAAGGAGTCTCGCTTCAGTGCCTTGGTGAAGAAGTCAGTCGACTGCCATGCTATCTCAACCCACACGATGCTGATGCTGCCGTCATGCAACAACGAACGCACATAGTGATACTCAATGTTGATGTGCTTTGTGCGTGTGTGGTGCACGCCGTCATTGTCGGCGATGGCCATGGCACTCTCATTGTCACAATGCAACGTGATGGATGCGACTGACTGACGCAACTCGGACAACAGACGATGCAACCACACACTCTCACACGCGCCTGAGCCAAGAGCAACATACTCAGCCTTAGTAGTGCTGCGTGCAATGCACCCCTGCTTGCCACTACGCCAGGACACAGTTGTGCCGCCAATCAAGAAGATCAAGCCTGTGCAACTCTTGCCGTCTGGACTGCCGGCCCAGTCACTGTCGATGTAGCCTACCGCGACAACAGACGACTGGCGGCGGAACATGAGACCTCGCTGAGGAGTCGATACGACAAAGCGCAGTACTCGGATCGTGGCCTCATAGTGGAGGTGACGCGGCTCCTGAGAAACCTGGGCTAGGAATTTTACGGTGAACGCGATGTCTGGACGCGTCGTCGTCGCCAGGAACATCAGTGACCCGATGACTTGCGGGTACGTTGTCACGTCAACTGGCTCCCCCACAACAGATGGGTTAGGATTCTTCAGCTTCACCTGACCATCAAGTGACATGGATGAGGATGCGCTCAGTAGGAGTGGCAGGTCCTCCGCAAAGCGGTTGGACAAAGTCTGCACACAGGCAACCTGGTGGATGTGCAGGACGCCCTGGGAGCAATCATGCTCGAGCTACATACCCAGGAAGAATCTGGCAGATCCGAGATCCTACAAGTGGTAGGCGGCGTGCAACAAGTCCTTGACATGCTGGATGGCAGCCGTGCCTGGCGACGCAATGAGGAGATCATTGACGTAAACCAGAATAGCAGTGAAAGTCTAGCCGCACAGACAAACAAACAGTGTCGGGCTAGCGGTGCTGCGTTGGAGCCCGCTGCTAAGGAGCGTGCTGCTGATCTCATGGTTCCAACATCGAGGCGACCGTTTCAGGCCATAGAGGGCCTTACGGAGTCGCCAGACTCTCCCAGTGCCGTCGTCGAAGCCTGGTGGCTGTACCATGTAGAGCGTCTCACCCTCCGGTGAGCCATGAAGAAAAGTGTTGCTCACATCCATCTGATGTAGCTCCCACCCATGCTGGGCAACCAGGCTGAAGAGCGCCCGGCTAGTGGAGAACCGGCCAACTGGGGCAAAGATCTGGCCGTAATCGACCCCAAGAATCTGGGCAAATCCCTTGGCTGTAAGGCAGGCCTTCTACTTGTCCAAGGACCCGTCTGGCTTCCACTTGCGCCGAAAGACCCACTTCGCACCGATGGCCGTCTGACGTGGAGGAAGGTTGACGAGGTCGTACACGTGATGCTGTCGGATGGCAGCGAGCTCATCGCCGCAGGCAGCGTCCCAGTGTGCAAGCTCAGGAGAGGCTTGTGCCTCGCACAGGATGGATGGGTCCTACGGGCGTGCTGTGGAGTGGACTGAGAGAACGTGTGCATCTCCAGCCCCAGGTGGGATGCGTGCAAGTGCAGCCATGACAGCGTGCTGATGCTCGTGATGAAGCATGGCGTTGTCCAGTGCAGAGCCTGGGTGAAGGTATGTAATGATGGCCTTGGTGCCAGGATCCCCAGTCACGACCGTGGGAGTGTAGGAGACACGTGGAGCCACGAGGGTTCGAGGTACCACGGAGCGCGGTGCGACGGTCTGCGTGCTCACTGACGGTCAGGGTTGGAGGCTCCCGCCTGGGCCACGTGTATTTATGTGGTAGGGCAGGTGATGGCACTGAGTCCGACGGGCCAACGGAGGCGGACGGGGCTGCTGGCTCGGAGGGGCCAGCGGATGCAACCGAGACTGTTAGCCCGGAGGGGCCAGCGGGTGCAACTGGGGTACCTGGCCCGGAGGAGCCAGTGGACGCGACTGGGGCTGCCGGCCCGAAGGGGACAGTAAACGTGATTGGGGCTACCGGCCCAGAGGGGCCAGTGGACGCGACTGGAGCTATTGGCCCGGAGGGGCCAGTGGACGCGACTGGGGCTGCCGGCTCGGAGGGGTCAATGGACGTGACAATGGCTGTCGACCCGGAGGGGCTAGTGGACACGACTGGAGCCATTGGCTCCGAGTGGCCTGTGGACGCGACTGTGGCTGCCGGCCCGGAGGGACCAGCGGACGCGACGAAGGCTGCCGGCTGAGAGGGACTAAGGGATGTGTCACCCGGAAGCGGCAAGATGGAGGATGGACTCACCACTGCCCCACACGATAGGAAAGACACGGATGAGCTGGAGCGAATGAGGTCGCGAGGATACAGGTCCTCAAGGAAGAGGGCATCGCGGGACTTGACGATGCAGTGCCGGGAGGGATCCCAGAAGCGCCAAGCCTTGGACTGACGAGAGACACCAAGGAAGGTGAAGGGATGTCCGCGGGGGGCGAGCTTGCCGCCCTGCTGCGGGACGGGCAGCCACACAATGGCCACGCAGCCCCAGACGCGAGCCAGACGGAGGTCAGCGCACTGACCGCACCAATGCTGGTACGGCGTGGACTGGCAAGGAAGGGGACCGTGGGGAATCCGGTTCCAGACCCAGGTCATGTAGGCCATGGCTGTAAAATAGAAGCCATATGAGAGACCTGACTGGACCCGCATGGTACGGACGGCGTCGGCCATGGTGTGGTTCCACTGTTCGGAGACACCATTGTTGGCGGGCGTGTAGGGCACAGACTTCTCATGGTGGATCCCGCGAGAGGCAAGAAAGGTCATGGTCTCATCCATGTACTCACCACCGCCACCGAAGCAAAAGCGACCAAGAGAGCGGCCACACTCTTGCTCCGCAAGGACAACCCAATCCTGAATGGCTCGGGCGACATCGCTCTACTTCCAAAGGCAGAAGACACAGCGGTAGCGAGAATAGTCGTCAGTGAGGGTGAGGACATAGCGGCCATGCTCGCTGATGGACTCGGTGGGGAGAGGGCCCATAACATCCAAATGGACGAGGTCGAGATAGACGGATGCACGGGAGGAAGACAAAGGGTACGTGGACCGGTGCATCTTCCATTGAGCGCAATCCATGCACTCGGTGGGGCACAGGAGAGGGAAAGTCTTCGAGTCAAGGCCCTTGGCCGGCTGGGTGCGGAGCACGCTGTCTACGGTGGCAGAGTGGACGTGGCAAAGGCGGCGGTACAAGAGGAGGGTGTGCTGAGGAGAGAGTGTGCTGGTGACAAACATATGGCCTGTGGTGGCTGATGGGGAGGAGAAGAAAGGAGAGGAGGAGAGATGAGGGACATGTCACAGGTTGCCACGGGCGGTGGCGTGCAGTATGACAAGACCAAACGGACGCAATGACACACTGTCAACACCACGTGAGTGCACAACGTCCATGCTCATGCGGTCAAGGGCAGTGACGGACAGGAGGCTAAGCTCGAGACCTGGGATGAAGAGGACATCAGTCAGAAAGACGTCACCGGCAGGACCACGGAAACAAATGATGCCAACACCACCGACAGGCAACACCTGTCCAAAGCCCGTCCGGACACCGGAGACATCGCCGAAAGGACCGAGCATACTAAAGGTCTCACGAGAGGCCGTCATGTGATGCGTGGCCCCCGAGTTGATGATCCAGGTCTCGGCAAGGTCCTGGACCGGGGTCGCCAGATGGCTGACGGTCACATGACAGCAAGCAAGGGACACGGACGCGGTGGAAGGAGGCGGAAACCGAGACTGCCAATCGTCAAGCCATGCAACGTCGTCATGGAAAGGGGTAGAGAACCCATGGGAGGCAACGAGACAAACGAGGAAACGGGACACAACCGCAGCTCAGTCTCAGTCATGCAGGGCTGGGCAAGAGAGCAGAAGGTGATGCAAATCGCACTTCCCTGGGGAGGATGGAGAGCCAGGCCAAGCTGGAGCACGATAAACTGCTCCAGCTGATGCTCACAAGAGGACGGCCCGAGATTGTAGACTGAGTGCGGAGTGACGGTACCGGAGCCCGGGTGAGAGAAGGACTGTGCCGACAAAGGAAACGGAGGCGCCGATGGCTGCGGATGGTGTGGCTGCGGCGCTGGTGTCAGCTGGACGGGCAAAGCAACCGCAGTGGTGGAGTTGCTGGACGAGGCCGTGGCGTCAGAGCCGGCGACAGCTGCGGCGGCAGAGGCGAGATGGCGCTCCTGCTAGCGATGCATGGTGGCGATGACGTGCGCCTCTTCCGTTGGTAGAGGGCACATATACCACCCGTGCCCGGGCTGGCCACAGTTGTGGCAGACCGAGCCGCCACCGCTGGACCCGGTCGATGGCTGCTCCTGATGCTGACCCTTGCCTTTCTTGTTCCGACGCTTTTTCTTCCCGGACAATGATGAGGTAGCTGCGACAAGGGAGGCGACGGCCACGGAGGCGACGACATGGGAGGCGACGATAGGGGAGGCAAGAGCCTCCGTGCGCTGGAGTCGGGACTCCAGATGAGCTTCCTCAAACCAGAGGAAGAGCTCGTATGCCTAAGGCATGAGGGTGTCCTGGGCCGCCATGGTGGAGAGGATGCCGTGAGAGTAGCTTACGAAGACGTCTGCGTACGTGTCAGTGGCACCGCGCTTGATGGTGAAGAGCGCGACCAGAGGGGGTGGGGCAGAGGTGCCGAGGCGGCGAAGGATGTCCTCCGCCCGCTGCCAGTAGGCGGTGACCGTCTTGGTCTCCCCCATATGCAGGGAGTTGAACTTACGCAGCAGGCGGTTGGTCTCAGCATCGCTAGACGTGCGATGGGGATGAGTGAGGACGTGCCATGCAACTACAGGGTCTAGGGTGGCGACAGCCGTGAAGTCGCCGAGGAAGGGCTCTAGGGCGAGGCGGGAAGCCGGAGGGGCGGTAGGGACTAGAGCACGTACGGCACGACTTGCGTCATACAACTGGTCGCCCAGGGTGGGTTCATACGGGAGGGTGTAGAATGCCCACAGGCCCTTACTCTGCTCCAAGATCCGAAAGCTGAGCTCCTAGCTCTGGAACTGCTCGCCGGTCTTAAGCGACAGCGGCGACGTCTCAAAGTCCTGCCTGCGGCCGGCGCCCAGAGTGGGGCCAAGGACGGAGGTCACCGTCTCCCGCTGGCGCTGAGTCTGCTGCTACGCCAGGTAGTGTGTGGCAGTAGACACAGCTGGGCTGGCGTGCCCCGGAGGGAGGAATGGTGGCGGAGCACTGGTGGCATTCTGAGAGGCCAATGGCTGCAGTGCTACAAGCTGCTGCGTCAAGGCGACGAGATAACGCTGAAGAGCAACGAGGGGGTCAGGGTTGCCGCCAACGATGCCAGAGGGCTACTGCTACTACTGTTGCTGCTGTTGCCGCTGCTGGTGCTGCTGTTGCTGCTAGTGCTGCTACTGCTACAACCGGTGCAAGAAAGGGGGGCTGGGGTTCCCCCCAACAGAGGAGGACCCCTCCCCAGTGGGACTGCAGCCATGGTTTGGTGCCCCATGGTTATTTTGTGTTTTTTTTTTCTGTTGCTGATGTTAGCAGTGACATCAGCTTAGGGCGGCTGACGTCGGCAGTTGCCACTACGTTATCTGTAGAGCTACTGGTGTAGATGACTCCCTGCCCACCCTTTGGTTTTCTTCCCCTTTCCCGCCTTTTTTTCTATTGATGACGCCAGGAGTGACGTCAGTAACGAGATGTTGACGTCAGTAGCGGCGGTTGTTGGGGTAGCTGTTGCAGCTGCTGCGGTTGCTACTACTATTGCTGCTGCTGCACCTACTGTTGCTGCTGTTGTTGATGCTGCTGCTGGTGCTATTGGTGGTGCTGCTGCTGTTGCTGTTGCAGCGACTACTGCTGCTCCTGGTACTGCTGTTGCTACTGCTGCGGCTGCTGCTGCGGCTTTTTCTGCTGCTACTAATGTGACTTTAGTTGGAGCAGCAACTGCTGCTACTGTTGTTGTCTGCTGCGACTGATGTGGCTGCTGCAGCAGCTATGGCGGCTGCTGTAGCCGCGGCAGAGAAGTTGGTGGGCTGGGGGTTTTTTCTCTTGTTTTTCTTTTTTTTTTTCCTTTCGCCTGTCACAGCGGGCTCCGCTGCTCGTTGTGGGTAGCGGGCCGCGAGCCCGCTGTTTGCTGCGAGTAGCAAGCTCGCTGCCCGCAGCCCGTCGCTCGTGGCAAGCTACGGGCTGCGAGCCGCAGCAGTCGCTGTTGGTTGCTGCCGGCAGCTGCTCGCTGCTGCTACTACTACAGCTGGTTGCTGCTACGGCTTGCTGCTGCGGCTGTTGCAGCCTGCTGTTGCTGTTGCTTGCTGTTGTAGCTACTTCTCGGTGTTGCAGTTGCTGCTTGCTGCCGTTGCTACTCGCTGTCGTTGCTGCTCGCTGTTGTTGCAAGCTGCTGCTGCGGGCTGTTGCTGCGGGCTGCCACGGACTAGTGCTGCAGGCTGTTGTGAGCAACTACAAGCTACTACTTCTGCCCGTTGCTGGTGCTGCACGCAGATGCTGCTGGCTGCTGCTGCCACTCCTCGGTGCCGCTGCCTGCAGCAGCGGTTGTTGCAGACTGCTGCTGTTGCTTGCCAGTACTAGTCACTGCACCTGGGTGACGTTGCAGCGTGCTTCGTGGCCTGCAGGTGTCGGACGCGGCCTGCCGCTCACCTCCTTGCGTCATGTGTGGGGGTCAGTGCTGCCGAAAACGTTTCGGCAGCATTTCCCCTGGCCCTGTTGCTGTGGGAAAAAATCTGACGCTGCCACCAGGCGGGTCAATGCTGCCGGAAAAAAATCTGGCAGCATTTCCCCTTCACTGGCGCGTATGGGGGTTCGCCGGCGTTGTCTGGCAGGTGTACGCCAGTCTTCTTCTGCTACTTCTACGCTCTGGCTCTGATACCAAGCTAGAAATGCTAGGTAGCAAGTTGGGGCAACAGGGTTGTTGATGCAGCGTGTGGGCTTCCACGCTCGTTGCTTAAGTCTGCTGTCCCCTCAGTCTGCTGCTCTAGAGTCTAAGTCTGGAAGCTCTGGGTTTGTTACTCTTAAATGCGCGCGCCAGTGTTAGCGCCAGAAAGCAGCTGAAAAATGAAAGTGACTGATTAGGAATGAAGAATGAGCAACAATGGGAGACCCCTCCAAGTTCTAGCTCCCCCCCACTAGTGTAGAACTTGTTACTGAGCTAATTTGCCAATCATAAAATAGTCCTAGACATTTTTTCTGGCAGGCAGGGTTTTCTTAGTGAGCCCTGCCAGACGCCCGACAGCCCAAAACCCGGGCGTCGTCCTTTTTGCCTGAAAAGTGGACCATACCATAATACTGACGTTGCAAATGCAGTGGTACCGTCAGAATCAGCTAGAAAAATAGCAGCAAAGAGTTATGGCTGCCCAAACCCAGGCAGTGCCTACGACAGTCAGTGATGCCAAACAGGGCCACACAACAGGAGACATGGACCCTAGGCACAACATGATGCTGCAGAGGCAATGCCACAACCAGAAACAGCGCTGGGTGTATGCAGATAGCATCTGCAGTGGGAGTGACCGCCGGCGGCCCGACCGCCGAGGAGGCCTGCCGATGGAGCTGAGCGCATCGTCGGAGGGAGGAGGCTCCAAAGAACGGTGAGTGGGCCTCAGCGTGCATCGGCTCTATCGAGCGACACTCTAGCAGCGTCAAGTCTTGCCGTCAGTCATCTGCATGCCGATGTACACAAGCCGGGAGGACACAACAGAGTACAATGAGAGATGCATGAAAACCAACAAAATATACATAAAAGTCTGATGTTAACAATTTTAACATACTGGAAACCAAAACATGCACCTACCATTGTCGCGATTTAGACACGTCGCCTCGCGTCTAGGCGAGTCGCAAACCAAGCAGTTCGTGTATAGTTTTCCTAATGTATATACAAGTGTCAAGTTACGAGTAACGTATAGTCGGGGTCGTTGGGTCGATCGTCGAGTGACAGATGTGGAATCGTGTTGTGAGTGGTCATATTCGAGAAGCTCCGCCAAGAAGTCAGGGGGCTTCGAGGATCGATGGTGAAGATGCGATATGCATCTTTATGAATTGAGATATGTCTCAATGCATGGAGAAGTCGTTCGGAAGGTCATCACACGTTTGTTTTGAATTCTTGAAAGTGGTCGAACTTGTCACAAAGTTTGGGAAGGTTCGCCGAAGGGCGAGGGCAGTTGGCCCAATTGTCTTCGACCGTCGGAGTGAAAATCGGGGTCCCGACGCGTGGTGGGCTATTTGTGTAATGACAGGAATGCCCACTTTGAAGGTTAGGGACTCATGTACGTCTGGTACATAGCAATCCCCCCCCTCAAGTCGCGACATCCTAGCGTGTGCACAGATGTGGCCCGATGATGGCGGTAAAAGCCATCGATGAGTTGATCGACGTCTCGGAGGTTGTCGTAGGGTTCCCATCTGTTATGCGCGCCATCGTAGCCGTGCCACTTGACAAGATATTCTCTTGTTTTGCCTCATCTTTGATGGCCTAGGATGTCCTCGATGACATATTTGGTGTCCTCGTCCACTTGCACAAGAGGAGAGAGAGGGACATCCCTGCTGAGGAAGTCCTCTTCGGGATCTCGATAGTGTTTGATTTTGTTGATCTGAAACCCCAAATGAACTTGCATGGTGTTTGGGAGTTTTGAGTCGCACAACCACGGGGGTTTGCATGCGATAGATCTCAAACGGTCCCAACCAGTGGGGTTTGAGCTTCAAAAAGTCGGCTCCAAGGAGTTTGATGTTGTTTGAGCTCAGAAGAACTTTGTTGCCAGCTGCGATGTTGGTCAGCTGCTCGTTTCGTCGCTGCTTGCGTCTTCGCGAGTGTCGTTTGCCATACACCACTTCAGATAAAGTTTTACCCGTTGCGGTGGAGATTGCCGAATTGTATGCGAATTTGGCAGCCGGGGGTTTTCATGTCCAATCCGTCCCATGGGGTTTGCATAATGCTCGATGAAGTTGTTCGAGCGTTTGGTTGGTATGCTTTGTTTGGGTGTAGGTTTTAGGATGGAACGTCGTTGATTGCTCGATCCGAGTGCCGTTGGAGTCATCAGTTTATGCTAGAAACGACTGGCAAATCGACCGCCATTATCGCTCGTGATGGTTCTCAGCAAGCTGTGCAGCCGCACGATGTTATTTAGAAACAACCGCTCTGTTCCTTTGGCAGTGACGGTGATCTTTTTTGTAGCAAAATGAGACATTTTGGAAAACCTGTCGACAACCTCGAAGATTGTGTCATATCTCTTGGGTGTGACTGGTAACCCGGTGATGAAGTCCACGGAGATGTTCCACGGTTGTGTCTGGAAGGGGAGCGGTTGCAGGAGTCCAAGGGGTCGTGTGTGACTGGATTTTTTTCGTTGACACGTGTTGCAAGATTTATAGTAGTTGGCCATGTCGGATTGCATCTTGTCCCACTTGTATTTTTTTTCCAGCTTCTTTAGTGTCTTATCTTCTCCAAAATGTCCACCTGGACTTGTGTCATGGCATTCTTCGAGCAGCATGCGGCAGAGTTTGTTTTTTGGGGGAACGACCACATCGGGGAGTGGATAATCATTGCTAATAGGTTGCTTCGTACAAATTTTTGCCTTGTCGTATCCACTATACTGGTCATAGCCTCGCGTGAACAGCTGCTCAAGATACGGATCTCGATGCAGATGTAATATTGCTGCGTTAACCATCGAATCTGGTCGGCGGATGAATGCACCTGTCAATCTGGATTTTCCTGGCCGGAACTCGACATCCTGGTCGAACCCGGATTCAAGGAACTCCATCCATCAGGTTTCATGTCGACTGAGGTTTGTTTACAAATTCAAATATTTCAGCGCATGGTGGTCGGTGCGTACGATGCATCGGCAGCACTCCAAACAACAACGCCATGTCTTAAATGCATCTCCTTCCCATTTACAGTATAGTTGAGTTCCAGTCCACGCAGTTTTCTTGACATGTATGCAACCGGTTGCTCTCCGTTGCCCTTGTCTTGTAGGAGGACCGGGCCGATGGCCCAATGTGAAGCGTTCGTAGCCATGACGTTGTCTTCTGTTGGATCGGCTAATCGTAGGGCTGACACCGGTGAACACTTCTTGTTCGTTGTCTCTCCACCAACACTCATTTTCTTTCCGAGTAAGGTCTGAGTGAGGCGCAAACACTCGGGCGTAACTAAGTACGAAACGCCGGTAGTAATTACAGAAGCCGATGAAAACTAGAACGCCTCGATTGTTGGTCAGCATTGGCCAGTCAACGATTGCTACCACATTCGCCTCCTCCATTGGCTCAAAATGTACGAGCCACGCATGAGGTCCTCATCGTATGAAGTGTTTGGCCACGTTGAGCGGTATGGACTGCACAGGTTGTCGCTTTTCGACTACCGCAACTTCCTCTACTGCTTCCACCTCTATTGCTTCCGTTGTTGTCTTCCGTCACATGTGCGCAAGTTGTTGCTTGGCGCCGTGTATTTCCACGTAGACGTTGCTACTATTCCAGTCGACCTGCGGATTGTGTCCGTATAGGAAACATCGTCCAAGAATGATTTTGTGATCACTCATTGGACAGGACCTCCAGACCGTTACATCCAGTACATCCCCCAACTATAGTCCTAGTGGTTCTCGCAGTCTCCGTATTTGTAGTCTCATTTTGATGGCTTATCCCACAGACACCCCTGGTTCGGTCTGCAAACCCAGCTTGCGAACCATGTCATTGCTTACAAAACTGTGAGAAGCTCCTTTCTCTAATAATGCCGGCATTGTTCCATGACTCTTGCATACTCAAGGCTGAACTTTTAGTAGTATCATCGGTTGGTCGTCTTCGTACCCATCGTCAAACTTTGCGATCTCAGACACCCTCCGCGGCATCATAGACCATTCAGATGGGCGATCATTTGGCGTAGAACGCTCCTCACGGACAAGGTTCGTGCCTTTCACTCTTGTCCTTTACCGTTTTACGACTTTTTTTCCGTGACTTCCTCCCCTTTTTGGCCTGCTACTTTTTTCGGCAGTTATGAGCGATGTGCTCAACTTGTCCATCGCTGTAGCACGTGCGTGTATCTCTCTGGTCGACGACATCCACTTCCATCTGGGTCGAGAAATCCCCTGACTGGCTTTTTTTTTCTTCGTTCCCACAATAATTGGAATTGGGAGGTTGCCAGCCGTAGGATCCCTGGATCCAAGCGTTGAAGTCAATGCTCACGATCCTTTCTACTGCTATGATCATCCGCGGTAAGTCGTTTTGGATCCCGAAAATGGCAATCGCTCGTCGGATGTCTTGTTTGAGGCCATTGTTGTAGTGAAAACAGAACTCATTGGGGACGATGTCCACACAAGTGATGACCTCATGGAATCTCTGCGTCTACTCTGCCATGCTAGAGTGATGATGTAGACACTGGAGCTTGTACCGAGTGCCAGGCTTCTCGTTCAACTGTCAAAATCGTGCGATTATCACGCGTGAGAAATCGTCCCAGTCGGTTGGTGGTGTCAGCGCGTCTTGCCATTACGGGTTGATCTGCTCCAGGGGTAGAACTCCTGCGGTTGGCGATATGAGACGAGCACCATTGGATGTTGATGATGCCTCGTCGGTATCCTACTATCGTCGGATGGCCTTTAGATCAGACCACAAACTTGGCACCGTTAAACACAAAAGTGTGGCCGCGAGGTGAATCGTAACTCGTCGTTGGTCCCACCAGCGGTGAAGTATACCTCTTAACTTGTCAGCCACATCTAAAACATTGGCCCTTAGGAATTTTCGGATCGAATGGTTCTGGTGGGGCCGGACAAATCATGGGTTCGCTCATGTATTGGGTATTTCTCTCAGCGAGCACCGCTTTTTGTGCGCTTGCGTTGCGAAGAGAATCCATCGCAACATTCAGTTGTCGGAGCAGATGGCTGTTGATCCCCTCGAGCGCAGAGATGCGGTTTGCCAATTTCTCATTGATCCACGCCTGTCGTCCGGTGCCACCAGTTGTTCCTACTACCGTTGTCAAGGCTGTCAGTAGGGACGACTAGTTTACCGCTGTTGGATCCACGACCGGGTTTGTCTTCGGAGCCGTAGGATTGCCCCAGCTGCCGCATAACCTGCCACTCTAGCTTTCGGTGCTGCTTCAGGATTCGCATACATAGGCACGTTCTGTTCCTCCATTTGCGAAGCCGTCGCCGAAGACCAGCTCTTGGTCTTTGGATGTGCTCGCCCGCTTTAAGTCGTAGTTATGAGGTTTGCAAAGTCTGGACGTGCGAGATGCGCTCATGGCTTGTGCAAGGTAGTCCTCCATCTTCCATGCCAAACATGGCATGAAGACAGTGCTTTGCATCGTCAAAAGAGTCTTGGAGTGAGAGAAAACAAGCATATCATCAATGTAGATCAGGATGATAACTTGGCTTGCTGTTTTCACGTGCCCATACACCACATGGCCAGCTTCATCGTGCAGTAAATCAGGGCTCGCAAGTTGCTCATCAATCTTGTGGTACCATGCTCACGGTGGTTGCGTAAATCAGTAAAGGGCCTTTACAAGATTGCACACAAAACAATCCTTCCCTTCTACCACGTACCCCTTGAATTGCTCCATGTACATATCCCCCTTGAGATCATTATGAAGATTTACACAGACGACATCCATTTGGTGTACCTCCCAGTCCAAAGCAGCAGTAAGTGCAAGGATTACTTGGATGGACAGTAACTTTGTGCTAGTTACAAATTTCTCATTGTAATATAAACCCTCAGTCTCCGCATACCCCTTTGTGACAAGTTGCACCCCTTTGTACATGAGCACCTTATCATCTGCACTGCGCTCGTGCCTAAAGATCCACTGGTACACTTTCACCCCGCTGCCGTGTGGATCTTCCTTGAGGGTCTAGGTGTTATTCTTCATTAGGGCACCTTGACTGATCTGGCATGCCAATCTGCTGCCTTGGCACTGTCCATGGCTTCATTGAAGGTGGCTGGGTTATTGGTGATGGTGAGGAAGAGGGAGAGAGCAAGGCTCGACTTTCGAGCCTCGCGTGGCCAGCGTGCCAGCGCGCGAGCGAGCGAGCGAAGCCTGCCTTGCTCGCTTGCTCGCTGCCTTGGCCGAGGGCGAACTCGCCCTTCATGTTAGCCCTTCCCTATTTTTCCTATATGCCCTGTTTGAGCTAGGCACCTAACAAAACACACACACCCAAGCAAACCCGGGTCCTGAGGTGAGTAGCAAAATGCTCAAGCACAACAACAGAGAATTTCTACGGAAGCAAGATCAATCAACCATGGAATAAATTCTGAGTCTTCGATGCCGATGTGAGACGGTTGGAGCAGCCGATGAGGGTGGAGGGCATGGGACCACGCCGAGGGGAGTCACGTAGCGATCTCGGTGCGCAATTCTTTGGGAATAGTTGGTCTCAGCGTGAGTCTCCACTGATCTCGGGATCACCATGCCCTGCGCACCCAAGGACACATGTGTGAGAAAGAGAGAGGGCATGAATTAACAGAGCTCAGTATCTTGGAGCATGTTACAAACACACACCATTATAGTGCATTTGTTATGGTTCACCACGCCAAGAGGGGTCACCTCATGTTGGATCCTATGACGCTTGAAGAATATGCAGAAGCTATTGAAGAGGCACTCTCCTTTACCGTTGGTGCGAAGCATCTTCAAATCGCCTACCACTCTTAGCTTGTGCAAAAACAGTCTACACCTTGAAGAATCAAATCCGCAATCCTTTCCAGCCAAGAATTGTGATGGGATGGGACCGAAAAATTTAGAGTGAACAAGTGAGAAGAGCTCAGCTGCCTCCTTCCCTTTCACTGAAAAAGGAGAGTGGGATTGCTTCCCTTCAATGGAGCTCGCACAAGCTGATGCACCAGGCTCATTTATCCCATTGAGCTTGAAGCTACGGATCATTTGCTGCATGGTGATGATGGCACAAAAACTGAGGTGACCAAGCCAGCGGTGCCACGGGCCAATATTCTACAATGCCCGCCTTATTCTTCTGGCATTTGCACACTCAATGGCCCAGATTCTTGCAGAAGTGGAACTTCCCTTCCTTCTTCCCTACTCCTCCATTACCCCTGATTGGTGTAGCACCACCCCCATGACCAGAGTTGGTGATAAGGGCATCTTCCATCCCAATTTTACTTTTGTCTCCCTTGCACTTCTCCCCCTCAAATGGTAATCTCTCCTCCACATCGTCGGAGGAGAGCTTGTTGCCATCCACGTCCAGGATGATCAGCATGAGAACAGATTCATTGATAGGGTCCACAATTACAACAAGCTCATCCAAAACATGTTTCACCTTGTTGACCTAATCAATCACGATCCAAACACATCCATCTCTACATAGTGAAAGCGATGACGTGGCTGCATGTTCATGATGATTGAGTTGGAAGCGGAAGTGGATTCGAGCATTTTTTTTTAAACCTCCATTGGAATGACTTTGCCACTGAAAAAGAGTTGCTACAAGGTAGAGGTCAATGGTGGCGAGGGCGTGATCATGCTTCTTGTTGTAGGTATAGGCCTAACTAGGAGGGAGGAGGGGATAGATAGATAGATAGAGAGAGAGAGAGAGAGAGAGAGAGAGAGAGAGAGAGAGATGCAGGAAACCTGGAGATAAATGCTATAGATAGAGATGCAGGACACATAGAGATAAGTTATGGAAGTGTATGGACAATAGCAAAGGATAAGAATATCTCAATTGACTCTTGAGTGAAAATTTTGCATAATCACAGATTCTTAGCAGGTCTTTATGTACATCATTTGACTAAGAGAACACAATTTCATACTCTGTCAAATTCGACCATCTAGCACCCTCTTCCAGTGGGATGAGCGGTAGTCCTTTATTGGAGTCTATTGAAGGTCCATCAACTGCATTTTTCTCTTGAGGGTCTCTCCCTGCTGTCTTTGGTCAACAAGCCTGGCCGCCTTTTGTGTTAAATGCACGTAGGTCATCACCGGACTCATGACCTCCATACCTTGGAAATCTATATCTCACTCAAACATATTCCGAATGAAATTATGTTAAGTACATCCGAAGACATGGAACATCATCAATACAACTGAAGTTCAACATGGTTATCATTGAGAAACCTTTCGTTGTCAATTTCTGGTACCCTCATATCCATAAAAAAGGTGTCGGTGAAATCATCATCCTTGACCTGTGAGAATCCTTTAGCAGTCAAGCAAGCTTTGTAGCGATCAAGTGAGCTTTCAGGCTTCTGCCGTCCCCCCATTCTCACGCTGGTAGGTCTCTGCCCTACTTGCCTTCTTATGAAATATCTACTTGGACTGTACGGCATTCAACAATAGCGAAAGGAGAACAAGCTCGTAGACACTATGCTCTCCGATGGCTGTGAGCTCATCCTCAAAGGCAACACGCCACAATGTCGTGCCCTCTGCCGAGAGTGCCTCCTTCAGCGTGCCTGGATTAGGCACCATCGGTGGGGAGCTTTGGGTGGCCAAAAACACATGCCAGGGTGTGGTTCAGACCATGACAAAGTCGGCTCCGACATCCCAAGCGACTGAGAACACATGAGAGATCTGCTCGTTGCCGACTTGGCACGCTGGGTACACTTCAGTGTAATCCGTGTGGACACTAAGGTCAAGGGCCTTTGTGCTAGGCTCGCCACTCTCAATAATCTGAGTAAGACATCTGGATGCTGATTCAGCCACTCGCTAAGCCCTAAAGACCAATCATTGAATATGACCACTGGGCTTATGGGAGAAGTCCGAGCCCAAGGGGTTCACTCCAAGCTCCGAATCACACGACAATGATGCAATCATAGGGGTCTTAGACTCCCAGGTAGGCAGGGAGGGTATAGCCACAAGAGACCCATGGACAAGTGCAGGGGAGGCGACACGCACAGAAGCAAGTGAGGCACAAGGGACCAAAGTATGCACCAGGCCAGTTGTGGCATTGGGGATTGCCATATTCACAAGGCCAGGTATGTTAGTGGGAAATGACACATGCACATGGCCTGGAGCACTAGTGGGGACTGAAGCAGGCACAAGACAAGGTTCACCAGTGGGGACTAATGCAAGCACATGACTAGGTGTGCCAATGGAGATGCACATTGAGATGCATGCACATGACCAAGTGCACCAGTGGGGACCGAGGAGACCACTGGAACCACAGCCAAGTTGTCCGGGTTGTCACTGGCCCGAGACCTGGCCACAGGTGAGGAGATCCGGATGGACCCATCCACAGGCCTAGACTCCTCCATCCTTCAGGAAGCTACACAAGTGGAATCATGGTCTACAAGTAGTGACTGAATACTGGAAAGATTTTGTAGGATAGATCCTCAAAGAAGGAGGAATCTCAAGGCTTGAAAATGCAAGAGCAAGCTGCGTCTCAATTCTTCGACCATGGGGAAATGTTGATAAAGGTACACATGTGTTCCCAAGGAGAGACCTTGGACCCCTTGCAGGTCCTCAATGTACCAGACACACACATGGAAGCCTTACACGTGAGCTACATAAAGTTCAATGCAACGGCCAAACCAAATCTCGTACGACTTGACATGGTCCGGTACGGGACTGCGCAACAGGTGGTTCCAAAACCATGTCATGTAGGAGAAGCCCTCAAAGGCAAGTAACTGTAGAAAAATGAAAGACTATCGCTTGGCGTGAGCTGCATCTTCCATGGTGCGGTTCATACACACCATTTTTGCTGGGACATAGTTGGGATAGAAAGTCAATGTTAGAAGAATGCATCCAACTCACCCAGGGACTCACCACCATGATCCGACACGAAGTTGTGGAGTCTGTGACGAGAGTGATGCTCAATCATCATAAGTCACCGCCAGGAAGACATCGCTTTTGTAGACCCATCGCATCCGGGTTCAGTCATTAGTCAGGGTATGGACATGTTGACCTAGATTTGAGAGGCACTCGACTTGAAGAAGGCCCAGAAGGTCTGAGTGGACTAGCTCAAACGGGCGTAGGAGGCAGACTCAAGACAAGTATAGGGATTCATCATACATTGGGAACAAAAAATGTACTCGGTCTTGGGCAGCTTCTCAAAGGAGCCATACCAAGATCAAGGGCTTCTCGTTTGATAATGAGCTTGGACACAATGTCCAAGCTCATCTGTCGAATTCAGCGATACAACAAACACTAATGCTCATGGGAGAGAACATCTCAAATACTACAAGGACTGGCCAGATTCCGTACAGATGGACCAAACATACCCAAGGAAAAGAAATTCACTGCAACAAAAAGTCATTTGATGGGTGGCAGGGAGTCAATGATCGAGGTGCCACTCGCCTTACAACCTATCGTCAATACTGAGCAAACTTCTACACACCATTCTACTTCTGCTAGACACCAAGTAGAGGACTTTGAATAGTGACAGAAAACACACATTTGTTACTCATCAAGCCAACGAGTGCTGTCAGGTCCATCCTCATAACAATTTGACGAAGAACTCCCATAAGCATAATCATGTGTAATACACAAAGTGGAAAAAGGTGACTGTGGACCACTCGACTATGAAAACATGGTCAAATCTTCCTTCATGACGAGCACTAGCATTTGACAAAGCTCCACGATGGTACGTTGTCGAGGATCTTGGTCCCCGATGCTGCTTGGAGGAGTGGGTACCTATGTTGCTGTTGTAGTAGCAGCGCAACTCTCTTGTGTAGCATTAGAAGATTTCTATTGTATATGCACTGCCTGGAGCCCACGCGTGATCTTGTTCCAGTCAAGAGACTGCTGAAAATCTATGTAACGGTGAGCACCCCCGCAGATGTAGCAGTGGATAGAGTGTCCACTGCCACTGCTCATCAGCACAGGCTGCTTTCACCCCTTACAATGCCCCTTCTTTCCCTTCTTCTCCTGTGTGGTTGCCACTACGCCCTAAGTCTGGCCAGTCAGGGGAGAGAGATACAAGGAGGGAGTGGTGGAGGTAGATGTGTATATGAAGGTGGTCAAAGGTGTCGGATGTGTCGCAGTCATTGCTGCGACACGTGAGCTAGCCTGAGGAGCTCAGTGTCAAGAATGAGAACACAACGGATGTGTTGGATTGAATNAGGGCAGTGACAGAAAAAATGTTGAGCTCAAGACCCAAGATGAAGAGGACGTCGGTCACGAAGACATCATCGGCAGGACCACAAAAACAAACGACGCCGACGCGGCGGACAGGAAACACCTATCCGGAGCCCGTCCGGACACCAGACACATTGCCACCAGGACCAGGCACACTGAAAGCCTCGCGAGAGACGGTCACGTGATGCGTGGCCCCAAAGTCGATGATTCAGGTCTCGACAGGGTCATGGACAAGAGTCGCCAAATCACTAACAGTCACATGGTAGCAAGCAAGAGACGCGGATACGGTGGACGGTGGCACGAGCCGAGACTGCCAATCATCAAGCCACACGACGTTTTCATAGAGAGGGACAGAGAGCACGGGGGACAAGGAGGCTGACAAGGAAGCAGGATACAGTTGAAGCTTAGTCTTAGTTATGCAGGGCAGGGCAGACGGGCACGAGGTGATGTAACTCGCACCTCCCTCAGGGGGAGGGCGAGGCAGGCCGAGCTGGAGCTCGATGAACTGCTCCAGCTGTCGCTCACAAGTGCATAGTCCGGGAGTGCAGACAGAGTGTGGAGTGACAGTGCTGGAGCCCGGATAGAAGGAGGACTACACCGGAGACGGAAACGGAGGCACCGATGGCTGCGGATGATACTACTGCGGAGCTGGCGACGGCGAGACCAGTGTTACGATCAGAGGAGTGGAGCTGCTGGATGGGGTGGAGGCGTCAGAGCAAGCAAGAGCGACAGCGGCAGAGGCGAGACAGTGCTCACGCTGGTGACGCATGTTTGCAATGAAGCGCGCCTCGTTCGGCGGTAACGGGCATGTGTACCACTCGTGTCCCGGTTGGCCACGGATGTGGCAGATTGAGCCACCACCACTAGACCCGGTCGAGTGTTGCTGCTACTGCTGCTGCGGCCCCTTGCCCTTCTTGCCCCTGCGCTTCTTCCTTGCCGACAACGAGGAGTTGGTGGATGTAGCTGCTGTGGGGGAAGCGACGGCCACGGAGGCGACGGCAGGGGAGGCAAGGGCATCTGTGCCCTGGATGCGGGACTCCAGACGAGCCTCCTCAATCCGGAG
The DNA here is from genome assembly GCA_023375785.1 of Penium margaritaceum. Classification (NCBI taxonomy): domain Eukaryota; kingdom Viridiplantae; phylum Streptophyta; class Zygnematophyceae; order Desmidiales; family Peniaceae; genus Penium; species Penium margaritaceum. Next base: position 223,032 of record SZWC01000854.1, on the reverse strand, counting down.
AAATAGCTTGTATGCCTAGGGCATGAGGGTGCCCTGGGCCGCCATGGTGGAAAGGAAGTCCTGGGTGTAGTGAAAAAAAACGTCGGTGAGGAGCACGAAAAAGGGGGTAAAGCAGTGGTGCCTAGGCGACGGAGGATATCCTCAGCGCGCTGCCAGGAAGAGGGAACCGTCTCAATCTCCCCCATGTGCAGGGAGTTGAACTCCCGCAGCAAACGGCCGGTCTCAAACTTGTTCCATAGGCGATGGGGATGGGTGAGGATGTGCCATGCGGCTGTAGGGTCTAGGGTCCTGCCAGTGGTGAAGTCACCGAGGAAGAGCTTTAAGGCCAGGCGTGATGCCGGAGGAGCGACTGCGACGAGGGCACATATGGCATGACCAATGTCATGGAGCTGGTCGGCCTGGGTGGAGTCGTACGGAAGAGTGTAATATGCCCACAAACCTTCACCCTGTGCCCAGATACGGAAGCTGAGCTCCCAACACCGGAAATGCTCACCGTCGTGAAGCGGCGGGGGGCGGGGTCTCAAAGTCCTTTGGCCTGCGGCCGGCACCCAGAGTGGGGCCAAGGACTGAAGTCATTGTCTGCCGTTTGCGCTGGGTATGATATTGTGCCAGGTAATGCGTGGCAGCACACACAGCAAGGCTGGTGTGCCCGGGAGGAAGGAAAGGCGGCAGGGCACTGGTGTGAGTCTGTGATGCCAACAACTGCAATGTTGTGTCATTGCGGCAAGCTTTTGTTGAATGGCGGCCACGGGGTCAGAGACGCTCGCAACGAGGCTGGTGGACTGCTGCTGCTGCTGTTACTACTGCTAGTAGTACTACTACTACTATTGCTGCTGTTGTTGCTCCTGTTGTTGGTGCAGCTGCTGCTGTTGTTGCTGTAGCAGCTGTTGTAAGAAAGGGGGGCTTGGGATCCCCCCAACACTGTAGGACCCCTCCCCACAGGGACTGTCAGCCATGGTGGGTTTTGTTGCCCCTTCATTTTTTTGTACTACTGATGTCAGCACTGACATCACCCTAGGATGGCTGACGTTAGCTGTTGCTGCTGCGTTATCTACAGGGTTGCTACTATAGATTTTCTTGCTTTTTCTGTTAATGATGTCAAAAGTGACGTCAGTCAAGGACTGTTGACATCAACAGCGGCTGTTGTTGAAATCGCTACTATGTCAACTGCAGGGCAGCTACTATTGCTGTTGTAGCTATTGCAATTGCCGTTGCTATTGGTGGTGGTGCTACTGCTGATCTGCTGTTGCAGCAGCAGCTGCTACTGGTGCTGTTGCGACTATTGGTGCAGCAGCGGCGGTTGCTACTGCTGTAGCTGCTACCGCTGTTGCTGCTGCGGCTACTGTTGCAGTAGCAGTTGCTGCTGCTAAGCTGCTACGTGCTGCTGCGGCTACTGTGGCTACTACAACGACTGTGGCGGTGGCTGTAGCCGTTGGAGGGCCACTTGTGGAGTGGGGGATTTTTTGTGTTCTCTTTTTCCTCTTTTTGGTATGTTACAGTGAGCAGTTAGTAGCAGGCCGCGAGCAGCTGCAGTTGCTGCTGCTGCTGGCTGCTTCTGTAGTGGTTGCTGCTTGTTGCTGCTGGTTGCTTTAGGCTACTGTTGTTGTTGGAGTCGCCTGCTGCTGCTGCCTGCTATTGTTGCTACTACTGCTACTACTGTTGTTGCACGCTGCTACTGTTGCTGCTGCAGCTGTGAGCTGGTCCTACCTGCTACTACTACTGCTTGCTATTGTGGACTGCTACTATTGCAAGCTGCTGCAAGCTGTTGTTGCTGCCGGCTGTTGCTGTTGCACGCTGCTGCTGACTACTGCTGCTGGCTACTGCTGCCACTGCTCCCTGCTACTACAAGCTGTCGCTGTTGATGCAGGCTGCTGCTGCTGCTTGTTGCTGCTGCCAATCACTACACCTGGGTGACGTCGCTGCGTGCGTATTCGCCAGTAGGTGTCTGATGCGGCCTGCCGCTCACCTGCTCCTGTCACTCATGGGGGTCAGCGTTGCCAGAAATATGCGGCAGCATTTCCCCTCGCCCAGTGGTCGTGGGAATAAATTTTACGTCGCCACCAAGCGGGTCAATGCTGCTTGAAAAAATCCGGCAGCATTTCCCCTGCACTGGCGTGTATCGGGGTCCGGCGGTGTAGTCAAGCACCTGTACGCTAGTTGTCTGATGCTACTGCTATGCTCTAGCTCTGATACCAAGCTAGAAACTGCTAGAGCGTAGGTTGGGGCAGTAGCGTTGTTGATGCAGTGTGTGGGCTTCCACACTCATTACTTAGTCTGATGCCCCCTCAATCTGCCGCTTTAGAGTCAAAGTCTAAGTGCTCTGGGTTTGTTACTCAGAAGTGCGCGCGCCAGTGTCAGCGCCAGAAAGCAGTTGAAAACTGAAAGCGACCGATTAGGAATGAAGAATGAGACACAATGGGAGACCCCTCCAAGTTCTAGCTCCCCCCCAGCTCTGTAGTGCTTGTTATTAAACTAACCAGCCAATAAGAGAAAGGACCGTTTTCTGGCAGGCAGGGTTTTCTCGGTGAGCCCTGCGAGATGGCCGACAGCCCCAAACCCGGGCGTTGTCCGTTTTGCCTGGAAACGGAACCATACCATAGTACTGTCGTTGTAAACGCAGTCGTGCGGTCAGAAACAGATAGAAAAATAGCAGCAAGGAGTTATGGCTGCCCGAACTCGGGCAGTGCCTACGGTAGTCCATCGTGCCAAATAGTGCCATGCTAACATGAGGCTCGGACCCTAAGCACAGCATGATGCTGCAGACGCAATGGTAGATCCAGCGCTGGGTGCATGCAGATAGCATCTGCAGTGGCAGTGACCGCCGGCGGCCCGACCGCCAAGGAGGCCCGCCGATGAAGCTAAGCGCGTCGCCACAGGGAGGAGGCTCCAGTGAACTAGGAGTAGGCCTTAGCATGCTTCGGCTTCACCGGACGAAATTCCAGCAGCGTTGAGTCTCGCCGTCAGTCATCTGCACGCCGATGTACACAAGCCGGGAAGACATAATAGAGCACAATGAGAGATAGGAAAAAACCAGCACATTTTACATAGTCATTTTCACTGATGCATTTCTCAGTAGTTTGTTTTTGTTTTTTTAAGAGAATTGCATTAGTGTGACCTCCCCCCCCCCCCCAAATACACCCTTCGATATAAAAACAGAGTAAAATTTTGACTTTGGGAGGGGAGAGGGGGGAGGATTGCGTACAACCATCCTCTCCCAAACATGAAAGTTCATTGGGGAGGTTAAGATTGGAGTGCCGCTGAATAAAAAAACTACTGTGTTTGATGCTTGTATGTTTTTGACATGTACGCACCATTGATATTGGGAATTGTGATGCTGGATCATACATGGCTGGTCCCCAACCACATTCCCCTCCCACCCAATCCCCCCCAAACACCTCGAGTGTATCAAAGTGTGTGTCTTTAGATTTTAAGGTGCATTATGTTACACAAGTTAATGTGTTCTACAGGCGCCTGATTTCACAGAATTTGATGTGTTTGAATCCTCCAAACACGCTCTCAAATGCAATGCCCTTGCTTGGGGATGAGGGAGGGGGGAGGGGGGAGGGGGGAAGGGGGGAGCGGGGAGGGGGGAAGTGCATCGTAAATGGTATTTCATGGAAACAAATAAAAACACAAATGTAAGACATCTACATCCGTTTTTGTTTGTAAATTTCCATCAATACTTGGAATCACAAGCATTGGATAAAACATGGCAAGACCCTTACATCTACAACCCTCTCCCTGCTTTTCCATGAAACAACTTGATTGCATTTGGACAATATATTGGAGATTATTTTATGATGGAAGAGGAACTTTCTACACCAAGTTCCTTTCCAATTTGTTTTTCTTTGCTAAAAAGACAAGTGCACTTGTCCCAAACCCTCCTCTCCCACCCACCCCCACCCCCCCCCCACCCCCGCCCCCAATCCCCATGTGGAAATTGTATCGTTCTACAGGGGGTGCACCCTTCTTTAGCCAATTTCAACTTTTCTGTACCTTCCTACTCATGCAGCAATAGCGAACAGAAGGAAAGCTGC
>SZWC01000854.1:195260-207837 GCA_023375785.1 Penium margaritaceum | reverse complement strand
ACATATACATATACATATACATATACATATACATATACATATACATATGCACATACATATACATATACATATACATGTACGTATACATATGCATGTACGTATACATATACATTTTTATATGCATATTGTTTTGCTTTCTCATATATGTAATGATATAGATATGAGAACAAAGATAAATGCATACGTATAAATGCACATGCACGTACCTATCTACATTTTTTCCCTTTGCTGCTTTTGTTTGAGTTGCATACTTAATGATGAATGATGTCTTTTGTGTTTCATAGGGGTTCATCACAATCATTATTCCTAGTCCATCTGGCAAGGTATGACTCTCCCATGAAAGGGAGGGTCGAGCCTTCCGTCTTCAACGTTTTCTTGACCATAGGCGCGAATCCTCGAGTTGTTCTGGCGCAGTTGCCATGTTCCGCCGGCCACCGCACTGTTTGGACTTCTCCTCCCGAAGAATCCGATGGGGTCCTTTAAGGGATCGTCGATATGGCTAAGTCCTAAGTAGCCCCATCGATGTTCCGATTATTAAAGGACCCCGTTGTCTTCTAGTCATCGTTAGGTAACCCCATGTATGTCTTCGCTGCCGGAATCAACGTGGTATGGGCTATGACGTGGACCTGGGTGCTATTAGACACGGGACTTAGGGGAGCTCAAACATTGAAGCAAACTAGCTTAGTTCGCGACTGTTCTAGCCCGTTTGGCCATAACCCTGGATGAAGAGGTACATCAAGTACTCAGACCAATGAGGCCACAATCTCATTCATTAGTGCACGTCACTCAAACTCATGTTCAATCCTCATCTAGAGTCCCACAAGCCACAGCAATGAGTGAAGAGATCTAAGAAAAGCCATCAGGCAAGCAATTGAATCCATTCAAAGACTCAACACATGACCAAAGCCATTCAGCCATTCACAACTCGACCTTTCATACAAACAAGATGACGAGATGAGAGAGAGAGAGAGAGAGAGAGAGAGAGAGAGAGAGAGGGAGGGAGGAGGGGAACCTTAAGGGGAAAAAATGACTCCAAAAGAAATTAAGTACGACCTAAAAAGTGTAAAAATGAACATGGAAAGAATAGCAGAATCATTTGATGATGTAAGCACACTACTTAAAATCAAATCATTAAATTTATTGTACGGAATGTCATCCAAGGGCTGAATGATGCAATGCAGAATCCGAACCCACTTCAAGTCCCTACCTCCAAAATTAACTGAATATTAATGAGTGTGTTCATAGGCAACGTTTAGTGGAATGAATCATCACTAAATGTTTGTGTTCCCAAGCTCAAAGTTCTTCCCAATTTTAAACCAATAACCATTTCAAACTAGGTAAAAGATAAAGTTGTTAAGGAAATTTAGAATGAAATTACATCACTTCCAGAATAAATCAATGAAACAACATGGAATTTAAAAACTATTGACTAAAACATGTGTAATGACTTCAACTTCCCCTTTGATTGAAACCAACAACTATCAAGTTCATCTAACTTTAACCTCGATGATTTTTAGTTTCTTTAAGCTTCATGGTATGAATTTTCATCAACAAATTACACTTTCATATTTCTTTTGAGTTCAATTCCATAACATGTCTCTCGCATTTAACATGTCATTGCATATCAATCTCATATTGTTTCAACTCAAAACTAAATGTACAAAGATTTTACGCTTTTTTATGATGCGCCCCACATTCATGGAATACAAAAAACAAAAAATCAATTTCATTTTGCACAACCACAAACCTCATTTACTAGTCCGTTTTTTAAACAACACAAAAGATGGGAAAACTATTTTTGTGTCTACTACTTGACGATTAAATAAGAATAATGATTTTATGCATGATCATTTATTATTTTGAACATAAGATGCTGAAATATGTGGTTCAATGGATGTATCAAGTATAAAAAGAAACGCGTATTGATAATTAAAAGGGCCACATAACTTCATCAAAACCATTCATAAAATGGTACATACCATCTAACGACATATTTCATATGAAGAAAAAAATCATTCTAGCTTAATAGGTATTCTTAATATAGTTTTGGTTGTGACAAGAACACTTTGTAGAACTATTTACATCAAAGATCTACATTATGAACGTTTTAGATTTAATCTTTAGATGAAATTCATTGAAACATCATGAAGCAAAATCAATTAATGTTTTGGTGTTCTATTCATTTTTGAATGCTTTGAATGTTTGGCTAACTTATACAAAAGGGCACTATATATGTTTTTAGATATAGCTTTGAAGAGCTTTATAGATATTTATTTGAAAAGATCTTTTTTTGGTCATTAATACATGATGGAAATGATGGAATCAATATTTTTAGTAATTGAATGATGTTGAAAGGAGATGAATGTTAGGTTGAAGTATGTTGGTCTCATCTCCTTAAACTAAAATAGAAATTCTACAATCCAATTTCCAAAATCCGTATCATGTAGTTATTGATTATCCCATTTCATTGAATAATCATATTGTTGATTGAAAAAAATATTTCCATGACTTGAAATTTCCACTTAGGTTTTGAGAGTTGCCCCTTAAGGATCTTTCTTGTTTTAGTTTTCTTCAAGATAATGCTTTAGGCATTTACTATTCTTGTTCACCATACATGTAATGGGCCGGATCTCCAGCTCCTGCTTTGAAGTCATCATTGGAGTTCGCGGAATGGCGTTCTCAGTCCGCGTCAGGGGTTTACCCCCTTCGCAAGACTGAGGGGCAATCGTCATCAACAACCGAGAGTAGGGAGACTCGAACATTTCGAGTCTCCGGAGGCCTATTTCCGTTTTTAACCAAACCCCTGGTTTTGGGAACCAAACCGGGGGTTTTTACCTCGAACTCGTGTGTTCGCACGAGTTATTCCGTTTGTTTTACGTCGAAGTTTGTCATAAACGAACTTCGAGTTTTGTTTTGTCGTTCTGGCGCGATATCGTTGCGTGCGAGGCACGCTAGCAATTTCGCGCCAGGCATTTTGTCCTCACCCTCGCTCCCCCTATCCCTCGTCCTCTCTTGCTCGTTTTCCAAGGAGGGCGAGGGGGGACGAGGGCACGAGGCCACGAGACCTCGCCCTCGAGGCCCTCGTGGACTCTCAGCCGCCGATCCGGCTGAGGTCGCAATCGGCGGCTGGCGGCTGGCCGACCGGTGGCCGGCCGGTCGCTTAGCCGGCCGCCGGCCGTCCAGCCAGCCGGCAGAGAGCTGGCCGACGGCCAGCGAACTGCTGGCCGCCGGCCAGCCCTCAATTACACGAGGGGTGGTGCGCAACCACCCCTCGCATCAGCAAGGAGGGAGGGCCGAACCGGCCCTCCCGCTACATTCCTCCCCACTTATCATGAACCGTCTTGGTTCATGAAAAACAAGTAGGATTGTGAGTTAGTGAGTCATCAACATTGTGAAAGAAAATTAATAATTTTTATCACCAGCTAAACATGAACACGTGCATGGTACGTAAACCTAAGCTGCAGCTTGTAGGTCAGCACGGCTAGCGGCCTCCCCCCTTTAGGTTGGAGCGTCTGCGCGACAACCATGTTGGGCGTCCCCAACCTCCTATGGGCGCTGTCCATGAATGATGCCCTGTGGGAATGTTGTTGACTTTTCCCGCGTTCAGGTGATACCTCTTGCCACGCATCGATCTGTGCGATCTGCAAGCTCGCTCCAATACTCGTTGACCATCCCTGTGGGCAACCGAGATTCGGGCTCCCATGAATTATGTTCATGTCCACAACCAGCCCAATGGACGAGGTACTCCCTGACAACGCGCGACCGAAGAGTACGCTCTCGGTGCTGGAGTAGGCGAAGGACCTCGTATTGGCCGTTGGCAGCCAGGACTGCTGGCGGTGGCTGAACGGTTCCTTCTGCCGTGTATGGAGCCAGCAGGCTCACATGAAACACATCATGTATCTTCACACTTGGCGAAAGTAGCAATCGGTATGCCACAGGCCCGATACGTGCCACAATGGGAAACGACCCAATCCACTTTGGTAGAAGTTTTCTTGCCCTTGGCGACTTCAACCGAAGGTTTTTAGTGCTAAACAACACTTTGTCACCGATGTCAAACAACACCTCCCGGCAACCTTTGTCGGCATATGCCTTTTGTCGCTGCCGAGCTACTTGAAGGTGACCCTTCGCCTCCTGTAACAAGGAGTCGATGCGCTCGGCAAAGGCTTGAGCAGAAGGGACCTGCCCTCCTGTACTCCCACTCTTCACCAATGAAGAGGGTACCACTGGATGCCGACCACTGTTCAACACGAACGGTGTGAACTGTGTGGACTCGTTCACCGAGTTGTTCACCGCAAACTCTGCCAGTGCTAGGAATTTGTGCATGGCAGGGTCCACGTGAATGCGGAGCATCTGCTCCAGAATGCGATTCATGCGCTCTGTTTGTCCATCCGTTTGAGGGTGAAACGCTGTCGATACTTGCGACTCGCTGCCGAAGTACTCGTGCATCTTTTGCCAAAAGTTACTAGCAAATTTTTGATCTCGATCGGAGATAATGCGCAACGGCAAGCCGTGGTACTTTACGACACCCTCAATGAAGAGACGAGCGGTCTCATGTGCGTTCACATCAGTGGTTGTAGGATTGAAGTGTGTCGTCTTCGTAAAGAAATCCACAACTACTAGTATTGCATCATGGCCATGGGCCGTGTTCGGAAGACCAGTAATGAAGTCCATGCTGACGCACTCCCATGGATTCCCAGGAATGGGAAGCTGTTGGAGGAGTCCAACAGGCTTCTTGTTACTAGCCTTATTCCGAAGACATGGGTCGCATGTCATGTAATACTTACGGACGTCGACACTCCACCCTTGCCACCAATAGTGGTCCGAGAGTCCCTGTCCGGTCTTTCGGGGTCCCACGTGACTTGCGACCGGCGGGTCGTGGAACTGGGAGATAACCTTTGCTCGAAGGTCTCCCGAGTTTGGCACAACAACTTGCTCTCCGTGCCACAAGATTCGTGCGGCCTCCATGAAGCCGTACTTGTCCGGATTTCGAGTCTTGAAACCAAGAATCCACACAGTATCCCATCCGGATCCTATTTACAAAACCGTTGTAATGGATAATCTCTCGTGGTGGTTGACGCACAGGTGCAGGGGGATCCGGTGGTTGTACGGTTGCTGTTGCAATGGCCATAAAACACCCACTGATCTTGATGGTTGCTTTTATTTCCACAGGCTGTCGGCTTAGTGGATCGGCCACATTGATGCGTTTTGGCCGATATTCCCATGTGAACGAGAATCGACTCAGGTTTTCACTCCTACGCGCCTGTCGTCTTGACATGTTCGGTTGCGTTTGGAAAAACACCAATGGATTATGGACGGTCACGACCGTCACACCCCCTTCAGCACCCTCAAGGTAGCAACGCCACATCTTGAAAGCGTGTACTACCGTAAGGAGCTCTTGATCCCCAGTCGTGTACCGCGTTTCCGCGGGTATGAGCTTCCGGCTCTCATACGCAACTGGGTGACCGTTCTGCATGAGGACGGCTCCAAGTCCAACTACCGACGCATCACATCGAACCTCCCACGGTTGTGATGGATCCGGAAGAGCTGGGACGGGTGCCGTGGAGAGAAACTCTTTGACTTTGAGAAAAGCGTTCTCGTAATCAGATGTCCATTCCCAATGCACGTCTTTTTGCGTGAGCCTGGTTAGCGGTGCTACCAGGGTCGAATACCCTTGCATAAACCGTCGAAAGTAGATTGCAAGGCCGAGGAAAGACCGAATCTGCCCAAACTTTTCGGGGCGTGTTTAGTCAACAATGGCTTGGACCTTTCGTGGGTCGACACGGACTCCGTCCTTGCCGACGATGTGTCTAAGGTATTCGAGCTCATCTTGTGCAAACTTGCACTTGCTCACTTTCGCATAGAACTTCTGTTCCCGAAGGATTGCGAGAACTTTGCGCAGATGTTTTATGTGCTCTTCCATTGATTTGGAGAAAACCAGGATATCATCCAAGTAAACCAAGACGAACTGTCCGAGTTGCTTTGTGAACGTTCGGTTCAGTTCTCCTTGGAAGGTTGCCGGGGAATTTGTAAGCCCGAAGCATAACACTCGAAACTGATAGTGTCCCATGTGCATTCGAAACGCGGTTTTGGGCACATCATCTTCCGTGATGCGGATTTGATGGTACCCTTGAGACAAATCCAAGGACGAAAACACTTTTGCACCTTGGAGTTGGTCAAAAAGGTCCTCAATCCGCGGTAAGGGGAATCGATTTTTCACCGTCAGCTTGTTCAACGCCCGGTAATCCACGCACATGCGTAAACCACTGTCCATTCTTTTCACAAAAAGGATTGGCGCACCGTACGGCAAGCTACTTGGCTCGATCCATCCTTTTGCAAGGTACTCTTTGATTTGGCGTTCGGCCTCTTGCCTTTCTGCTGGACTAAGGCGATACATGGGTCTGAACGGAGGAGTCGCCTCCGGTTGCAGCGGAATCGTGTGGCCCATGTGTCTTTCTAGTGGAAGCCCAGCCCGTGGGTCTTGGAATACATCCGAGAACTCCGCCAATAGAGATCTGATCTCTTGTGGCGTGTCTTCCATCACGTCGTCCTCCACTTTCTGCAGCTGAGCCAAGAAGTATCGACAACCTTGTCGAATACGTCTCTTGACCTGCATTGCAGACAAGCTGGCATGGACTTTGAGTCGGGTCGGTGATAATTCCGTACTCAGAATCAACGTAAAGCGGCGTTATCCTTTCCGGAGGATCAAACGCTTTGATTCAAAGCACATTAGAGCCTTGTTGTCACGAAGCCAGGGATCGCCAGGCACCACGTCGAACGGGTCAAGAAGGTTGAGTACCTTCAATGTGACACTCTGTGTGTACCCTTGAATACAAATTTTTGCTTTACAAGTACCGATCACGGGTACCGTACGGTTGTCACCGACAACTATGCCATTTGATGGCTCGTACTTCAGGCCAACCTGTTGGGTAAAGCCAAGGCTAACAAAAGAGTCGTCCCCTCCAGTGTCAGCCAGTACGTTGATGGGAGCACTAGCTAGGTGTCCTTTGAACTGCATCGTCATGTTGCCTCCACTCTTTCGAGTGAACAGACTCGACGACGGTAGGCCGAGATTGTGATAAACACGGAACCTGTACGAGGGGCGTCGCAACTCCCATGATTCACCCACTCGAGTCCACATCTTTTGGGCACGTGTGAATTCAGCCAGCACCTTCCAGTCTTTAAATTTCACTGGGTCAAAATCTTCGACTAAAGGTACTGCAAATGTGATTGAACTCATCGCTTTGAGGGCGTTTGTTTCAATCACCGTGTTACACAACTTTTGCACAATGGTTGGTGTCGCCACCATTAAGAAGGTTTGGTCATGCATCTCGTCTGGTGATGCAAGATTTAGTGGGCAATGTCGATCTGTAAGTGCAGAATGAGAATGAATGAGAGGGGAGAAAACAACAGAGAAATTTGAACTCGTCAAAAACTCAAATTGTTTAACATCCTCGTTTGGAAACATGAACTCACACTCGTGATCAAGTTTTACCCCTGAGTGGTCCCCACTGACGTCACTCAGGGGTGGGGAAAACCCGCCCCACGGCCCTGTCCGTTACCACGGCCGGGCCCATTACCGCGACCCTTTCCACGGCCTTGTCCGTGGCCTACTGCTTCACCATCCCCACGAGGTGCTGCTGTTGCAGCTAGCGCCGCGGCCTCTTTTCCACCACCAGCAGCCTCACGACACTGAGCCCTAAAGTGGCCCGGCTGCATGCAGTTGTGGCAGAGCCCTTCGCGGAAGGCTGTGTTACGACGCTCACGCGCCACCTGCAGCTCGTCATTCTCGCGGCTGCACTTGTTTTTGGGACCCTTGTATCCAGCAGCCTTCTTGGCTGGAGGGTTTGTAGGCTGCCTGCCCTTGGCCCCCTCCGTTTTCCAACTGACCCACCAGCCCGTGCAGCGTCCACGCGCATGTCGTGTCCCTGTTGTGCACGCGCGTTCGGCCATGCATCAGAGTAGTGTTTCGGGTTTGCCAAATACACTTCGCTCATGTAGTCGCGCAACGCCCTCTAGCTTGTCCAAGCTTGGCCAGTGGCTGTTGTGGTGGTCTTGTCCTTCAGCTTCTCGCTGGTGAGACCATCACGCAAGTACTCCAGTAGCATGCACTCTTGGTACTTGAACGTGTGAGTCCCATCACCCTTGGTGAAGCTTTCGGCTTCCTCCACGAGTGCGGTGAACTCGCTCAAGTAGGATTCGAGCGAGCTGCCCAACTGCCTGAAGTCCTTGATCTTGTGGAAGGCGCGTTGCGCCTCCTCACGTTGGGTGCACTTCTTGTGCATGATTGCGTAGAAAGCCTCCCACGGCATGGGCTGCCACTCGAGGTGTGGCTGCTGTGCAGTCCACTCCTTGACCACGTACTTGAAGAGTTTGTCTTCAAGTCGCGTCGTGGCAAGGTCGTCCCACTGACTGAGTGGAGCCTTATGGACACGTAGGACGTGTTCCATGCCGTTCAGCCAGTCGGTCAGCTTCACGCCCTTTCGGAAGATCTCCACACTGAGGAGGAAGGACGTGTTCATGACCGACCCCGAAGTCGTCGAGGTAGGCAAGTCCTCGCTGCCGCCGGCAGTGGCCTCCGCAGCTGCGGCACGCTGCACTTGCTACTGCATCCGCACCTGGGTCACGCTCTGGAACGCCTTGTCAAGGTCGTTGCATCGGCGGCTTGCCTCATGGGCGGCTAGGCGCTACAGCTGGCGATCACGGTCAAGGTCCGTGATGCTCTACCCAACGTGGGCCAGCAGGTTGGCGAACGCGAACTTGAGCTCTGATGTCGTTAGAGCATTGGCGATAGCCTCCAGGGCCTCGCATTGTCCGTGCACCCTTACCCACTATAAGAGGGTACGGTTCGCGTATACGCCTCCAAGAAGTCCCACCTTTCAGAGGAGACTGTCGTCGGCGACGACGCTCGAGTGGGCGCTGCCTTGCCCCATTGCGGCCGCATCGTAGGAAGGAGGGTCCGCCCCCATTCCTTCGAGTGGCGCCGTATCTCCACCATCGGTGGTGATCTTGAGTCGGCCTGCGGCCTCGGCAGCAAACTCCGCGAGCCTACGACGGTCATCGCGAATTGCCTTCGCGGCAACGTCGTCCAGCTTGTTCTCGCGGGAACTTCCCGTGTGGCTGCTTTCAACGCCCTTGCTGCTTTCGGCAGTCTCGCTGCCGTCGGCAGCTTCAGGCGATGCGGCAAGCGTCTTGCCCTTCTCAAGCAATCGACTCGAGTTCATCGCACGACGATGGCAATGGTCGCGATCCTCTTTGCCTTCGCCATCGTCGACGTCGTGCCCGTCGTCGGGGTCCTCCTCCGGAAGATCCTCCTCCATCGCGTCGTCCATCGCATGGGGGTCGCCCATGTGCGCGTCGACGTGCTCGTCGAGCACCTTTGCGGCCTCCGCACGCTTCTCGGTGTCGTTGAGGTTGGCGTCAGTTGCCTTAGGCGGTAGGGTTGCCCTTGGCGGTACGGTTGCCTTTGAGTTGGCAACCGTGCTCGCGGCGGCGGCTCCCAAAACTTGGAGTCCGCCGAGAGCTCGTGGTGACGCCGTCACCACCTTGCCCTTGTTGGTCTTAGACGGATTTGTACCATCACATCGCTCGTGCAACTAGCACGTGAAGTTTGTCGTGAGGATCACCCCACAACAAGGAGGAATCGCCTACTTATACGTTGCTCTCACAATTGGTGAGGCAATTTCAATTTATATTTCTATTTTCCTAGGCCGCCACATCGGCACAAGGTCGTCGATTTTGGAACTAGACTTCCTAAGCCGTGACTCACGGCTATTGGCAAGCACTAGTACTTAGGAAAACAGAAAACTACAATACAAGGAATGGACAAGAAGTGTGAGTACCGCTCACAAAGCTAGGCCAAACAAAAGGAGAGGGATTACACAATTTCTAGCAATTCCTCCAATCCTTCTTCTAGCTTCTTGTCTTCTTCTTGTCTTCTTGTCTTCCTTGGCCTCCTCTTGAGTCTTCTTTGCGCGTCTTGCACCCCTTGGCGGCGTCCTCCTTGAGCCGGCGGCGTTGGGGGAGCCGCCAAAAATCCCCAAGGTGTCTCCCACCTTGTTTTTAGGGTTCTCTCAGGCTGTGAGAGTCCCTAAGCTTGGGGAGGGGTGCTGTCCCAATTTTTGGATGAAGGGATTTTGAAGGAGCCTTCAAAATGAGGAGGATTTTTTGGCTTTAGAGGGTGGGAACTCCCCAACCCGCCCCACAAAAATCTTCCTAGCCCCCTGGAAGTGAATAGAGGCTAGAAGTAAGAGTCTCCACGAAGTAGAGCTATCTCAAGCTCTCTAACGCCCTTTACGGCGCTTCAATCCGTGAAGTGTAGACACCGTAGTCCCTTCTGGCATTTCTGTTGCGCTTCAATCGAATTCGTGTGTTCGCACGAGTTATTCCGTTTGTTTTACGTCGAAGTTCGTCATAAACGAACTTCGAGTTCGTTTTGTCGTTCTGGCACGAAATCGTCGCGTGCGAGGCACGCTGGCGATTTCGCTCCAGACATTTTGTCCTCACCCTCGCTCCCCCTATCCCTCGGTTTCTTCTTCTCGTTTTGCAAGGAGGGCGAGGGGGGACGAGGGCACGAGGCCACGAGGCCTTGCCCTTGAGGCCCTCGTGGCCTCTCAGCCGCCGATCCAGCTGAGGCCGCGATCGGCGGCTGGCGGCTGGCTGGCCGGTGGCCGGCCGGTCGCTTGGCCGGCCGCCGGCCGTCCAGCCGGCCAGCAGCGAGCTGGCCGACGGCCAGCGAGCTGCTGGCCGCCGGCCAGCCCTCGCTGACGCGAGGGGTGGTGCGCAACCACCCCTCGCATCAACGAGGAGGGAGGGCCGAACCGGCCCTCCCGCTACAATGCATTTGCACCATGTTTCATCATGGTCATCTATAACGTAATGAATTTCTTCCTGAAAGTATTTTGACGAATGATAGTCACCTCTCTCTCTCTCTATCTCTCTCTCCCCCTCGGTTTATCTTTCCTTTGTTGCCCTCTCTCTCTCTCTCTCTCTCTCTCTCTCTCTCTCTCTCTCTCTCTCTCTCTCTCTCTCTCTCTCTCTCTTTCTCTCTCAATCTCTCCCAATCTCTGTCACTCATTGGCTCTTGTTAGTTTGAAAACTTATGCATTTAAATTTTGAAATCATTTGGAAGCATTGAGCCCCCATTTTCTTCTTCTAAACCACTCTTAAACCTCAATATGAACTATCTCAAACTTCATCAATGAGAGGTTTGTCGTAATTGAAGTACGAAAATGGTGAAACCAGCACATTAGTATGTGTTTGGAGCTTAATGAGCACATTCCATGCTAATAAGGTGCCTTTAATGCATTTTCCTTATTTCATGGTCGGTATGAATCTTTATTCTTGATTTCTTACAAGGCTTGTGAATGTTTATCCTTCATTATGAATTTTTTTATGTTATCTTTTCCATAAGGATATGACATGGTTTTGGTTGGCTTGGTTTGATGACCTCATACGAATTTCAACAAGGTAGATTTATGATTCTAATTAATTATCTTCTCCGAATGCCCTATGTTTTTCACCCTTGTTCATAAGCTTTGTGTTTTTAGAGTTTTTGGTGTGTAAGCTTGTAACTGTATTTGAACAAGAGTGTAGACAAGAAAACTTTGAAATTCAAGAATTTGAATTTTTGACATTAAACTCATCATGTTAGGTCATACATTTGAATCAAGATGAGAATCTGAAACCTTGTTTTGAGATTTTAGACTGGTATGCTAGATTTTAGCTCTATGGTGGCCTCCTTGTAGACGGATCTGGTAGAACACGAGAGGTTTTCTTTTACCGTGAATGCGCAAATAGCTAGAGTTTTTTGGATGAGGGATCGCTTTTCAAATGCTTAGTGTTTCAGTGTTGAATGGAAGGGATGGAAATGTACATGTCGTGGCTCCCACTTTCAGATATGGACTTACAGTATTCCACAGGAAAGCTCGTACCAGTTTCTCGATTTTGCATCAGGCGAAAAGTTCCTCTGACCAGTTTAAGCGTGAAACGCCCCCTCCGTACTGCTTCATTAGATATTTCAGTCTGCTCTTCCGCGTGAGCGCCGTTGACGTCACTGGCCGAACGTTACTTTAAATGGACGTGGTGCGCTGCCGCCGCTATCCATGATCCGCGCGGTCCGACAGTCGCACACAAATCGGCATCGTTGCGTGATTCCTTATCACAACTTGTGATAAGGAATCGCACATATCCGCGTTGATCCAACTTGCGCATCCAACCTCTCCCCCCCCCCCTCCTCCCCCTCCCTTTACCCCCTCCCCCGCTGCCTCTACTCTTTTGTCCCCTCGCCCTAAGTGCCAGCAGCTGAAAGCGACTTGATGAGCATCTAAATGTAAGCAATGGTTGACGTTGGCGGATCTTCCGCTTCCCCTTCGCACCTGGTGTGGCGTCCCTTCGTCCTCCCCGCGCCCACTGAGCGGTGCTTGGCCCTGTGGCACCGTCCATTTACCTTTTGTACTCTCTTCGACGTCTACAACGAGCAGACTCCAAGCTATGCCCATCCCTTCGCTCGTCGCTCGTCGATTCTGCGCCCCTGACGATCTCGAGCGGCGCAGCTCACTCGCAAACGAGTTAACACTCT